>VXAC01001974.1:439511-512100 GCA_013399225.1 Rhipidura dahli
ATCCCTTCTACATCTCCTGCATCTGCATTTAGGAAAGCTCTGTAACAAAACAGACACTGCACCCATTCACACACAGCTGGGCACAGCATTCTGAGCCAATAAGAACCCAGCACACTCCAAGGGGGACATTCCATGTCTGAACTGGGGTATTATTTGTACCTGGATTTTACATTTGTTAATCAGATAAGTTTTCTCTCTCCAGTTCTCCTAGAGAGCTGGCACATAAAATAGTCTCAAAACTGAGGAAATCCTACACTTGCATTTCTGCCTGGTTATCAAAAATTCCTATATCAGAGTGGAAGTAAAAAAAACCCCAAAGAAGTAGGAAACAACTCATCCCTGATTTTAGTATCAGGGTTGAAATCTATTTGCAAGGGAGCCAATGGGGGAAACAAATTCTGTCAAAACAAATGCAGAGGATGAGGCTTGAGGGAAAGCCAGGGCCAGGTTACCGCAGGGGATGCTCCCTGGAGGTTAGGAAATGTGCTGTGTGTTGGAGCTCTTCTGCAGCATCCCATCTCACTCCATAAAACTGCCTGCCAGCACCACCTCCTCCTTCCCTTGGGTCCAGCAGCAGGGAGAGGCTGATGGGCTCAGCTCCCCCATTTGGTAGTCCCTGAGTACCTCCTGCTGGGACAGTTGTCTTGGGGTTTGGTTGGGTTTTGGTTTTGGGGTTTTTTGGGGTTTTTATTTTTTGGTGCATTGGCATAAAAGTTTCCAAGAGCTGTTTGAATATCAACTTGAAAACTGCTGAAAAGGAGACTGTAGCACAGGATGCCACAAAGGAAAGCTGCAAAATAGAAACCCAGAATCAAAACAAATGCCCCTTCTGTGGGAAATAATCACCTGCAGAAGTTTCATCTTTGTGGATTATTTGGGGTTTTTGAACTTACAAAATAGTCAGTTGGAAGTGTGAGATGAAAGACTGATAGAGATTGACTGGACCATGTATCATTAACACAAAATAATTTTTCTGGAATGGAGCAATTTAGTCCATTCCCTGACTTCTTAGTACCTCCCCATTTTAACTTTTTCTGAACCATTTCAAATAAACTCCTGTCTAGACAAACCTTTTGTTAGTCATCTCTACAATGAAAAGGAGCTTTCCTTTTTAAAGGCTACATGTATTTCTCTCCTAGTATTCTTAGGCACAAACATCTGCCTGTTTTAGGGGTTTACAAATTTTCTATTCTTAGTATCTGAACTTCTCAAAAAAACTTATGGTGCACATCTGAGGCAGTGAAATCTCATTTCCATTTTACAGATGAAGAGAAAAGTAGGTAAAATGAGATTCTATGTTTTTCCCAGATCTGGAAGTCTACAGAAAAGTCTGAGGCTGCACTAGGCTCCCTGGACTATCTTTTATCTCTGTCAGCTCAAAAGGGATTTGGAATAGGAGTTATCCAAGATTTACAGGAAAAGCAGCCTCTGTTATCCTAAATTTGGGTACTCCCTGTGGTACTATGGTCCCTGAGTTCAATCCTTATTCAAGACACACCAGTGAAAAGTAAGCCCCGTATCGAGATTCCTTGCAGTAACTCAAAGTACACTGAAGTAGAGCACACCTTTTCATGTACTGACATTCCCTGCTCTACAACTCCACTTACCTCTCCCTTATGATGTTATTTTTTTATTCTTAATGTAACATGAGAAGCAATATAGAATGAGAAAAGCCAGAGAAGAAAAGTCACAAAGACTTTTTCAGAGCCTCAAAGGAAACATGGTATAATAAAAAGATACTGAGCACAAGCAAATATGCAATGTGCACGTGCCTACAGTAATGGGACACCTTAGGATCTAATTCTTCAGTCCAAAGAAAAACAATCTGTTTTTCTCTTGATGCATTGAGGAGTAAGACACAATGGCCATAGTAATTCTTAATGTAGAGTAGAAAAATGGGAAGGATTAACATGGTAGGAAAAACATTTCTTCTGTCAGAATTAAGAGAAAATGCTACCTGGAAGAGGGAGTATTGGGATGCTGATCCACTGCAGACACCACTCACAATTGCCTGTGCCTTCACACAAACACCAGGGGTACATAAGAGCAGCTGCCCAGTCTACATCAGAGGTGTGAGCATTGCCAGAGCCATCTCAGGGCACAGACTTCAGCCAAAAGTGGTGGGTGCTCCACCAACAGGGCATGTGGAAGACACACCAAACTGAGGAGAACTATCTGCATTCTCAGCTTCGACTTGTGTGTGGTTAAAATGATCACTCCAGCCTGTCTTGAGATCCAGGGCAGAGATGTCAACTCTGTTATGTTTGCCTCTCCAGTGTCTGACAAAGTAAATTTAATACCTAAATCCACTGTGCCCTACAAACAGCTCACCTTGGAGAATTCCCCAGACAAAACAAGGGAGAGCTGCCTGCTCCAACCTACCAACTTCTGCAACACATGCAGTGCTGCATCTGTAAAATACCTCATCCAGATGGGTAGGAAAATTAAAAACATAGAGACAGCATGAGTGTAAACATATTCCCATAGCACATGAAGTAGGGACAAGTGGACAAGTACTTGACTACATGAGTTTCACAGCTCACTGGGTGTCATTCCAAAAAGCATCTGTCACTGCCACTGGCAATGAATTTTGAAAACAACTCTATTTTACATCTCAGTTTAACAGGATCACACAGCTGCCGACAGACTTCCTAAGCTGAGAGACCCAGGAAATATGTGCCTCACCTCTCCAGATCTTGTCCCTGGTTATATTATCAGTGACAGGAGTGACAATCTTGCTAGGATGGTGTTAGACAGCACATTCACACACAGATCCGGCTTGTCAAATCAGTACTTTCTGCCTGAACTTTTACACAGTTCTATTAAGAGTAATTTATTTATTTTTTTTATTTTTTTTATTCCAAGTATGTCTCACTTGAGGTTTGTAAACTTTTACCCATTTCAGTAATTCCAGAAGAGCAAGTGCAGGATTAGAAAATAGATAGTGTCTTGCAAGAAAAACAGAAACCATTTGCTGCCTCCACACTGAGATGTAGGTACAGGAGAGGTGTTTACAGCAGCTAAAAATCAAAGAGGAGGGGAGAAGGGCAAGGAGAGTGACCTCCTATACCACTGGGAATTTGGCTGCAGTAGCATTGGGATTTACTCCTACAGGTGTATTCTTCTTAGATGTGAGGAACCATATCGCTGAGGGGCATATTAATGCAAGACAGAATCCCATAACCTAAAGAATGAAAATTTTTAATGAAAAATGATGGGGAAAGAAACAAGACACAGAGAGGTAAATTGATTAGCTTGAGTTCAGTGGTCAGAAACAAATGCCACATTTCTATTCTCCAGCATTCATTCTTCTGAAACAGGTCACTCTCCCATACAGACCTGTTTGAGGGCTGTCACTGAATTGTGCTGAGGAGCTGTCTCTTAAAGAAAGGAAAAAATTAGAATTTAACCATGGACAAAATTACTGATTTAAGCTGTTTTAGTCTACTATCAAAAAAGAATATGTAACTTTTATATTAATTTAAATAGCATCTGAATTTATCCTTACCAGTGTACCTGCAAAATTATTGCTGAGAAAAAATCAAGATGGCCCACCGTTTTTCATAATAAAAGATTCAGTTAAATTTGTACATTTTTATCCCAAAGACTGCCTCCTGCAGAAATGTTATTCCTACCACGTGCCTTGGCTGACAGCACACAGAGCTGCTGGACAAGGAGTGGGCACAGGCAGTGACCTCAGTGTAGGTTTGTCCCAAACAGAAGGGACAGCCCAGGCAAGGCATCCCGTGGCTCTATTAACCTGTCTATGCCTTTAACTGTCCAAATACCCTAATCTATTTTTGCAGTGCTCAGCTCTGGCATGTTTTAGCTCCAAATGTACAGAGATCTACTTTGATGCCTGTGAGGGAGGAGAAAGAAGGGAGTTGAAGAGTGAAAGGAAGCAGCATGGTGCCTTGGGTTGATTCCTGCTCAACAGCACACATTTTGGTGTTGCAAACACTGCTGGTGGGTGGCGCAGTTGAGGGCTGGGTTGTGGCATCCCAAGGGCTGTGAAACTGCCCACACACTTGCACACATCTCTGTTTAAAAGATTTGGTTTTCGTTGCTAATATTTCTTCTCTTACCCACAGTGTGTTCTGGTTTGATCTTGATTTTGGGCTCAGCTGGGAATTCAAACACCTACTAGAGCGTATCTTCCCAAACACTGTTGTAGTAACATCAGTTTCTACCCTACAAATAGGAAAAATATAAAACTTGAATCATCTTTCTACCCTATGAGCCAGAGACATGTTCCTTTCTAATACAGAACAGGAAATACGCTTGGTTTTGTTCATCCCTCTTCCAGGCCGTGAGGCAATATTGCCCATTTAGAATATGTGTGTGTTAAGATTAAATCATGTATTGGAAATCACAAAGTTTTTTTCTTCCCAGCAGCTGAATAGCAAGTTAACACTTCAGTTTTTCTGGGAGACTGTCTGCATTTATCAGTGGTCTTTGCCTAAATTGTGACAGAGAGACTAGGTTAGAAAAGAACAACCTATGCAGAAATGAAAACAATGTTTGCAATAATTGCCTAATGATGTTATTTTCTGCTTCTGTGCTAGGAATTGTAGCTTGGATTATACAAATGCTTTACAGGGGGGTAGTAAATTGTCATTCTCTCTATGGATTTACAATATCAATCTTGGTAATTTGTTAGTTACAGTGTATGTAACGTGATATTATTGCTCATGTTGCACAAGAGGATTACACAGCTTACTAAATAAAGCAGTGGTCTTTCCATTAGGGACCATACTTCCTTCCAGACTGATGCCAAGACAGGTGAAATTAGATTGGTGATCTCAGCCTTAGGACCATCTCTGGTGAATATAGACTGAGATCCCCAAGCCACTAAATGCACAGAGCCAATCACTCAACTCTCTCATCTTGGTCCTAACAGCTGGATTCCAGATTGTTACATTTTATATTCATCAGCTGTTGAAACACAGTGATGTGTGGTTTTCCAGTGCAAGATTTACCTTGTCCCAGATTTGTACCTATGTTCCTGTTAGTTTATTAGAGGCCCATGAAATTTTATTCAGGTTGTGTAAGGGACATTCGCCTAGTCTGTTTGACAGGCTCCAATATTCTGCAGCTTGAAAATCCATCCCCATTTCATCTCTGACCTTCAAGAGAAGAAAGTCATTAGTATTATTACTATCTTGGATGTGTGATGCAAATCAGTGAATAAAAAGGAGAAAAAGCTACTAAAATCTACAGTTTTGTCTGAGTCCAACTTTATTCCTTACAGGACTTTATCTCTTAACGTTCTTTCTGTGATATTCTGCTGCTCAGCCTAAAATGGCTTTTTTTTGGTTTTGTTTTGTTTTTCCCTTCTCACTGATTAAATCCTTTTCCTCTGTCCATGAAGTTTGTCCTTTTTTTTATTGTTTGCACTTCACTGTCTAAAATTGTCTTGTCTCTCCTCCCTGTGGTTAATTGTTTTCTGAGCTTTGGCTCACATTTTAATATATTTCAGGGAGAGTGGGTCCTACAACATATCCCAGATGTAGCTGACTGAAAGAAAATGGCATCTTAACCACCTAGAATCAAATTGTTAATGTTTATCTTTATTTTATTATTTTCCTCATTTGAAAAGTTTTGAATTATTTTCCTCATTTTAAGACTTTTGAATAAATTTTGTACTGACTAAAAGAGTTGCACTGACAGCTTTAAACCTGCTGGTCTCTGTTTATCTGCAGAATGGTAAAGCTCAGCATTGTTCTGTCAGTCTAGATCAGCCCTGATCAGAAGGGACTTTATTTGTGTCTGAAAGACTTGCATTTTAGTGAAGTCAGCCTAGCCACAGACCCCTTAGCACTGGTGACTTTTGATAACTCTCAAGCACCTACCAATGCTTTGCATAGCAAACTCAGTGAGGAAATTAATGATGCTTGGATTTTTCAAAAATACTGAGGTACTGAAAGACATGGGGCACATTTAGAGCAAGGGCTGACCTTAAGGCCACTCTAAATCACAAATCCACCACTTGTTTCTACAGCAAGGCTCCCAGACTGACTCCCAGAACTAAGCCTGCATAAGCCTGAGACCCTGGTGTGATCCCTGTGCTGTATATCCAGGCACTGGAAGCCCATCAGTACCTGTCCCACAAAATCCCTTTTCCTGATTTAGGGCTCATCCCTGCTTTACCTCCTGTAAGTTTTTTGTGGGCCAAACCTGGAAAGGCAGATCAGCAGTCCGTTCTCCATTTCAGCAGCTTTGCTTGCCTCAGACGGCTTGAGAACATCCTTGGTGAAAACTCTAATAATAAATGGGTCCTAAAACCAAACAATAGAAATTTTGGGTGTGATTTGTTGCATTCATTTGAAAACAAAACTCTACTCCATTCTGTGCAGCCTTTTTAAGTTGATATATATTTCTGGGGAATACTGCTCCACGGCACAGCCAAAATAGTAAACAAACAGACAAATAAATAACACATGGCCCTCAGTTATCTTAAGACTCTACTGACAGAGGCACATGAGTACCACTTGTTTGAAGAACTGAGCTTTTTAGATGGGACAGCTGAATTATTGGGAATGGAGTTGCAACTGCCTATTTGTTTTAAGTGGACAGTAATGTCTGTTAATCACTAACTTCTGGTTACCACTGACCAAAACTACTTGAACAAATAACCTGGAGGTCCAAGTATCTGCATTGCATTACCAAGCTCCAAAAGCCACTTAATCACTTCACCACGAACCCTGCAGCTGCTGTGCAATGTGGCACAGACGGGTCTAACGAGCAGTTTCAACAGCTTCGGTTTGGCTTTGTGCTTTGCAAAGACACAGGCATGATAATGGGCAAGAAATGGGCAATTTGTGAATGCTTTCTGCATTTTTTTTGTTGCCGCTAAAAGAGAACAAGGTCTCTCTGAAGCTGAGATCAGAGGAAGCAATCCCAGCCCATGGGGCAGAGGTGGTGTGTGGCTGGGCTGGGGCTCAGGGTCTGTGCTGGCTCATTGTGGCTGCTGTCACCAGGTCATCTCTCCCTACAGGCCAGCACACGAGGGACAGAGGCCTGCATCTGGAAGGAAGCTGAGGGGCAGCTGGAGGTTTGAGATTACAAAACATAATTCTGAGCCAAAGGATGTGGTCCTAGTGTACTTCCACTTCCCTCCTGTCCCCACCTGCAGATTGTCTCCAGAAAGGGGCAGACCCAACACAGAGCAGCTACCATGGGTGGCTGCTCTCAGGGGCTCTTGGAGGGAGAACCAGCTGTGCCATACAGAGTCCCACTGTCCCCATCACCCTGAGGTCACGGCTCAGAGGCAGGGTAGGTCAACCCCTCTCAGACACCATTGAGTCTATTGGTGATACCCAAACTAAACAAATGTCTGGGAGAGATGGGGAAGGATAGAAACCCACTCCCCAGAGATGTCAGCTGAGGTCTGACAGGAGCATTTCCCACAGTTTATTGCAGCCAGAAACCCCATGTGCCTATGTCAGATAGCAGGACAAGGAGGAGCAAGGTCATCCTCCTAAAATCAGTTCTGTAAAAGGATTATTGCTTTATGCACAAGAGATGTGGGAGTGAGACTGACAGAGCTCAGGAGTTCTGCTCTTTGAATTTTACAAGGCAGCAATGAGCCAGTGTAATTACTGGGCTGAAGATCACAACAGAACTTATAAATTCATTGTCAGTGCAGTTGACTCCATTCCCAGATTCTTAACTCTAGTTCAGTCTTTCCCCTCCATTCACAGGTACAAATGCCTCTGGCTTTGTGGAAGTGACTAGAACAGAACTGACTTGCTAGTTTTTACCCTAAGAAACTGTTGGTAGCCTACAGGTAGAAATCAAAAGCATGTCAGTTGAGATTTGGGTAAAGTAAGACTTGTACAGCATTAAGGAAGTTTAAGTGCTCAGATCTGCAAATTAGCCTGGTCTTTGTACTTTTCTTCCTTTACCAAAAAATTTAGAGTGAAACTTGCCATTCTGGGTTATTTCACCATCAATCACACGCACAAAGAAGGCTTTGGGCACACACCTTCCAGGTTTTTTTCAAACAGTTTCAGAAATACGTGCAAAGAATGAGAGAGCAGGTTCTGAACATTTGAAAATCCTTAATAAAAAACTTTGTTAAGAATGTTGGTCTAAATTAGTAGATACGGCACAAAAATATGCCAGATTTTTTTCTGTGGTGTGTTGGTGATTAATATCTTAGGAGAGGAAACATATGTTACAGTCCAGCCAGTATCATTGAAATAATGTTATGGTGTTATCTTGACAATGAATATTCAGGAAAGTTACTGTGAAATTATCTACAGCTCTGGGTTTTGACAATTGCTTGGTGAAAACTTCTACATTATAAGATTGGATTCCATTTTCAAACTGCAGCTCATAATCAAACACAATTTATAACACAGAAATTGACAGAAGTTCCCTGTGGGTTCCACTGGGCTATAAAAAGGTGATGACTCCAAGATGGCAAAAATGCTTCTAACAGAGACAGCAAGATATGTCCAAAGGCTCCTTTCTTTTGAGCACTACAGAAAATCAAGTTGCCAAGGCTAGGCAGGTGGGATGGGAAAATCGTTCCCTCCAACACACTTTCTTCTAAAGGCATCAGGAATCATTTTAGTCCGTGTATCTCAGGAGACTGGCACAAAGTCCCTTTGAGTCAAGGGGAGGATTTTCATTAATATCAGCAGGCATTTGCTGGGGAGCCAAAAGCCTGTGTGAATTAAATCAGCGAATCAGAAATGGAAGAAGATGAAGCCAGGACCAGGCTGGACTTCAGGAAGTGACAGAGTATGATTCAATCAAAGGAATGAAGGCCAAGAGCCCCAGCTTCAGCATCTCCCCCTCTGTAATCCCTTTGTAGGCTGCTGCAGTTGGATATACTCAGGGACTCAGCTTTTAGGGGTGAAAATAGCAGTTTCCCCATTCTAAAAAAAACCCAACTACCAGCCACCCCTGTCTCCCAAACCAGGAGCTATGTTAATAGTTCTCCAGGCTTTGCCATGCTTTATAGATTTAAGCAAAGGCAAAGGTGTCTGGAGTCCCAAGAGAGACAGTTTTCAGGTCACAGGCAGTATCTTATGCTCTATTTCCAGCTGAAACACTCAAAAATACTGATTTCTTTCTAATTTTCCAGTGGAAAAATTAAGGAAGCATGCCACAGCAACATAATCCTTCATAAAATTAGGCCAATAATAATATTTTTTAAAAGTTTTGTCAGTGGTTTGTTCATATCTCCTGCAGAAAAAGACAGAGAATGACATGTCCCTCATGTCAAAGCCCCCAACAGCAATAAAACCATCATGAAATACAGGGAGTTTTTAACAGGGTGTTTATCAGCCTTCTTCCCTCTGCCTATATTCCCAGGAGATTGCAAAACAAAGCACAAAGATACAGAATGAGAGGAGCTGGGGAGAAAAAGGCAGATTTCCAAGGTATTGCCCATCCCATCCCTTTGCCAGCTCCCACCTTGCCAGGTGAGGTGGTGGGGTCCTCGTCGCTCCCCAGCCTGCGTGAAGCACACATCCAGACACATCAGAGGATGTGGTGAGATCCCATCTCCTGTATTTGCATGGCACAGGCTGGACCAGGAAGCTCACCACAAGACTGAAGGTTGAGTGCTGCCTTCCTAGAGCATGGTGCTGTTCACTTACCCATCCACCAGGGAAAGGTAACCAGCTCCTGGTAGCTGGCAAGCTCCAAAATGCAAAGGCTCTCCAGAGTCAGAGAGACTTCTTTCATTGACAGCATGGAGAAACCAGGTGTAATGATGTCATCATGGGTAAATGCCATAACAGATCAGTCTCAGAAGGTAAACCTAGTTTGTACTGAATTGGTTGCAAGTGCTCTGAAAAGATTGTGGAGCTTTAACCTCCTCTCAAAATCTCCTACTGAATTTTTGAAGAGGGGCTATTTTCAGAAGCATAAGTCAAACACACTCGTCTAGATGGAGGTAACAATATAAAATACATTCTCATTTACATTGAAGAGTGATTGCTTCCCATCATGGAAAAATTAAGGAAGCAAAATGTGTTGTTTAAAACTATGCTTGATTAGCTGAGACAGATCTTTACACGTGCCAGTTTCTACATTTTACTCCTGAGATATCCATCTCTACTCATAACTTATTTTATAGGTTTATCAAAAACATCACGTTGTCTTATCCTACTTAACTGCAAATAATTCAAACAGAATGTTGGAATATTTCCCTTGCAGCTTGTAAGAAAAAAAAAAATGTTATCTTTCCAAAATGGTTTTTTTAGAAAAAAGCCTAAGTATTTCAGAAACTATTTCAATAGTCAAGTGAAGTCAAACATACAGTGGAAATAGAATACCTTAATACTTGTGGATCTTCACCTGACAAGCAGTTGTACATGAGCCTGCCCTTTTTCAGAGAGGCTCTCTGGGAAAGCTTTGGCTTTAGAGTATGTCGAATGCCATCTGGCTGCAGAGCCTACCCACAGAGGCAACTCTCATTCCTACAGAGTAGCAGGGAACTTCAATTCCAATCTAAATATTTTCCCTTTCAGGCAAGGCATTTTAGTTTTTTTACTAACATAAATAAATAAAAAGCAAATACTTCTGAAAAAACCCCTCACATCATCAGAATTAGAGCTGCGTAAATAATTGGATTTTTTGATGGAGCAGCCAAATAAAAATACTAATAGGAATAAAAATAATTAATTTTCAGTCTTGCTAAGTTTGTTTACTAGCTTACTTGTCACACTTATTTTCAGAAGATCAAACCACAAAACATCAAAATTTCATTGAAAACCTTGGGAGTTGAGCTGCTCCGTCCATGACACAGCTACCACAGCCTGTGCTATTCTTAATAAAGCTCAGAAGAGGCAATCACCAAACCAGGATAATTTTAAATACTGCTGTTGAAAACACCTTTCAGTTGAACTCTGAAACTCTAAGATGCAAGTGCTGTGGTTAATTTCAAGTTTACTGATTGGGAAAGAACTTCTAAATCATGCCATTCATAAGAAACAAAAATCTACTTGAAATGAGTCCAAGACAAATGTTTTTTATATACAGGCTCAAATCTAGATTTTGAAATCATGCAAGACTGTTAAGTCCAATCAGTTATTCCTTCCTCACAAACACCATTTTCAAGCACAATTTCATTCCATTTTATAAGTCTACCTACATTCAGTGACATTTCTCTGTAAATATATGGTTAGGTAATATGGAGACAAGTATGACATTTAGAACTTCATTTGAGATTAACTATATGAAATAATTAATGTACAATGAACAAATGCAACCACAAAGCTAAAGGTCAGACCCCATTAAACATATCACTCTTCATACTTACAGGAGCACCCGTTAACTTGTACAGGATACCTGAATTTTTTCCTATCTGGTCCTCACAATGGGGGCCAGGGGTATTGTTTGTGTTGTAGAAGTTAATCAGCCTTTTGTGGCAGTAACTCTAAAGCAAAGTGTTACCTGGTGTGCCAGGAATGTCCTGTTTTCTTTTGAGAGAGGCTGCTAAGGTACTGCATTACCATCATATGCCTTTCATAACTGCTCACTATTATCAGCTTCTCAGTTTCATCTCTTGGATCAGCAGCAATTTCTGAAAAGTATTTATTTTCTTTGCTAGCCCAGCAAAGGGCTGTCACAGCACATTGGGTTACACCAGCAAAAAGGCCCACTGGAGTAGCAAGAGGCTCATCCCTCCCCAGCCTTCTGCACCCCTGTGTGGGCATTGCTGGGGGTGCATGGCTGGATTGCTCAAAGAAGAGCAGGAAAGATGGAGCACAACTTTCCATGTCATGTACAGGTTTCATCTGCTGCCATGGATGGTGCCCCCACTGCAAAAATACTGCCCAAGGGCAAATAAATTGCTGCTGTACTGCACCAGGCTGCAGCAGAGAGCAGGTAGGCTGGCAATATTTTTTCCCAGAAGAGGATGATTCCATTGCCTTGTAAAAAAAAAATTGAAATCTTCTTCCCTCCGCTTTGCAAAACAAAGAGGACAGAAGCAGACCAAAAGTACCGTGCACACTGTGTACCAGGCTGGGGAAACCTTTCCTTTAACAGCTGCAGAAGAGAACCCACTTGCAAGTGCCAACAGAGAGAGTTGGAGTTGGTTTGGGAGAGCAAGATGAAGTCTGGGTTGCATGTACTGAGACCTGGGGCAACCTCTGCAGTACACTGGCTGCTTGGAGGCTGCTGGCACTAGGGAGCTCTTGCCCTGAGAGCCTTGCTGGAGTGCTCACCTCCTCTGGATATCTGCTGCTCACTGTGCCAAAAATAGCCCTTCTCCCACCACATCTTCACTGCCCATGCCTGGGACACAGGCTAAATTAGCAAGAGCATAGCTCCATTCCCATTGGGATTCTCACCTATCAGCACCAGGAAAGACAAATGATGATCTTGCACTGGCAGCCAATTGTTCCACTGGACAGATTTCTAAGTGAAGTCAAAGGGCATCTCAAGGCCATTGCATGGATTGCTCTAAAACTGAGAAAAATCTTAGGGTCAGGTGGCCTCACCAGCTCACCTAAGCAGTGAGTTTAGTGCTACACCCAAAGGTTGTCCCTGCCAAGGTCACCTCTCCATCTTTATCCTTCCCAACACGCACAGAACAAATCACCCTAACACGACCCGCGGCACAGAAGACCTCAGCAGGCAAAGAGAAACTTTGTACATTTCCAAGAGCTCCTGCACACAGCACTTCAAAGAGGGTCAAAAACTCTTTGTCTTGCTGTTTCAGACTGATGGCTGTCACCACTGCGTGCTCTCCATGTAGAATCAATTAGTAATAGCCAGTCTCTGGTGACCCTGCAGAGGCGGGCTTTCTTCCTCTTCTGAAATGCCGTCAAGGTTTTCTCATCAAAGGATTATGTCTATGACAAGAAAGCAAAGTAATTTAATATAAGCTAAGAGGGAAATGGAAAACTCCCCCACCTAAGGCTAAAGCAGGGACTGTTGTATCTGGAAACACCACTAAAACGATTTCTCACCTCTGCCTCTAAAAAAAGCCCCAACCAAAAAACCCCCAAACCCTTTAAAAACTGCCTTCCCAGATACATGTGTAAGGGAGGATATTGGCTTAGATCAACCCCATGCCCACTAGCACAGTTCATTCCCTCTTTCAGATACAGTTTTGTTATTTGTCCTATATAGGAAGATGAAAAGCACTGTAGACAAAGGTAAGGCTTTCAAACCCTCCTTAGACTCTTCCTAGACCATCTTTCCAGTTGTTATAAGTTAGAAGTCAATGGATCTGTGTAGTTTACAGCAGTGAGTTTCTGACCCACTGAGTCTAAAATAGGGAGAAAAATTATAAAATAAATGGCCTCAAATTTCCTATTACTTGCTATAGTTTTTAAAAATATGCATTCTTTGGGCAGCATACCACAAATATAATGTTGTGTCACAAATATTCTAGTGAAGTAAACTTTTCAAAATATGATATAATTTGTGGATGACCACGGACTCTTTGGTGTGTGTCCATTCTTTAGATTAGTCTGACTGATGGCTGCATCCCTTTTTCCTTCCCCACCCCCCACCCCAACCCCTTTTGCAGTCACACATTTTGTATACAAAACTAATTTGTGAGAGTTGGAGGAAAGCTGCTGTCTGTGCCTTCCTCACACAGAGCAGATTCCAGAGACATTTTAGTACTATTCAGAAAGAGAGCTTGGCAGGCCTTTCCTGTCATGGTAATTCACATAGGCTTAAGGCTACCACCCAGACAGAAAGAGAAAAACAAATATCAGTGGAGGAACAATTTTCCTAGTTGTTTACACTTTCTCTGAGAACTTATTCATGAAACTTGTGGCACTCTGCTTTTTTATGTGCTTTCATGGAATGAGGCATTTCAGTAAAGAAAGCAGACATGGTGGTTGTTTCCATTTGGGTACTGTTTTCTCATTGTGCCCATAGTTTCAGATAGAAAGAATCTCCCTCTGCTTTCTTTGCTGACCCTGCATATCATGGGGTTTTGAGGTGATGAAAAGAACAATTAGAATAAAACAAAATCAACTAGAAAATAATCAGCATTAAAAACTTACCCATCAAAGAAGGAGAAACAAAGCAGAGTGAGCCAGAGGAGAGCAGGTAAGAGGTTGCTTTGTCCCATCAGCGAGAAGAACAGACAGAGTACTCCCATCCCACATGGCACCTCTACCTTCTGGAACAGAATTTCAAATGGTAAAATGCCAATTCATGTTTTAAATGCTTTGTTGTTCTGAGGTACTTTGTATCAGCCCTTTTTTTTTTTTTTTAAATGAGGAGAATTGCCAATAATTTTGATTTTAAAGAGAAAATGCAAATTCACCAGAGACTGAGTATATTCAGATCTCAATTATCTGGATTCAAATTAATCCAAAACTTGTATAAATCCTGAAGTGAACTTAACTCAGACTTTGAAGAGTCGTCTTCTCCTCTGTAACAAGGGGCTCCAGGTGTAGGCATCAAAATGTCACCAAGGAATTTCTCTTCCCATTATTTTCACCTTAATTATAACCAGAAAATGCCAGAAAAAAACCAACTAGATAGCCTAAGAAAAGAAATATTTTAAAATTTTTATTTCATTTTGTTCTTTTGCTCTTTCTCACATACACATCAAAATAATGCTGGAGAGCGAAGAGTGCTTTCCCAGTGTGTTCCCAGAGGGATGATTGAGTTGCCTATGGTAAGGGCAAACTTTCTTGGACAAGAGACACAATTTCCTTTGCAGCCTCTACAGAACTACAAAAACACCCTGCTGGATGCAGGAGCCACCAGCCTTATTGGCTTTCCACTCCAGGAATAAGATGTATTCCTTCAATCAAAAGTTTATGTAAAAAATAATAAAACAGCACAAAAATCACATAATGCAGCAGATATAAAACAGTCCTGGGTAGCAGGGTAAAAACTTGAGTACAGCAGACCTGATTTAGCATCTGTGGGATTTGTAGAAGTAATCAGTCCTTAGGAAATGTATGATTTAAGAGGGCATTAAGGCCTGGTCTAAGGGATGATCCTACTTCAGGAATGGCACAGAAATGAGTAAATAGAGGTGAGAAAAAAAAGGGACAAAAGGGGTTAGGAGACGGGCTCCATTTAATGGCAATATGCTATTCCCATCAGCCTGTTTCCACTCTGGGTTTTCATACTTGAGAGGTTGGATAAGCCTTGGACAAGCCTCTGACCTTTTAAATGCTTAGCTGAATCTGGAATTCCAAACCTTTTGAAGCTATCCCATCCTAAACACTAACATACAAACAGATTCCACATAAATATTAAATGCAAAAGACATAATTTACAAAAATGTCAGTGTGCCAAAGAATACTACTGAACCTGCACAAAGAATTTTTTTTACATGTCCCACACACAGAAAAGTAGCTAGGCTAGCTCAAGGCTGCTTTTAAAAGAGTTTAACTACAGCCAGCATTTCTTCAGTGGGTCCCCACAGATACTTGGGTTGTAGTGTGCAAAACTCAGCTGTTTCACTTTGTGTCAGATTGCCCTGGTATCTCCTTCAAGCTTGAGATCCCCAGATGACAGCCTGGACAAATCAGCAGAATTCTCCTGAAGTCTGGCAATTAATACTTGATATTTGTATTCAGAAGCTCAGCTATGCTCTCTTTGTGACAGATACACTACAAGAAAATAAGTTTCTTCTGAAAATATTTATTGTTTTATTCTAGTTCTGCTAAAAGGGCAACAGGAGTCCAAGGTTACTTACTAGATCGTGTGCAAGATTCATAAGGCCCCTCATTTTTCATGACATCAGCATACTTGTAAATTGCATCTCAGACGTTCTTCAAACCACTTAAACCTTCCCTGTTCCCCGGAAGCACCTGTGAATACAACTTTACAGGTACACCTTAGCTCAAAAGCAGCAACAATAACTGTTTCTATCATTCAACAGAAGGATGCAGGCCACATTCTCCATGTGCTTCTATTGCAGCAGTCTCTCCAGAAAAAGCCAACACCCCGGTGTTCACCAGGGCCTATTTGTGTGCCTCTTTAAGTTCAAGCACTGCCCATGGACTTTCTGCCACCGAGAATCAGCCACATTGTTGACACCCACCCATCCACATTCAAGACATTCTTCAACAGCCACCAGTCAGCCACTTGGAAATGCAGCTCAAGGAACTGCAGTGATTTGGGTAGCAGAAGTAATGTGGTTACTGGGAGAAAGTTTGTGGGAATGTATTGGCAAGATTAGCGGAAGAGCATTTCCTATAATTTGCTGACCACCAAATTAAAGATATTGCTAGAGCTGACTTGTAGTCTGTTTGCAGCTCTTTGTATATGTAGTCAGGATAACTGAGCTCAAAAAAAACCTGGGCACTCAGTGGCAGTGTGTCTTTTTCCTAGAAAAGTATGGTTGAATGAATAAGATTAATGTAATTCAGATACATACTTTCCAGAACAACTCTAAGTACCCCATCTGTGCCTCTGAAGTACTCAAAAATACTTTCTATGTTCTTGAATCTTTTGACAGTATATCTGAGCAAGTCATTTGTAGCAACCATAGCCTAGACATAAATAAATTTTAAAAGTTTCAGCCATATAATATTCAAATGAACCAGGTTGTCTTCTGTTTGTTTGAAGGCAAAGAACTCTGGCTGATTTCACCTTGAATCAAGTTAATAGGAGTTTAGCTAAATAAATATGATTTCTAAGCATGCCTTTTCTTAATTTTCTAAAAAGAACAGGGCTCAAATGGTGGATTAATGCATGACACATTCCAAATTCAGCATCTTTATCTCTGACATCATAACAAATGTGGCTTCTCATGGGGAACCCACACAGCCCATACGACTTGTATTTCTTTCAAGAAAGTGTCAATGTATTAATTTGTCTGACCTATCTGCCCAAATGCTACCCCTACTTTTCTCCAACTCGACTCCTGCTCCAAGGCCACAGAGGGTGATTTGGGGGCGTTGCTCTGATTTCCTCCTTGCCAAACTAAGCTCTAACCTTGGCCTCTTTCACCAAGTTGTTGTGGATGTCAACACGTCATGAGTCAGAGCGAAGCCACAAGGGCTCAGTGGCAGCAAGAATAAGTCACAGGTGGAAAGGGACCCAAAGAATGTCTTTGTCAGGGCAGCCTTCAAGAGAGGCTCCTCTCAAGCACGTGTGTACTGCAAACACATATGAGGCTCCAGACTTCAGTAAATGGTTGAACAAGTTTACTGACATGACTCATTCTACTGCTATGTCTAAACTGAATCAATTTTAGCTACTCAGCTTTGATGAATGTTAAGGTCATAGCAACCATAAAAAAATAAGAAAGGCACCTGAAAACATTAACAACATGGGAAAAATATGGGGTTTAGCTGAAAATAAACAGAAGAAATTTCAAAACAAAGAGCAAGTTTATTTGTTCTTTCCCAGAAAGATTACCTTCTCTCATAAAAGGATCTTGTTATTAAAGTTCCTTTGCTTCCCCAGCAACGGTATCACGGTTCTGTAACACTGTTAGTCTGGTCAAAGGCTATGTGGGCCACAGAAACCAAGGCAATGACAGTGTTTATGAGAGCTGGAAGCAAGATGAGGATGAGAAAGATGAGGAGAGACAATATTAGTCATCTACAAAATAAAGAGCTAGGCAAGAGGGCAAAATTGCTGAAGGGTAGATAGAGCTAGTAGTGCAGAAACACCGTCAATTTATTTTTAAGAAGAGGGAACAGAAAATTGCACATGCTCAAAGAAAAGTCCTTGAAAGTACCTGACAGCCAACTCTGACTGAAGGGGAAATAGAAATTAATTTGGAGCAACTTAGATCCAGCAAAATCTTATTCTGCTAACCCCTTTTGTTTAGTAAATTCCATTCAAAGTGCTTTTCCTGATAAGGAATTTTAGGGCCCAACTACACAGGGACTTTTAGGACTAGGATTTTATCTAGTGGGCTCTGCTCTTGAGCATTTTATCTGCCTGAAACCATAGTAGCTGAAAACGCTGGAGTATATCTATGTACACTTTATATTTTCTCCTATCCTTAGTTTTAAGTCATTGCTGCAGTTCTACACAGGAGGTCACAATTTGGGCATCAAATACAATATTTTCCATCCACCAGCTAGAACCTAACAAACATTGCCTTAAATAAATTTGTGCCCATGCCAAATTCAAAATTAACTTCCCAAGCCAAGCTAGGGTTGATGGTATGGGGCCAAGGGGCCCACAACTCTGCTGTTGAGCTAATGGAGCAGTCTCAAGCTGCCAATCCAACAAGGGAGACTTTTTTATTTAACATATACATTACGCAACGTGTGCAATATTTTCCACATTCAATGAGAAGACTTTATTTATAAGCTGCCTGTGTTGAAATGGTCTCTTATTACAAGGAAGCAGCAAGCCAGGTTGAGCCTGGAAATGAACTCTCATTTTCTCCTTCACTGCAACATTCAGTGACATTTTGCTCACTCACTCCAAAAATATTTTACAGATGGTTTTGGACATTTACTGGATATGTAGGTCCTAGAGTAATAAACTATATTCCCAAATCTTTTCATCTTTTTCAGTCTTCATTACTTACCAGAAAAGTCAGTGAGACACCAGGTTTAAGGAATTGTATCTACCTCCACAAGGACTATCTGTGGTGAAGACATACAGTCACATTTTCAGCCAGGAAAGGGTAGTTTTGTCCTCATCAATAGTAACAAATGGATCAACATTTTGCCGTTAAGTTTCATACATAATTTTCAGTCTTTTCCAATACAAAATTGAGTTAGATACTTGAGAGTTTGAAAGAACAGGCCAAATCTTCACATACATGCTGACTGCAATATGAATTGATACTTAGACAAATAATAAGAAAGATGTCCATGGTTCTATCTTCATTCATAGGCCTGGGATTCTTTCTCTGAAAATTCCTAGGTCCAGATTCTCCTGTGATGTCAGTCAAATTTCTCATCACGCAGAAAACTAGTCAACATTAAAAAGAAGTCAGTGCATATATGAAGTTCTTGTAATGCTGTGCAATAATAATTTATTATGTAACCCTTTGGGATATCCTGAAAGTATATATATAACCAAAATGGCCATTCAATTTCTACATCCCTGATCTCATGTCAAGTGCTTTTGCTACATCTAAGACATTCAACAGATGGTGTTGGTAGCAAACCCCAGAGGAATTTTCTGAATTGTGAATCCTGGTCCCACAGAGGCATCATCTACCAGTCTTGAATTAAATATATATTACTTACTGAGAAACATATTTTTTAACCTCAATATCTTCTCTGTGTTTCCTATTGTTGGACCTAAATTACTTCCTGCTTGGAGAGCACTCATAGAACTGAGAACCGCTGGTGCTGTGAACTCCATTTTGGATCTCTGTCTTTACTCATGTACTCTCCAAGGAATTCATGGTGTGATTACATAAACCAGTGCATTGTCTGTGGAGATAAAAGAGAGATCTCTGAGCAAAACAGTTGTGCTGCAAGCAACATCACTAATTCAGGCTGATAGCTCTAATTCCAGCTCTGGTACAACCTTTTCCACTCCAGGAGAGACCAGATTCCACTCCACTGTTGCAACAGATGTTTGTTTAACAGAGGATGTACATTAACCTTGGCAACTGCTACATAATTATTCAAATGCTCTATAAATTAGCACTATTTTTAAGTGCTCTCTCTGATCAGGGAACAGGGACTAATTAGGAAAGCGGAACAATTAGTAACCAAGGGCACTTTTGAAATAGGTCTTCAGAGGAAAGACAATCTCTTGTCTACATCAAAAAAAGTCGCATTGTAGGCACTTAAAGTTAGAAGAGTGTCAGGGGAGTTTTAAAATGAAAGGCTGTGGAAAGAGCACAAAGACTGGAATGACTCATCCTCTCCTGGGAAAGCAATAAAAGCTCTCAATCCTTTGAAAAAACATAATTTAGGTCTGATACCCATAAAAATCTAATAGGAAACAATGAATTTTCAATAGCATTTAAATAATGAAGACCCATTTATGCAAAATAGAAGACCACAAGAAAATACTTCTTTCCTTGCAGATGGTAGAAGTCTAACAGTGCAAGGACTGACCAAGGATGCCTGGGTTTAAATGATGACAGCAAGGGTTTTAGGGTCTCTTGGTACTTGGGAAAAGACAGGATGACAACAATATTGCCCTCTCAGTGAAGACATCCTGAGTGACATTAGAGCCACGGGAGGGACAGAAAGCAAAAGGTTCTGAGGCAATCTGATGGTCTCAGATACATGGACAAGTGCTGTTTCCTGCAGTGACTGAATTCTTGGAGCAACTGGTCAGAAAACTTCCAAAAGAGACAAACTGTTGGTTGCTATCAACCCAGAAGAGATTAAAAATGTTGCCTTTGAAAATCTTGACCATGATGTATTCACAGTCTATCTCCTTGCAGGACTTAGGATACCAAACCTGAATACCTCAACCAGGAACAATTAATTGGTAAGTTAGACAGAAATAATTAAAAAGAGCCATCAAAATTACTAACAAGTGGCACAGAGGTGTTACGGTAAAAATGCATGGCTGGCTGCAGATTTTGAAGACAGAGAGACAGAGAAACAATATAGCTAAGCACCAGAGTAAAGAGGAATATTAGAAACAAGAAGGCATGCTTCAAAACGTGCAGTTTGTACACAATGGAGAAAATCATGAAATAGTTAAATTAAGGCATGTCAAAAGTAAAACCAGAATACGAAAGGACAAATGTGACTGAGAAAGATCTTTCTAAAGTGGTAAAAACTAACAATAAGAATCTATTTCTAAAACATCACAAACAGAAAACCTGCCAGAGAGCCCTTAGGGCTGATAGATAATCACAGTCTAATAGGAGCACTTGCAGAAGTACAGTTGGGCAAAAAAACTACTTCTCTGTGATTCATTATTGAGAAACTTACAGAGGATTCTTTCTTTTCAGCAGAATGAGTTGGAAGAACTGTCTCAAATTGAAAAGTCAGGAGAAAAGTTCTTAAAATAGATCATTAAAGCAATAACAAATTGGCTGGAGCAGGTGACATTTGCCCAGGAGTCCTAAGGAAATTCATATGTGAAATTCTCAAACTATTCGCTGGTACAATTTACAGTCTGAACATCTGTCAGTACCACAGCAAGGGAAAGTGGCAAACATGACACTGCTTTTCAGAGTAGGCATATAAGAAATTTAGGAAAGTACAAATCAGGAAGCCTGACTTCCTTGTTGGGCAACTTGGCAGGAAGAAATTTGGGATCCCGGTTGCATATATATATAGGGTTAATGTGGGATGTCAGTCTTGGTGCCTTCAGCATAGAGATGAAATGCAGAACAGATCTGTTCAGATTCTTTCAAAGAGTAAATGAGCTGAAAATTGTGTTACTCAGTAAAGGCACATGAAGGAAATGGAATTTTAGGAGTCATTAGGAAAGAAATAGAGAAAAAACCCAAACAAAATACACAAATACAAACACAATATTATGCCATGGTTCACCACATCAGCCCATCTGTGTTGTGCACACCTTTAGTTCCTACTAAAGGAATCATCTGGCAGACCAGGAAGAGAACAGAGAAAAGCAAGAACGATGGTCAGCAGTGTGGAGTGACTTCTGGGAGAGAAGAGAGGAAATGGACGGTGCTTCTTCAGCTTGGAAAAGAAATGACTGATGAAAGATATGCTAGAGTCTTCAAACCATGACTGGAATACAAAGGTTAATATGGGCCCATTATTTATTATTTCTCCAGACACAAGATCCAGGGGATGCCAAAGCAAGATCCTGGGCAGCAGCTATAAAGCAAATAAAAGAAAGAACTTATCCCCCATGTGATTTATCATAAATTAATTGCCATCCAATGTTGTGGAAGGAAGAAGCCTCCAACTATAAATACATTCAACAAAAAATTTGACAAATTAATAAGTGAAAATAGCAGTTCACCCAGGGTTATTAAACCCATGGATATGGACTTTAGTCATGAAAGTCCATGGGAGTGCAGTAAAGACTGCTGGGGTGAAGAAATTTGAAATAGAAATGTTAAGACTGCATGAATGGACAATGAAGAGGTATGTCTGTGCCTGAAAGCACCAGAAAGAAAAACAGAAGAAGGAAGATAAGAACTGTAGGCACTGG
The DNA here is from genome assembly GCA_013399225.1 of Rhipidura dahli. Lineage (NCBI taxonomy): Eukaryota > Metazoa > Chordata > Aves > Passeriformes > Rhipiduridae > Rhipidura > Rhipidura dahli. The sequence continues at coordinate 461,493 of VXAC01001974.1, forward strand.
TGGCACCCAAATTAGCATATGCTCAAATTCCTGGCACATCTACATTCAGATTTCCAGGATTTCCTCAGGAAATCCTCTAGACCAGCCCGCTGTTCTAAACAGAGCTGAGTTTTGAAGGCCTCCAAGGATGAAGACTCCATAACCTCTCTCTGTGAGCCATCCCAGTGTTCAGTGTTTGAGCACCATCACAGGACAGGAGTGTTTCCTTAAGTTTAAATGGATTTTCCTGTGTTTCAGCTTGTGCCCATTGTTTCTTGTCCTCACTGGGCACTACAGAGGAGAGTCTGCTTCCACCTTTTTTACTTCCCCACACAAGCACATTGATAAGAGCCCCTGACCCTTCTCAGGCTGAACAGTTCCAGCTCCCTCAGCCTCCCACCACATGTCAGGTGCCCCAGTCAGCTTTGTGGCATTAATGGCCTCTCCTCTGACTAAGGTTTCAGACTAAATTTTTCTGTCGTGTTCCTGCAATGGCACTACAGTACATATCACAGGGGAATTGTCTCTGGATTTGCCTTATTCAGAACACAAGTCTCTGGCTGGACCCAGCACAGATGGTTTTAGGTGTCTCCACTGCCCTGGCTGTTTTCCTTCCCTGCTGTCATGCAGACAGTCCCTCTCCCAGTCAAATAGGCACCTCCAGTGCAATGTACCCAGTGTGCTGGAGCTTCCCACCTCCCTCAGTGCAAATATAGTTGAATACAGTATGAACAAAATTACAAAGAAAAGGTTTACAAACCATTTTCTGAAATGGCTCTGAAAAGCTGATGCTGCCTCCCAAAACCCAGTGCTGCATTCCAACAGTGGAAACCAGGGGAGCTCAGCTGGCAAAAGCAGAGAAGTCTAGTTGTGCTATATTTATTGCAGCCCACACAAGAGCAGCAAATAAATGACACAGCAAAGAAATGGGGGACTGTAACAGAACTTCAAGTTCCAGTGACATAGCTGGGAAATTGGTTCCCCGTTTTTATACATGCCTCCCTTTATACAACCTTCATTTAGATAGCAAAGGTTTCTCAAGACAGTTCACAATTTTATAGGGACCCATTGAAGTAAGAAAACAGACATAATTATTTGCCACATCATGAAATGAACTTTTTTACACTCGGACAGTAGGGAGTTTTAAATTCACGCTGCACTTCAAGCATGAGTTATTTAAACTGGGAAAATCTTTTCAAACTTCAGACAAAAAAAGTGAGATTCATTATATATTGTGCAAAAGCTACCAACTCATATACATGACATCAAGTCATATATTACAGACATGAAGCTTTTCACATTTTACCGAATGTCATAAGGTTTGCAGTTCCCACATTGTGTTTCAGTATTTCTGCCAAAATTGCCAACAAAGAACGTGTCTTTAACTTCTCTGACCCTATTGTGTCAAAAACATCTCTCATGCACCCCATACTGTATCTTTTAGACCTACTTAGTGTTCATTTCTGAAATTTCAGAAATGCTCAATAGGAAAACCTCAGAACACACAATACAGCTTCTTTACATCTGGAACTATACATCAAAAATCGTGGCTATGAAAAAACGTTCTGCAATTTTTTCCTTACAAATTTAATGAAATAACTACTAGTATTTCCACCAAAATAAGCTGGGTATTGTAAATGGCTAAAAAAAGAAGTAACTGAGGTGATAAAAAAGAAATCACTTTTGCTATTTAACACTTTGGCAGGCCTTAAATATCTACCAAAAAGAAAAAGCAGAGCTCATTAATTCTAACATCAAAATTGAAACTTCATATTGATTAGTATATCATTCACTGCATAAAATGGCTTTCTATTTAGATTCTGATTTACATCTTTCTTTAAACATTTTTCTCCTTACTCATTAGGCATAACTAAAAAGAAATTATTATTCCAAAGTAAGCATGTAAAAGGCCACTAATTCTTACCTGTATTTCAGCTCAACAAAATCAAATATCAAACAAGTGTCTTCCCCTCCTGTTAATTAGTGCTGTGTATTCCTATTCCTATTTTATTTTACCATCCTTATGGATGTTTGAAGAAGAGCTCTGATGATGATCCAGAAAAGATGCTGCATTTCCTTTTAGGCAGAGCCTTCCACTATGATCCTCCAAAAGTGCCATCTACTCCAGAAAAGTATTTACCAACACAAAAGCTCCTTTGAGAAGGTAAATGCTTTCCTTTAACCCACAGAATAGATGTGAATTGAGCCACAGGGGCAGCCTTTCATGGCTGAATTTAAAAATAAAGAGGATGCTGAAGATGCATTGGTTGCAAAAGTTAGCAGAGTGGAAAATAGTTCTCTTTTATTATTGGGAACAACCTATCACCAACACGAGATGCACAGAGGAGCAAAGGATCTGACACAGAAGCTGACACCTGTGTTTGAAATGCAAGAAAGCAGGCACTTGGTAAACTTCAACCACTGTCCGATAGCAAATGGCTGGGATTTACACTTTGGCCAAAGATTGTCAGTCCTGAGAGCGAAGCTCAGGAGTGCCACAAGTTGCTTCCGAGAGTGTGCAAAGACTGTCAAGCAGATGATACCCCCATAATCTGTGTGCACTGAACTCTCTTGGCCAGAACAGCATCCCACTGCATGTGACCTCCTGCTTTGCCTCTGTGGCACAGCACCCTGTTGTGGGGGTAGGGCCACTCCCCATCAGCAGCACCTACTGTATTTTAGCCTCTTTCAAAACCAGTACGTACACAAATATCCAATTTACGCACTATCAAAATAGTGTTATACACTTTAACTTGTTACAGCTCAAAAGCAAACCCTTGGCTGGTTCTGTACACAGCTGGTGGACATCAAGCAGTGAGGCCATTTAATCACTGACAGCAAATCAAATTCACACAAATTTTCAAACACAACGTATTTACACAACCTGTGTTTTAATTCCTGTTTACGTAACAGCAGTAGCACTTAAGCTCACTCATTAACAGAAAGAACTCAAGCAAGGCACAAGGACAAATTTCCCACAAGGCTTTCTATTTCCTTTTTTAGGTCATAATTGCAGTTATACCAGGAGTGAAATTCATTCTAGTGTCTGTTTGCATGATAAATATTTGGGCATCCAGGTTTTGTGGTCTTGACTGAATCCTTAACACTCCCAAGAGCATCCTTTTTGCAGTTTTTCATCAAAACAGTTGAAGAAAACAGCTTGATAATGCACAGAAGATATCAGACAGATGAGCTCAAGTCTTTGAGAAAGACACTGGCTTCTGTACAAGATTTCCTTAAATCCTCAGTAAGGAATAAACCTCGTGCTAAATGGCTTTCTAGTATAGAAATAAGCTTACTCTATTTAACAATGCCCTTCACACCACCAACCAAAGCTGAACCAATCATTTCTTGGTATTTAAGATGACTGTGGTTCTTCCACTATTTCCAGAAGTTTGGTTCAAGACCCATCATCACCATGCAATTACAGAGAATGTATCAATCCTCAAGCTTCTTTTTTGGTTTTTTTGTAAGTAAGATTATAAAATAATTATGATCAATAAGGCTCAACACAGGCTGAAGGAAGCAGACAGTTATGGATGTCCAAAATACACAGTATTGCATAACCTTACAAACTTAACACAGAAGTCAAGACTAGTCTGCCTTCCATTAGACGGCTCTCTAGGTCTAAGATTATGTGCACATAATGTATCACATAAGGTCTGGTGATACACCAGGTTTTTAAAAAGAAAAGAACAAAATCTGCCTAGAATTTAAAAAAGGGATCATCACTCAATCAGCAACTGTGTATTTGCCATGCAAATGAAGATGACGTTGCAAATTATGACTATGAACATCAGCAGGCAAAGAGAAGAAAAGGAGGATTCATCTGATACAGGACAGATGCAGGATTCCTGGCATTCAAGGCGATGTAAGATTTACTCTCTATCTACATTCCTTCTCCTATTTATATCTTATTACTTTCAAAGAAATTCAATTATGTTCTTTTTAGACATGCCTTTCTTACTGAGATCCAGAAAGAACCAGGTGCCCCTCTGGTGCAGAACACCCTCCAAGACAATAGGTATGGCCAGAGAAACTGCTGATGCAGCTGAACTCTGCTGTTGGAAATCACCATGCATCTACCCGAGCTGGAATGTTATTGTTTCCACAGTTCATTCTTTTGGTTAAAACATAGATCTCAGTTATCTTCCCTCTCTGGGCACGTATGAACTACATATACATATATATGTATGAATAGTAACACGTAAGGCAGAAACCTCAGCCTTCCTATCAACTGTATCATAATATCTGAACAATTTTTCCATCAGCTTTGAAAAGAAAGAGTTATCAATATGTTAGCAGATTATGAATTGCGAATGTGTGTTTATCTGTGATGACCACAGGCTTGAAGAAAGAAAAGTGCAAGCCAAGATTTATTCTCAAATCTGCTACAAACAGCCACATTGGGTAAGACCAAAAGTCCACCCCAGTACCTCCTCATACCCTTAAACATAAAAAGTAGAGATGCTTAACAGGAGAGTTCAAAACATGGGCAAGCACACAGCGAAGTTTTTTCCAATTTACTGAATGCTGGTGAAGTTTAGTGATTACCCAGTCTACTGTTGTATTTTTTTCTGCTGCAATACAACCTGGTTTCTCAGAGAGTCCTTGCCAAACACACCTTGGAAAATGCTTTTTCTGAAACTGGAGTTTGAATTGTTTAACCTCTTTACTCGGTCACCTAGATGGAGAGATAAGATTAAAATGTCTTTCTCTGTGAAGCATCTTTGAGAAATTCCAGGCCAAGTCTCTGTATAAATGTACAGTATTAGATTATTAGTATAATTTTTGATAGGGCTTCTGTCTTTCATTTTATCCTGAAGTCAGTAAGCACAGCACTTCTCATGTTCCATTGTGTGGTTTGCTTTGTCAGACAAAACCTGATATCTGCTTCCCTACTAATATCATCGCACTGTCTGAATGTATTTTAAGAGCTTATGATACTTGGCAATGAGTGGGTTTGCTTTTGTTATTGTTGGGTCAGAAAGCAGTGCATTTAATTTAAACGTTAGCACAAGATGGGATTTATCTGATCAAGAAATCATGCAATAGTAGAAAGGGGTATGTTTCCTTTAAAAAACAGGGACCCCTTGATATCTTTTCAATGCCAAGGGTTTTCATCTGTTTGAATGACAGCCACATACTCCCATTACACTGACTGTAAACCAGTAATGAGAGCAGGAAAGCTGGACAAGGACGCAAAAGCAGATCTTTTTGGCAGCTGCATGTAATACATTTGAACTTGTGAATGAAAGATGGTGACATACTTTCGGCAACCCAAAAGCCCTTTATCAGGCAAAAATATCCTTGAGACATACTCGCAGAACAGTGTTAAGACAATTAAAAATTACTGATGCATTTTAACTGGAACGTGCAAATAGGAATTTAAGCCTTTCCTTGTCAATGATACTGATTAATGGACCATGTCCATGGGGAGTGAGCTGCTGTGCTCGGTGGCCTTCAGCACCTCAGCCCAAAGCAACATTTCCAAGCTGGATCACCATCACCCAGACACCAGCACGGCTTCCCCCACCCATTGCGTGTCACGGAGCCCAGGCTGGAGCAGATGGCGCGGGCTGGGGCTACAGGCCACTGCTCCTGGATCAGCGCCGCTCCCTGCTGCCGAAACTGGGGCCCCACCTCTCCCTTGCATCTGATTAAATCCGACATGTCCGCTTGGTAAAAGAGGGAACATGCGCAGGGACTTCACCAAAAGTTTGTACCTTGCAATAATTTTATTAGTGGTGACAGCAGCATCTGAGGTTTCCAGAACATACACTCCAACATAGTCACGTGTTGAAAAGCCCCCATCCTCAAATTAAAGATTTTATATTTGATGCTCACCTTTACAACTGCACCACGTCTGACCCAGGTACCTGGGCATGGCTTGCTCTTTTGGAAGAAACTTTTTAAGTACGTATCCCTGTCATTCATGTTTTTCTTTCCTCCCCTTTGGGTAGAGGCATGTGTTGACTCTTCTAAGCTTTAACAGCAATGTTATATATATTGAGATTCTATCTGGACAAGATATGAACAGAAATATTATACACAGCTAAATAAGAAAACACAGATTATTGTGTGAGCCCCCGAAGGCCTACTTTGTCTGTGCAACAGTTTGTTTTGCTTTTCATAAAATTTATTTTGGCTGTAGCCAGATTGATGGTGATTATATTTGAAATCCCTCCCACAAATCTGTCATATAAACACATCATTAATTTAGGATCTTTAAAATTATTTGGATAATGAATGCATTTTCTTATTCATTAGCAGATACCGGTCACTGCTATAAGATCAGCAAACAATGAAACATTCCTTGTGTTAGCAGCCCTTGGGTGCCAGGGTTTGCTACTGCTTTAAATGCATTCAGACTACTTAGAAACCTACACAGATTTGAGAAAAAGAAAAAAAAATTTAAAAACCACCAATCAAAAAAAACACCTCAAGTAATATCAGATGTCTTATTAGCCTAAACTATGCAACCTGAGCAATAGCCAAATTTGCAGGTTCTCCTCTTGCCAGATCACAACAACAGAAGCCAATGAAACCCCCACCCTTAAAGAGATTTTTGAAGTTTGATACAAAGTAAATCCTGAGCTTCATCGGTGTTTCTGCTGATAATACTGGTAGATTTGATATCTTCCAGCAAAATTGAAAAAAAAAAAAAGGCAGAAAGAAAAAAGCAATCTTGAGCTGCTGCAGTGAAGGCGGCAGGAAGTGCCCACTGCAGGGTCTGTGGTCCACACAGCTTTTATTTCATGGAGACACACAGACAGCCTATTCCCTGGTGACAGCTCTCTACGCTTTCCAATCCTGCACAGGATTTCCTTCTGTCTGAAAGTGTAAGAGTCGCTGCAGTAAACACTCTGCATATGTGTTCCAGCTGCTGCACTCGCTCTGCCAGCGCAGCCCAGTGACAAGAAAAGTATTATTTCCTACTAAAACCTTCTAATCACCAGATCATGCCATTTTCATCTGGCTGTTCCAGGCATAGGGAGCTTGCATTGCTTTTGGTAACTTAATCATGATTAAGAAATTAGCTTTTGCATCCCAGCACAGTAACCCCCACCTCAGGATTCTTCAGGCTGAACTTGTGAGCAGGCTGGGCTGTGCTGAGAGCTCAGTTTCCAGGAAAGCTTGCATGGATTAATATAGGCTCCAGAACCTATATTCTTGAACATATTGATACGTATGCAAATACCTGTAAATACACACATCCATATGCACTATATATTCAAATTCATATTATATGTAATACATACACACATGTTTAAAAGAAATTACCATCTGTACAATTTGCTGATGTCCCTATTTATTTTGGCAGTGTCTTGCCTTTACAGGAAGAGGGGTTTTTTTTGTAGCAAAGCCTTGCACAGCTTTGCCATTCCTTTCCAGAACAACTGCATGGAACACGATGGAGAGAAACATTCTCAACCTGCAGTAAAGAAAATAAGACTTAAGAACAAGCTTAAGGCATATCCTATTACTAGCATAACAATGAGTTTTTTCAAAACTGGACTATCCTGTCCCTAGGGACACTTTAGCAGATTTCTTTTTAACCCTTTCTTTAGGGGAATTGCGGCAATTTTTTAAAGACTAATTCTTCCAGTATTGTTCAAAGAATACATTTTGTTTAGTACTAACACTTTTTTCCTTTTTAGGGAACACTGACAATAGCTCTGCTATGCTGCAGTTCCATAAATCTTCCAGAAAAACAAAATAAAATTCCAGTTCTCATCAATTTTCATTTTAAGGTTTACAGTTTTTATCCCTCTTCTTTAATGAAACAAAATCCCCCCAGCTTCCCCCTGCACCCACAACAGGAAGTTTTTAATTGTTCAACCGATATGTACTCAAACAGGACTGACAGGAGAACCCTGATTGTTCAAATGGAAACTGGAGCCTGGTAATTACACACTCAAAACTGACTTCAAATAAAGGGCAAAGCTTTTTCTATACAGCACAAAATATGCAAACCTCAGTTCAAAGAAAGGCCAATTCAGCAAAATACTCTTTTCTATACAGCTTAAAGCAATTTTGGGATGAAGAAGATATTTTAACTCTCATATTTACATTTTGATGATTATTTTAATGTATTAATATACATAAAGAAGGCCAAGGAAAAGCAAACATTTCCAGACCTGTAAATATGATGAACGTATTACTAACATTTATGTTGGCACCAGATTTCTCCACTTAGTGACACATTAACACAAAGCTTTGCATTTAAAAAATTCACACAATTATGTTATTTTTTTTTAAATTATGTCTTTCCATAACCCATTTCATATGAAAATATCCATGTTCTATGCCCTTCCTTTAAAACAAATCAAAATATTTTACTAGGTTGATGAAGTAGGTTGGCAATTTGGCATCTATGTCTGCATGGCCATTGAGGACCACAGCTCAATTCCCAGCTCCACGAGCTGAAACAGATGTCAAAACACACCACTGATCTTCACATGCTGTAGGAAGGAGCTTTCTCCTTCTGAAGAACTGCACTCCTTGAGAGCAGCGCCAGGCGAGGGTACCGAAATGAGCTAGGATTGGGAATCCCCAGGTAACGGGGTTTATGGAAGCCTTGCCTGCTGTGGACAGGCACTGCATCATCACATGCCATCAGCATTTTTATCCATCTGTACTGCAGGGATGAACTTACCCACCTTAATATCCACATGATCTATGCTCAAAGTGTAGAAGACAAATATTTAAGGAGGAAAAAAGCAAAACCATGAAGAAATTTTTGCAATATTTTCCTTATTAAAAAGAACTCCTTTGGGGTGTCTTTAATGAGGAAAACTTGACACAAATAAGCCTTTTTGAGTGTCTGTCAGTGATGTTATAACCACATTAATATTCACACCTAGTGCATTCACCAGTTTGCCTCTTCCTCTTAATATTGTTCATAAATTCCTTTTTGGTAAGTCTCTCCAGACAGCGCATATCAAAGGGATTATTGCACTTAATGGGTGATTAAAACCACTCACCCCTCAGCCTCATGCCTGCAATGCCACCTTAGGCATAAAAAAATAACCCTGAAACGACTAGCTGTCATGTCTCATTGCTTCATTATATTGTCATGAAGTTGCCCTTCTCAGAAACCTTCTTAGAAAATCCAAAAGAAACAGACCCCAGCAGTAGTTTTCTTTCCTTCAAAGGTTTTTACAAGCATTATTATTTCTGAAAAACTTAAAGCTAACACAAACAGTCTTAAACAAGCAAATCCACAGAGCTGCAAGCCCAAAGAGTCCCAGACCTCAAGACTGGTATGAAATGTCTTGCAAGAGATGGAAATCCTGTCCTGGCAGGAATCCACTATGGCAAAGAGCAGCTCAGTGGTTATTACAGCCTGCAATACCTGTTGTTTAGCAGTAATTTTCAAGGGAATCAATTTCAGTTCAAATGAAATGTCCAGGGACTTTCCACACACCTTGGGTTGCTGGGTCCCAGATTGCCCTGGGAGGGACAGCAGGGGCCTCTGGGGCACAGCCTACAAGTTCCTTGGTGGCCAGAGTTGTAAGCAATATATTGACCACCTTGTTTCTCTGAGTTTGGTTCAAGTCCAACATGACTTTTTTAACACTGCATGGGCAGCCCCAGACATTCCCTTAGAAAGCAGAAGACCCACACCTTTACCTTCATGTGGAAACACTATGAAAGAGAATTAACAACATTTAAATTCTCCCCAAATTTGGCTGTGTACAAGTCAGTGACAACTCTTTTTTGTTATGTTTTTCTCCAGGACTAAGCAGATGATGTTGAAGCCATTCCTAGTCACACTATTCACAGATATTACTGTGGGGAGAAAAGGAATTATTCCTATGGAGCTTAACACTGATTTCTAACAATGCTCACAGTCCTCCTTCTTTGCCATCCAAGGGGCTCGATGGAAGGCAGGCCATTTGAGGTGGTCTCCTCCCATGCATGGAGTTTGAGAATTATTTCCTCCTTTTTGTGCTTTTTTGTACATTTATACACAGGCACATATAGAATTGTAGCTCATTTCAATACATATGACCGAGATCAGTTCCATTAAAAAAATTGCTACAGGCAACTGCATAAGGGAGGAAACCACTCTGCAATGCATTAATCATGAAATTATAAGAGTTTGACAGCTGTTCATGATAAAACATTGAAGAGTTTTACAGAGCTGTGATTTGATAGCTTCGTATTATGACAAGCTAGTCCTGTCTGTTCGTGTTTCGGTGATTAACTCCCATCACTCTGTCTAGCTTTGTGCAGTAAGAGCAGTTTCAGCCGTGGAAACTTTGCCCTTCTGTTACTTAGTTAGAGCAGCTATGATGTGTCTGAGTCTGTCAAGACAGTATCAGCAAGAGACAAACCTGGGAATGCAGCTTAGGCTCGATAAGCCTCAGGAACACTGCAAGAGAACACAGGCCCACAGATCTACTCCCCTAATCAAGTTTTACATTGGTAACAATGAAATTCATGTGCATCCTGGACCAAGTATTCCTCACTGTCATGGCACAGTGCACGTTGCTTTCACATGATGCTACCTGCATCTCCAGCTCTGATGTCAAAGCAACTTCATTTATAGCAACTATTAAGCTGCAAAGTACACGACATATACATGAGCAAGCAATATTATGCTAAAAAAGGCCTATCAGAGTTTCAAATAATATCTTGCAGCCCAGTATTTTGAAGTGCATAGCTGACTTTCAGAATAACTGAAATTTTTGTATGGAAAAAAAATGATCCTGTTCCTTGTAATTTCCGTATGTGGAGTCAATCCAGTCCATTACAATTCAATTCACTGACTCCAACAGTAAAGAAAACAACCATTAGCTAGCAACCTATAGAGATTTCCTTTCTTCTCATGGTCGAGAGCCTTTAATCTCTTAGCAAGCACAAGTGGCTGCTGAAGTGCATTTGTTCAGGGCTCACTTTAAAATATGAATTAATGGAGTTGTAATACACTGCTGTAAACAAAGATGTTTAACATTATCCCTAAATGTTACAGCTAGTCTACATTAGATGAAATCCACTGAAAACCCAGCTACACCTACTCATGCTAGTTGGGTGTATAGTAAGGTGTCCTTATTAGAACAGTAATCACAAGACAATTGAGCTGTAACTACTGCATAGAAACTACTGTAATTAGAAAACCTCCTATAATAGTACAGAGCAGCAACAGTTAATGGAGCTGGTTTTTTTAAAAAAAGGCAAGCATTACCTCAAGAGGGAATATAGTTCTTCTTTTAGAAAAACGACTTTTAAATAACATCCTAAAAGGCTAGCAGGTCATTAGTCATTTTCAGTAATGACAACAGGTAATTTATTGTCATGCACATGCCATGCAGTTAACAAAGGGGTCAGCTCTAGGTGTGTTAGCAGCAGGAGTTCTCAAAATAGATGTGCAAGAAACAGTCACACTAACCTAAAAATTAGGTCAGATTTTCTATACTTTATTTGGAATCAAATTATTCCCCTATAGAAATACTAAAACTTACAAGGAAAAATATCCAAAGAATCAGGTTACATTCTCGAAAGCTGCTAATAATTGTGAGCATTCAGCTGGCAATGCACTGACATGGTCAGATTATCAAATTTGGCCCCAGATTCTCCAAAAACAACAGCAACAACAAAAAAGGCTATTTAAGGTGTCTTGGATAATTTCCACAGAGGCAGAACACTTTAAAAGGGACTGTTTCAGAAAATGCACCTGTTAACTCAGGTGCTGATAGGTTGTAAGTCCACAGACAGGTATGTGAGTGGTGACATCCGTGTAGTCATCAACCCTCAGCAGATTCCTGCACCATCTGCATCTGAGCAGTTTTACAACCAATGTCTGCAGGTTTCCTGGATGCTGGGGAAGAAGTCTCTCTTAACTACATTATTTCACAGAAAACATATAATGTGGTCATTTCTTTGTTTCAAAGAACAACTCTTACATGATCTGTTTCCACTGATACTGAATCACCTTTTAGCTCAGACTAGTGCAAAAAGTGTCTGAAAATCCATCCATCTGAAGAAGAATGCCTAGAGTTTTCATTATTATCAAGAATACTGTCAGGGGAACAAATCTGGATGCTACCTGCTGGAAGTCTGTTGCCAGGCTTCCCCCAAGCTCTCCCTCACCCTACAAACACCACCTGGGATGTGTAAGAAGCTGAGACTTGCTGCCTTCATAACTTCACTGGCTTTGTGACATGTAATGAATAGGAGAAATATTAGGAATGATTTTAAGCATTCCTTCCCTGACGCTCCAAATCCCTTGTTTACTTTATTGCCTGAGAGCTGTCAGATTGGCCCCTGAGTTGACAAGTCTCGAAGTTGAGTGAAGCTGTCAAACAATGATTTGCAGTAGGCAGCCACCTCCAAAGGGTTTCAGTACACAGGAATTCGAAGAGAAACAGCGATAACCTTTCAAACTCCCCTAGCCTTCTGCTGTTTGACATGCACAGAGTTTGAAGCAATGCCATTTAACACAAAAACATCAAACTTAAAGTAATTACTCAGCTGCACGGGAAGAGGTAGGAAAATACTTTGCTTTTCTTAAACAAGATTCCAGGTGGTGCTGATCTTGAACCTCAGAAAGCTTTATCAAAAATTATCAGCCTGGAAAAATACAGTCACAGGAAAGCTGCTATTGCAAAACCAACGTGGCTACCAAAATCAGTCCAAAGTATTAAATTCAAATCCAAGTATGAACGAATGCAAAAGTTTGAATTTGTTTGGGTCTGGAATTTTGATGAAGTTTGAGCTCTTTCTTTCAGACCTGGGGAACAGTGACAGTTTTGACAATTGTTATTTACCTGGAAAGAAACTTTACACCTTGATTCGGGAATTTCCGCCATTTGTTGTCCAGGAGGGGCCCTTTGGGCTCCTTGCTGGAAACTGCGCAGACTCTTTCAGTACTGAGCTCTGTTCTTTAAACAGCAACTTTAGGAGGAGCCTGAAGTTCAATGAGTATTTCAGAAAAGTGCATACACTTTTCAATAATAAATCCATCATTAAACTTCTTGGCCCTGTGGCCTGCATCTCTTAACACCTTGTGCCATTTGTATGCGTTCTGAAGGGCCATGGAAGGATGCTGTTGGCTGATGGGGCTGCGCCAGCAGAGCCAGATTTAAGGGAGAACAGAAACCTGGTTTTTAGTAACATGATCAACTTGATACATAAGCTCTGAATGAATATCAAAAGAAACAGAAAACCATTTTGCAATGAAGGACATTAGAATGTAAGAAAACAAAATGTAGTCACTTACTTATGTTCAGGCTTACATAAAACTGTGTTGTACAAGTATGGCACAAGTACATTTCACTTCCTGATACTTTGGAAAGATGGAAGTATTTTCTATTCTTTTAGCCTGCTGTATCTTTCTTTTCTGATTTAATAGTTAATACTATATGCTCATGATTTATAGTTTCAGTAGAAATTTCACAAAAAACAACTTTGTAGGTAATTCCTCTTTTATTAAATTAATTAAATTGTCAGTCAAACCTTTTCTTAACTTCCTCCCTCAAGTCATAAGCAAAAGAGCGAAATTCCCTGTTTCACTATTCTCTTTTAGTTCGGTCCAATAGAAGGAAATGAAGTTTTCAAAGGGATTGCATGGAGGCTACAGAGTCAGGACTGGCGGGGTCCGTTCGTGCTCCAGTACTGATATCCTCTGTGGCCTTTGGCAAGGCACTGAGGCACTTTCCAGCTCAGTTTCCCTGGAGGGATTTATATAGCATAGGACCCGTCAGCTGTGTGAGTCTTGTTCTTTTATTTGCTGCAGTACTTGTATGAGTCCTGCTCACTTTGAAAGAGGTTTCTGGCACCACTTGGTGCTACACAATCGCCAGTACCAAATCCTAACCCTTCACAGGAGGAAATTGTTCCTCCAATTAAACCTGGTCCAAGCAGCAAGCACTGCATGAGAGCTGAGCAGCGACCTTAGCTGGAGGAAAAGTTGCAAGGAAAAGTGGCAAATGCTACGGTTCAGTCAGGTCGGCTAGCAAGAGACTGCAAACCACTCCAGGATTATGCTGAGACAAGAATGCAGAGCACACACTACTCTCCTGACACTGCAAAAAGAAAAAAGAATTAGCAAGAGGCAGTCAAACAAAGCAAAGCACCTGCAGCATGAATTTCTGGGCTTTGGTGTGAGAATTAGATCATGTTGCTCATAGGACAATAATTAGGAAGAGAGATTCTAGGCTCATAATTAAAGAGTTAAGGGCTTACCAAGCCCTGAGTTGCAGATGTATTACGTGCCATAAAAGGTGTCAAGAAAAGTTCAGGAGAGTTGTGAAGAAATCCTGCCAAAACTCATGCCCAAACACATTTAATAACAAAATATGTGTACATGACAAGCATGTCTGACAGTTCCGTCTTCTAGACACTACATGGTGTTTTGAAGAAACATTAGACGTTGATGGATCTGCTTTTTACATTTAATGGTGCAAACTAAAAGGAAAAAGGAGATAAACACTGTATAACCTAATTAGTGCATTAGTGTATCTTCTTCCTCATAAACCTTGGCAGCAAGTGCTTTTACTTTTGACAAAGAGCTATTTTGATCCTGTTGCAAGGAGTCCTGCTTGCTTGGTGAAAAGTAATAATATTCATTTCAGTTCTGGATACTTTCCTGCCCTCTCCTCCAGCTTCATATTTGCTACTTGTTGAAACAAGTGATGTACTTTCAGTCCACAGGCTACAGCTGAGTTTGCTAAAAATATCACATGGCTTATGCACTTCATCCCAAATGGCTAGTGGTGATAATAAAGCAAAGGGAACCCATGCCTGCCAAGGCTTTGCACCCACTCAGGAGCTCCCTGAGATGTGTCTGGGGATGTGAACACTGAGATCCTCCATTTTTGTGGAGGCTGGGTAGAGGATCTGGGTCTAGCTAAGCAAGGTGTGCAGATCCCACATTGGCAGATGGACGACTGCTTTCTGCTCTGCGTCTCCCTGAGGGTGTCTTGTGATAAAAGCTTCTCCTTGCTGTAGGAGTTAACATTTCAAGTCCTGATTCGGAGGCTTTAGGCACGTGCTGAAATATGTACAGCCTGTATATCTTTGCAGGACCAGGGCCCAGCACAAACAAGCTTGTGCCATTCAGTTTGGCATTATATGCCATCACAGAGTTTAATGCCATAGGGCACATACCATATGCAGAATACAGTTTTGCATTCCCAACTACAATAATTAATTAGAAGCCAGAAAAGCTGTATGTGTCATTTAGGAATGGTGAATGCAGCCCTGGGAAAAGGTTAACATCAAGAGCACCCTATGGAGGCTAACAGGATGGAGTTGCAAGCATATTTTCTCAAGAAAAGCAATTAAAAATGACATGATGTTAGAATAAGTCAGTCCAGAAAGAATAACAGAACATTCACCTGCAAGTAATCTCAGGAGACTGGTCAATGCTTGGAGAAAAAAAGCGGTCTCACAAATTGCCCAGTGTTTAACTTGAAGTCCATTTGTTAATTTTGTAAACACTGCTGCTTCCGTTTTGCACTGACACGCTATTGACAGTGGGACTCGCATCCCGCCAGGAAGGAAGGATCAGGTTTCAGGCAGCTTTGGGACGCTTCTCAAGTCTATCTTCACCTGAAAGGCTTTGGCAATAGTTACTGACGGCTTGGTGTGATTCAGGCTTCATGTGAATGAAAACTGCCTTGCATTTCAGGTCCGTGCTCGGGATCTGGTGCAGTTGGTGCCTACAGCCAGCTCAGGCAAGGCTGCATTTCCTTTTGCCAGCCTTTAGCCAAAGGATTTCATTTGCCCCACACTGGCCATACTGCAGCACCAGCTGACAGCAGATTCCTGCTTTACAGCCACATTTGTCCTGGTATGGATTCAGCCAGGTGGGCTGGGACATTTTCATGTGTAACTAGGTCTGGCTTCTGCAGCCCAGCCGTCCTGCACGCTGCCCTGTTCTGCTGCCAGCCATCCCAGTTGGTTTCTCAGTATGATTGCACTCATTGCCTGTCCCAACTGGTGTAATTGTCCTTAATTACATGGATGATACTCTGGATGTATCACACATTCCTTGTTTTGAGCTAAATGGTTTCAAACAGAGGGCCTAGTGCCATAATTTTTGAACATCTTTCCTTCTGGAGGATGAGATGCACATTGCTCAGGATCTGAGAAATTAAATTCTGCGTATATGATACTGGAAACCATAGGCCCATACCACATTATTAATGCTGGCAGAAAGGCACCTAAGGCAGCTACTTATTTAGTATATACACTAAATAAAGAAGAAAATGGCTTCTAGACAGTTTCTGGGGCACCCTGATCAGATAATTTCAGATTACACACAGAAAAAATTGCACATTTGTATGAAATACAGGTTCTTGCTAGCTTTGGTCTACTAGTTTCATATGCTAACTTTAAAGGCTGAAATATTTTGCTTTAAAAGAGTATAGACAGTAATTTGAGAAGTGATCTGAAATCCATCAACCCATCAGCACAAAGCAGGTCCTGGTGAGCATCACAAACCAGGAGGTAGCTCCTGAAGGTGGCCCATCACTGTAAAAGGGGCTGTGCATACCTGAGGTGCCCCAGGCAGCTGTGGGTGAGGTGCAGCTTGCTGTGGGTGAAAGGAGCACCCAAGGAGCACAGGCAGGTCTGGGACATGGCACAGTCATTCTGCAGCCAGCAGAGCTCCTGCAGTCCCAGCTGGTGGTCTCCAGCCACTCTCAGTCAAGTCAAGGCATTGTCTCCCTGGCTGCTCAAAGCAAAACCTCATGTCACGGCCACCCACTGCACTTGTCACCTCCTCACAGAGCAAGGACACACCCTTGGAGGAAGGTCACTAGAGGCTTTTCTATGGGGGCAGCTCAAGAAAGGGAGACTGGTGTCTGGGAGTGGTGCATGAGAACGTACCCATGCTGTGAAAACCCTTGTGGTCCATTTCTAAAGGTAACTCAAAGGGCTGCATTTTCATTTCAATTCCCATTTCTAAGACACACACCTTTTTCCCTTTTTCTTTTTCTTTTTTTTTTTTTTTTAAAGCCTTCCTTCTTTCTTTATGTATACCTCAGGTACATGTGGTATGAAGGACTAATCTTAAACATTTACAGCCTGAGGTTGGTTTGTGGTATTTATTTCAACTTATTATATATTACAGTGTGTTTTTGATTATATATGACAATCAATTTGCTAGAATTTATAGCGCTCTGACTAATATGCTTTCATGATGTACTTGCCCTTAATTTGTGGATTTTATGGAGAGTTTATTGAGGTTGGATTTCCCGCTTCTTTTTCCAATTGCTCTTTCTTTTTAAATTTCAATTTGTGTAAATGTGTGACAGAGAGAGAAACGGAGAATATGAAAGTTTTACAGTCACAAAAAAAGTGACAGATAGTTTGTCTCACAGAATAAAGTTCCCAGAGCAGTCCCACAGCAGCCTTTCCTGGGCTCAGTGACCATTTGGTGGAGAACCCCTCTACCTTTGAATTTGGTCCCTCAGGACAAACAAAATATTTTGAGCATATGGTGGCACCCAAGATGAGATTGCACCCCAGCATCAGCAGGGAAGAAGGGATCAAGAATTAGGGTGGGCTCAGCCTGGCACAGACTGGGAGGACACAGCTAGATTTACCCCTTTCTGGCAGAGTGCACTCAGCAGGAGCATCCATCCTCCCTTTTCCATGCTTTCTCAGTGTGGCTCAGCTCCTCATCTGCTTGCAAACATCCCTTCTGCCCTTGGCATATATGCTGAGATCAATGAGAGGCATACAGGAACAAAAGAAAGAACCTGGACTTGTAGTCCAGGCCTGCATTTTTAAGTTCTTCCTAAACACTTTCTAACTTAAACCCCCTGGTTATGGGATTTAGGTAGCTCCCAAGCAGTGTTTGTTTGATTTTTCAGACCAGATAAAAAATGTTTCAGCTTCTCAGCAAACAGGATCTGACACAGTGCTGAAAGGTAAGAAGTCAGGGGAAAGGGGTGTTCAGCTCAGCATCTCAGCTCAGATAACAAACGTGCAAAGCACAGTGAACAGGCCACAAGTAGAGGCAGATTGTGGCAAGGAGGAGGTAAGAAACCTACTGTGAACAGAGCAGGGACCTCAATCAGTCCCTCCCCAGGCAATGATTATGGCAGCAATGACTGAAAGGCGTGTAACAGCCGTGGCATCTGAGTCTGCCCAGACTGCCTTCCTGGGCAGGTACCCTCACAGGGGCTGTCTGGTATGAGATTAAGCTGGACACATCAAAGGAACATCAAGGCAGGTAGAGCTGTGAGCTGTAGGGAGAGGATGACATAAGATGACACCTGATACTAGAGGAGATGAGACCTACTGGAGCCTGAGGCTGAGCTCTGATGCACTGCTGGAGGGTCAGGGAGATGGAGAGAAGCCAGAACAGAGCAGACAAGAAGTATCACCTACTCACCAGTGCAGGGGGTGCTGCATCAGGATAGCTGTGGAGAGCAGACCTTGACTTTGGTCTTCCTTCTCATCTCCTTCACAAGATTGTTGCTTCATATGGCCTCAGACAACTGGGGAGCTGCACCCAAATTGGCAGAAGCAGAAAAGAAAAAGTGAAAATGTAGGCACTTAGCAACCCCAGTTGCATTAAAACTTAATAGGGCTGAAGATTCTTTGTGACTGAAAGTCTTATAGTAACTTTACTATAGGTATTTTCTGACCTTAGAAAGCACCCAAAATCCGAAGCAACCTAAAATTTAGCAAAGAAAACAAGACTTCCTATAGATTCCTAAGAGAAGGAATCTCTAGGGTATAAAAATAACTTAACAGAAAAGATACACATCATTTTATAAAACTGTCCATAGATTGTTAAATTAATTTCTACTCAAACCTATTTTATCTCTGCAGTTCTTTGCAATAGAACCATCCCTGTTAAATATGATTGGGCTTCTCCCATAGCCTTGTCACTGCTCACCCTCCTCACTCAGTCTCCCACTCTTCCAGTGTAATTCTGGTTTGAGATGCTGGTCTTCCCATCAAAACAACAGGAGCCATCTGAGAAATTCAGATTTGTTATTAGTCTAATTCAAGATGCATCACCTACTGCCTTTTGAGAGGGAGGAGGGGGCAGCATCCATGTGGGGGAATTTCCAGATATTGCTAAATGCCTTTTGGGCACGCAGCATGGCAGGGAAGGGACATGTTATGCATTCACTGCCTTATCTCATGAACCTTGCTTTCCCTTTTCTGATATCCTCACTGAAAAGATTACACAAAATTACTGGACTGCACAAAGACTGTAAAGTGCTTTACTTTGCTCAGAAGAGGGATTACGTGTATTTTACCTTACGACACTACAGATCTCATGACACCACAAACTGGGTGAATATTTTGGGACATCTGCACTTCTGAGCTCCTGCCTCAAGCTATTCCTCATTATTTACTGCTAACTAATGAGCAGTCAGGTGGCTGATTCTTTTAACAGAGGGCACCGTTTAGACTGCTGTATACCCTCGAGCACCATTTACCATCTCACACTTTGGTCTGGGCTTTTCATTTAAGCAAATATCTCCCTTCCTTGAAACACTGCTGGATATAACAGATAGAGAGGCAGCCATGTACCAAAATAGACGTATTTCTAAACATTTCCAGCTGCCTTTAGGGCCCATATAGTATATGAGGTGAGATACTGTGAGGTTTCACCACACAGTAAAGAGCAGCCAAAGGGCATTTTCTAAACTTTTTTTTTCCTACTGTCTTCCATTTGATGAAAGACTTGTGGTTAAACCTTTATCTTCTATAAACATTTAAAAGTAGGTTACCTTTTATTTTCACGTCTCACTTTTGTTTCATTAGAAGACAGGTTTTACTGCAGTAATTCAGGTGATTGATACCTTGGATCACCTTCAGAAAATAGATGTTAATGATCTGTATCTATGTCTGCATTCCAGCACAGATGTGAGCACAGATGTATTTGCATGCAAGATGCCCACGAAGCAGAGTTTCTTTCCAATGGCATTTTTTCTTTGCTTTTACATAAGGCAGCTCCTATGCACATGGTATGGAAACCCCTAGGAGCAGGATTTTTGTCGGATTGCTCTCACTCTCTTCTCCCACACCTCAGCAAGTTCCTCTATGCCATGCAGGTTTACTGAATTTTTTTAAACAGCAGACCATTACTGATTCTGTGGCAAATATATGGATGTGGTTCATGACCAACAGAGTCCCAAAATCCATTTAAAAAAAAACAAACTCATTTTCCTCTGCTTCCTTTGAGGGATTTGACCATCAGAGCTTGTATTCTTAAAGTCTCTCTGAAAAGTCCAGTCACAGCCTCATCACTGAGGAAAAGAGGGAAAACACAGAGCCTGCAGTTAGGCAGGCATCTCATCCTCTGTCATTTTAAATGGTTGTTGCAACTAACTGCACTTCAAACCCCCACTGCAAAACAGCTTAAGCTCTGGCTGGTGACTTGCAGTCCCCGTGCCCTCACCCACCATGGCTGCACTGCACATCCAGCAGAGACCACAGCAGAATTTCAAATATTTACTATTAATAACATTCACCCTGTCTCCCAGTGAAGAAACCGTGCAGCAGTTGTTGCCACTGTACTCTGAATATACAGGTTGAACAGGAAGGTGGCACTAATATTTAAAGTCCAAAGTGTTTCCAAAAGTCAACACCGAATTAGGCTGCACATCTAATGAACACTAATTCTTCAGTGGAGTGATAGTTGACAATTTATTGGGAAACTGTTAAGAAAACTGAAGCTCACACAGAAAAGCTGGAATTATTATAAAAGCTCAGAAAGCCACAACTATTAAATCTCCCTTGTCCATAACGTTTGGGTTTTTTTTTCCTTAGCAACCAGACTCAAAATTCAAAAGATGCCAGAAAACTATGAACTTATTTTAAATGAGCTGTGGAAATCTCCTGCTGTCCTGTGTCTCTCTGTCTGAAGCTATGACCTTCCTGTCCTAGTGTCATGTGTCTGATCGTATAAAGAAATAATTCATAGTGCGCTTCTTACATTTTACATAATAATTGATTAAAAATGCCTCATATTCCATTTCACTTATTTAATTCACTTATTAAATTTGAGTCCAAACAAACAATGTTAAAAAGTATAATTTTTTTAAGCCTGATAGTTTTTACACCTTCACAAAACAATGAGAAATTGACTTGGAGAAAACAGTTATTGATGCATACGAGAAAAATTACATCATTTATCTGTTTAAGAAAGATTCTTACCAAAAGCATGAAGCATAGAGAAATTTAGGTAAAACAAAACATCTGAAATATTTAATTTGAACAATTCTGTTAGGAGAGTGAAGAAAAATGAGGAAAAAAACTCCAACTAAAAAGCCCCAAATGCTCGAATCTTCTTGAAACAGACCTGTATGATGAATAGTTGCTTCTGTTTACTAAACTCAAATACTTCTCTCAAAATAAAAAAAGTTTTTCCAAGAGAGTAATTTCCTAAAAGAGGTAACTCAGTCTGTCACAATGTTAATTTAAAAGGATATTCTGTTTTGAGTAGATCCTTAGAACTGTGAAAAGCAGACGAGCTCTTTCTTCTCAGTAAATCTCATCTCCCTTTCAAATATTCCCTCCAGTGAATAATAATGTCAGAATAATGCCAACAGTGGGTGAGCCATGATCAGAAAACACAGGGAAAAGAGAAGAAAACAGACAAAATTTAACCCCAAGACACAAGAGGCAGGTGCTTCTGCAAATGAGGTCTGGGATTTCAAACATTAGTCCCAAAAGCAGCCGTTCCTGCCTTGTGCTGGGAGCTTAGGCTGTGATTAATTAATGGCACTTCACTCTCCTGAACTTTTTTTGGAGGGTCTTTAAAAAGGCTCTTGAGGGAGATACAGATTTCTCTGCTGAAAGAAAAGGAAGCTGCAGATTCTCTCCCTGCTACTGTTTAACTGCATAAATTCACAATCTGTAGTTACTGGATGTTTCAATTCACTAGCAGAGCCAGCCAGGAGGGGCTGCAGCCCGTTCAGTTACAAGAAGTGTGGGCAGTGGGATCTGTGGAATCATCGAAGACCAGTCTCATCTCAGGCCTTGGAACCTTGGAGTTTATAGACTGTCTTGGTAGAAATCATGTACTCCAGAACAAAACTGTCAAGACCTTTTTCATAATGAAGGAGAAATCTTCATAGTTCACGAGGAAGAACACCCATCAAGAATAACGTGGATGATGAGATGTAAGAAATGAAATAAAATAAGCTTGGCTATTTTGGTTTCTGTATTCTGGCAATGTCTCTTTATCTGTGATGAGAGAGTTTGAAAATAATAAAACAAAAGGAAAAAAAGAAAGGAGAAAAGGAAAAGAGCTATCCAGTGATCCATATCATTCAGCAACAAGAGAAACCAAAGCACTGCTAGTCAAATTTATGAGCCTTGAGAGATCTTGGCTGAAGTCAGTAGAGAAATACCTCCATTAAACACTTCCCTCTCCCCAGCTAATCCCTAACTCCTTCCCTCCCACACTTAAGGAATGAGCTCAAAATATCCATGTTTTACTGTGAGCACAAAGTTTCTCTCTCTCACTCTCCCTCTTTTGGTGTTGATAACTGATATCAGCCTCAGATAGTGCAGCTGAATATAAAAATATAAGTACTGGCAGCTTTCAGACTTGCCTTTTCAGCAACAACTCGATGGGAAGAGGGAAGCAAGCTGCTGAGCTCTTCCTAATCTACCTGGAGGAGATTTTTAACTGGAGCCCAAGTCTCTGGAGAGCAGCTCACAGCAGCTCTAATCGCAACAAGGCCCAGACAGCCATTTCTTGATTTAACACACATTTAACACACATCTCGTGCAGGTGTCCAGGTATGGGAACGCTTGTGAGAAGATTAGAGCAAAACAGGGGGAGAGAGTAAAATGGCTGCAAGTAGGGATGCACTGGGATAGTGAATTCACTGTCTGACCCAGATGGGAGAAAAAAAGTGCAGCACTCACTAAAGCCATACTCTCTTCAGGCAATTCA
Source organism: Rhipidura dahli (assembly GCA_013399225.1). Taxonomy (NCBI): domain Eukaryota; kingdom Metazoa; phylum Chordata; class Aves; order Passeriformes; family Rhipiduridae; genus Rhipidura; species Rhipidura dahli. Next base: position 484,363 of record VXAC01001974.1, read on the forward strand.
AGCCCAAAACGTCTTTTTATACATGCTTAGCTCTGTACAGGTTTATAACATATCCCAAAATGCTTTTTTTCTTCTTCTGCATTTAGATTTGAGGTTTCTGACTATCAGTTCTTCAGGAAAATTGGCAGAGAGCCAATTCTCTGCAAAGAATAAGATGGATAAATGAAACTGCACTGAACTGGGCTTATAACCTGATGCCTACTTTGCTAATAAAACAGAAGTTAAACACTGTTAGTCTCATTTACTTTCTGTTGATGCCAACTATTTTTCAAACGATCTCCTACTGAGTGCAGAACCTGCTTCCCATTGAAATTCATGGTCACAAATGGAAATGATACATTTCTGTTTGCACCTAGATTTGATCTTGTGCTGGAACTCACACTTCTGTACTGTTCTGAGCAAAAAAGCCTCTGACCTAGCAGCTGTCAGATAAACAACATCACCTTGCACATGCACATAGAAATACAAAAAAAAGCTGAAATAACAGGCTTGCCTGGTCATTGTTCTAAACCTTCAGTTTTGCATCAGTGCCTCCCAGTGATGCTTATTTCCCCAGTGGGCCCAATCCTGTTAAATGTCCAATTTCTGGTGCTGAGTCATTAATCAAAACTAAAAAGCACATAAGTTTTTTTAAAAAAATAATTGGCTTCTATCTGGAGTCGTGTTAGATCTTCTTTCAGCTTCCTGGTTGTCATCAGTCTCCTTTAGAAACATCTCTTCAAAGAAACATTTAACTAAAATACTGAAGTCTTCATCTCTCATTGTTGCTGATCTTTGCTGGCTTCATAGTATAACTAGGAATTAATTCTTTCATTTCCCTGTAAGGAAGGGAGAGATTCTGCATTTTTTCCACACAGAGAAGGGAGGCTGTCACCCATGAGCTGGAAAAGCTGTTGGCAGTGGCAAAGCCAAGTGAAGACTCCTTGTTGCCAGCGGGAAAATTAAAGTGTTAACATTAGTTCTGTCATAAGGTATTAAACTAATTCCTTGTTTCAGACCGCTGCTGTCCTGCTGAAAGGCCGAATCAGCTCAATTATTAGGCATGAGGAAACTCAGCACAGCACCGGACGCGTTGCAGGGAAGAAAACCCCTGCCATACCTTGCTTCCCTCCTGCAACAAACTATTGACTTGTTGAAGGAAGAGGCAGGTGTTGCTGCTGAGGTGACGACCTGGGTCTGGAGAGGCAACTGTATTCCCACCTTGGAGCCAGGTCTGATGAAGTAAATTTCCTAAACCGTGCCACCCCTCCTCTTTAGCAGCAACCCTGAACTACACCCTACACTGTTACACATTTCAGGTCATCCCCACTGCAAGCTGCAGCACAAAAATCCAAATGTTAAAGTCACATGGAATCAGTCCTTTCCTTGTCACCATCATCACAGAGAGATGAGATGTTCCAAGACATGTTTTCTGTGATTCTGAACTTTGTCTTGGGTAGGAGGGGACAGTGCTGGCCCTCACTTTGGCTAGCAGAAGACCGGGGACAACAGAGAACCAACCTGCCAAGACAAACCTCCTTTGTGAAAGGTCAGCCAGGCACTGCCTGCTCCTGCCAGAGCCTAAACAATCGCCCGAGAAGGCAAAGTCGTGCTGGCAGGTGGTGGCTGCAAGGAACTGTCAGTGACATCGCTCGATAGGCGATACCCCAGCCTCGGCACGGGAGTGTCCCACCACTCTGGGGCTGCTCGACAGAGCACTGAAGGCAAGGGGTGCTGCAGCTGCAAGTCAAATGCAAACTACTCTCTGATTTTCTAATAGAGATAGCTTAAAGCAATGAACAGTTTACTCAAATTCTTAGCACAACTTTCCCAATTAGTTATTGATTATTGCACATAAAGTTTTATACAGCAATGCATGGTGGTCCCACAAAGCATTATTAATGTTTTAACACAGACTTAAACATTTTGGCTAGGAAAATTTTGTCTCATTCTGAGTCACATTTTGAAGACTTATACACCAGCTTTCTCCCTGGAAAAAAACACATACAGAAGTGGAGTCATTAGTTACATTCTTTGCAAGTGTATGATTTCCACTTCTCTCTACCTGCCGAGACAAGCACATGAGTTTTCACATTGCTGAATGGAACCACTTGACATAATCCTTCCTGGCAAAACTCCATCCACATACAAAGAAAAAGCTCAGTCTCATTATAAAGGAAAAAAATAACACTGATTTTTGAGCGATTAGTAGTATACACTCCATTAAAAAGCATGAGTTCAGATTACATTTGTGAGATGCTGCATCTGCAGGGTAACAAGGGACACCAGACTGCAATTGCATTTTAAATTTTAACAGCCCCTTTGAAAACTTTTGAGGGCTCTTCTTGTCGATCCCTCTTCTGGGGCAGCATCAGAGGCCAACAAGGTTTGGACATTTCCACATGTACTACCTCGAGGAAAACAATACTTCCAGTCTGCTCTGTCCTATGACAGCTTATCCTCAGAATGGGGCTATTTAATCAGCGTTTGTCAAGCCCTGACCCCCTGCAACAGGGGCCCACCAGCACAGGTACAGTCAAAATAATGTAGTAGTACATCTAGACAAATGAGCTCCTCCTTTTCCTTCAGCAGTGTCATCCTGGCTTGTGCACTCCCTTCAGAGATGTTAACAACTGGCAGCTCTGCTCAGGGAGATCACTGATCTAATTTATTTCTCCTTCCCCCTTCAGGGAATGCTATCACAATGCTCTAGGATCATTGCCTTGTACATCTCACTCCCCTCCCCTGATGAAATGGCTCTGAAATGTCACCACCTGATCTGTGGGGTAAGCTGCACCCTCACAAGTCCTTCCATTAACTATTCCTGCTGACAGCTTGTTGTTTCTTCAGCGGCTTGTCTCTGCTACCTACGGGGGTGCTTCCACAGGACCTTCATCACTGGCTTTTAACAGCCTTGTAATCACAGCTCACAACACACTGCTTGACAAACTCCTGTTTTATCAATATTTTATCCTCAACACTAGCTTTTCCATGATGCTGCTCAGCCTTAACTCAGGGACACTATTCCCATGTCATGTCTCAATGTGTCTAGGGCTTAGCAACAAGAGATTTGTTTGGGAAGCTAATAGCCCCACCTCTGAGGCCTGAGAGGATGCTACTCCTTCTCCTCATTTCTGAGGCATTTGAAATGCTTTCACAAGATGGAGAGAAACCTTACAGGTTTGTGCTTGTTCTCAGTGTGTGTTCGTTCATCAACAGCTCTGTGTAAATGGCTGGTTTGGGGCTGTATTTAAACTGGAAAACATCTCAAAACATTCGGATGGAAAACATCTTACCAGCAAATGCAGTCACCTCTCTAGGGCCACCACACCAGCCTTTCCTAGCAGGATAATGCCAGTGTCATCTGGAAAGCCATAATACATAAGAAAATAAAAAGAAGCCCGTGATCGTTATTGTTGTTACAAAGTGTGGCAATTTTCTGTGGCATGCAATACTTCCCACCCTTGTGTTCATCCATTCATCCACACTGCCTCCTCTCTTTGGGATGACTTGTCCATTGCAGCTCAGAGAAGTAATGTCTAAAAACCCTAAATATTACACTCTCTTCCTTCCCAAGAAGACAGCTGTGGTGTGACTCTGCCTTCAGACACGCTGTGTATGTGGTGTCCCTCAGCAGCACCTTTGCACCAGCCATTACCCTTGGCAGAGCTGTTGGACATCACATGCTCTGATGGAACCGAGGACTGGGGGCTTTACATCTCTCCTCCTGATGAGGTACAGTTTTCTATTCCTCACACTAGGACTAGAAAACTGATAGTTTTTGTGCCAGTGGGAAAAGTATCCCTTCCAAGACAACCCATTCTCCATCTTCACGCAGAGTATTCCCTTTAAAGATCAATTAACAAAATCAGACTTTCTTAGCCTATATGTTCACCAGAGCTTACTCCTGCCCAGGCTTTATCATGCATAATTTTGCATTTTCCCATCTTTTTCTCCAATTTTATCCTGCAAAATACACACCAGAATATTTACACATTAGCATACTAGCCTTCTATGTTCTGAGACAAAACTAATCAGCTTATTCAGGAATATGCATTCATTTGCCTTTTTCCTTATCCTTATAAATATATAGCCCAATTCTGCATCACAGAAACACAAGCTCTTGCACTTTAATTAAAAAAAAATTAAAGTTCTTTAGAATTATATCTAAATCCCCCATGACTGCACCTACACTACAGAGTAATGTAGGCACTTGTTCATTAATTTTTTGTTGCTTGTTAAAATGCATCATGAGTTTCAAAAAACTAATAATTGAAACAATAAATTTATATAAAATCATCAAAAATAAGAAATGACTAAAAGTAGGGACATTGAAGGTATTCACTGTTGTTTCATGTTGTTATATTTATTCACTCCTATTATCTCATGACAGCTGAGAGAATATCCCTACACAGAAATGTTCCTATGTATATATATGCATGTATTTATGCATATATGCCTGTATATATGTACAAAAGATAAGCACTATGCAATGAAGACCACAGCTGAAAGAAACTTGGCAGCTGTAGAAGGCAGGTGTTTTCCATGGCTCTCTGTGAAAGAGCACTCTGCCGTTAACGATGCTGTGGAAGACTGCCTGCAGACCAGAAACATGTGCATCAACAGCAGATTACAGCCATGACAGACCTGCAGGTATAGGGGTAAAAACACCAGGCTAAACATCAGTGTGCTCAATACACTCAATCCTACATCTAAAAGCATCTTTGAACAAAGAAGTTGCTGTCTGGAATGATACACACACCGGCAACGTGGGAGCTGCAAACATCGCTACTTCCGCTCTGGAACAAAATCAAAGGCCAAGGGCCAGATTCCTAAAAGGCAACGTTCAGTCTCCCACTTTTCCTCTTAGGTTACATCCAAGAGAAAATAAGGCTCAGGATCACATTCTGGTCTCCCAGCCCTATGAAAGGCTCCATTGAAATCAATGTGTAAAACTCAGCAGTTCCCTACCATGTAATTTTCTCTATAACATTTGTGCCATTTCCCACTGGAATTAACAGTAACCCTGAAAATGTCCTGAATCTGAGACTTGCACTGCAGAGAGGATGCACAGCTGCAGAGGGAGCAGGGTGAGAGGGAAGTCTTGTCATCCCAGTGCTCCCCTGGCACAGAGCCCTGCCCTATGCCCACTTGGTGGTGTTGGCTGCAGCTCTTTCTGATCTGGGAGCAGGGTTTCCATCAAAAATTCTTAGTAAAAATAAATAGATAGATTTAAAAAAGGGTGAGCACATTCACCTTGGTTAAGCAGCCTGATTAACTGTGGTATTTGCACATTTTGCCCACAGTGGAGAATTGGGCAGTAAGCTTATCAGGGAAACACAATCCTGGAAAAGCAGTCCAGCCTCACATCTCAGGCTGCTCTGTCTCCCCAGGCTCAGCTCTGCCCTACAAAGCCAGTCACTGCTCCTGCCTAGGCTTAGCCATGCCTTTTAATAGGCAAGGATAACATACTGCACATCAGAAATGATGTACAATATCCCTGGCTTTCCAAGTCTGTAAGCCAGCAACAGCATGTTTCTACCAGTAACTGTTCTCTTCCTGAAAAATGATAATGTTTTCTTTGAGCTATTTTAAAAAAATTAAAGAGTCGGGCTCTTTCTACTGAAGTTAAGAGCACCTCCCTCAGGAAACTCTTTTAAATCCAAGAAAATAGCAAATGCAAGATATTTGCAGGTGAGTGGATTTTATTTAGGGTTCTAGCAATTAACTAAAAACTAGAGACTGAAGCCATGTCATAACCCTCATAGTTTCCTTCTGTTTACCTGCACAGGCTCTAATCACATATGCAGCATCTGTTGATACTCTGGCACGACTGGCAGGACACCAAAATAACCATGTTCTGCATAACAAACAGTTGTGGTTTTCATCTTTCTCCCGGTCTCTCTGCTCCAGCATACAAAGCCACAGCAAACCCTGCCTGCCAGGGTGTGAGTGAGATCAGAAAATGTCCCTTTAAGGGTGTGATGGAAACCAGAATTGCATGATTACGGTGTGCTTTCAAAAATATGTCTTTGGGCAATTTTCAGTTCCTGTACGAAAAGAGTAGGATTAGACGATAAAAAACAAACCACAACCAGAGCAGCGGAGTCAAATACCAAGCCCTTTTGGGCACAAACTCAGAAGCACTCAGAGGGAACACTGGCTACTCCCTTCAGATTTCTAAAATGCATCTTTTGAAGCACTTCTTTAAGCACAGGTTTGTTTACAGGTTTGGCAGAAACCAGAGCCACCCTTGCAATGTGTTCTAGGTGTGCTGGGAGTGGCTGCCTGGCTCCCACGGGGTCTGCAACCAGAGCAAAGGCAGCAGGAAAGGACAGCAGTGGGAAGAAGCAGCCAAGATCTGGAGATAAATTGACTTCCTTAAGACTGCACACCAGGCCAGAGCTCGAAGGAAATCACATCACCAGAGTGGAGTTTTTTACCTCTGGGTTTTCCAGAGTTCACGGCCAAAGGCATTGTCGGCGCTGCTCAGACTCTCAAGTCTCCTTTTTCTTTCATCCTTTCCATTCCCTGGCCTTCCCCCTGCCCTGTACAGCTGGCATTTCACAGCAGGGGAGGGTGCACCTCACCCAGTGCAATGAAGGTGCTCCCAGCCCTCAGGGAGCAGCTAAGATCACCACCTCCCCATGTGGGGTTGCCAAGCCCTGCTGCCTCTCTTCCTCGTCCCTGGAGGTGGTGATCAAGGAGAGACCTCCCAAGGCTGGAACTCAAGTGGGAGACCTCGCTGCAGTGGCAGAGGTGGCACCTGCATGCACATTAAACCTGCAGGTGCCACCTCCACTGACACCAACCATCTCCCAGGTCCTGAGGAAACAAGAATGCAAAGCTGCCCAGCTACCCACATGCCGAGGGAATACAGGGATGCGTAGCACAGCCATGCTCAGCGTGCTGATTCAGGTCAGCACAGTAAACTGAAGAGCAAAGACAAAGGATGTTGTCATGTACATGTATTTTCAATTTATAACTCACTCCAGGTTTCTTTTCCCTCTCAAACCTTTCAAGTTTCAAAAGGGGAAAAAAAAAAAAAAAGCAAAGCAGCTCCCCCAGGGGAGAAGAACAAAGTACAAGGTACATGATGAGGTAAATAATGTGCTTTCCTGTTGCTGAAAAATATCTCACACATTCGAAAAACACTTCAGTTTTTCCTCAAAATTAATGCAGATGCTGCTGACCATTTCCCTTTTATAGTGATCAGCTTTTTCCAGGAAGCATTTTTTCCCTCTCAACACACTCCTTTCCTTCCTGAAGAAGCCTGGTCCATGCTGGAGGATGTTTCTGTCAGAATGAAGTCATACAGTTACTTTTAAGAGAAAAATCTTGTGTAGAAAGTGATTTTCTAAGAAAGTAGCTCGTGAAAAAACCCAAAACCTATATAAAATTTTTTCCTTGTTAGTTTTTTATTATGGGTTTTATTTCATGAAGGACAGGGCCTTTGAAAGCTCTAAATAAATGTAATTGCATGTACTCATCCCACTTAGAAAATATTTCTACCAAGTATTGAAAAATATTTTGATAAGACAACAAGCAAGTATCTCCCATCAGTGTGAGTTTATCACATGCACTGGGTGTGTTGGCTCCTGCTTCAAACTGAGATTTCCCACATTTGTGTTTGGTAGGTCTGGACGAGGGGCACAAATCATCATGTGCAGGCTTAATAGAGCTTGCTGGCCCTATTTCTGTTTGTCTTTCATAATGTCATTACCAGAATGAACTCAGCCAAACTTGGTGCCATGGGTAATATCAGCAATAGTATTCAATAAAGAAAACATAGCAAATAACCTGAATATTGAGATCTGTATAACTCACGATGATGTAAAATCAAAGATACCTTCTGGGACCACCCTGGACTTAAGCACAGGCACCTGCTTTACATAGATAGATTAAAAGGGTAACACAAATCCTTGGAACAGTTTTTGTATCCTGAAATTACAATTAATAAAGGTACATTGCATGTTAATTAATGATACATCAATAGCTATTTATTACATGCAAATATTTATAAGACCTACTGCTGTAAAACAGGGTTTCTGGCTGCATGTTCTAAGCTTCCCTTGACTTTACCATCTATTTTCCTAAAACGTGAAACACAGGTGAAAATTCAGCCCTGAAAAATTTCAGCCCATCAAATTTCTGAAAGGCTACAGCTCCCAGCCAAGGCTAGAGGTCGTTCTTTTTCCTGTAATTAAAGCATAGTCTTGTTCCCTCACTTCACTGTTCAGCTCAAAACAAGAAGCCCCACCCTCACCAAGGAACAGGATGGTCTGGAGAGTGAATCTTTTGCTTCCCAGTTAAAGTAACAAAACCTGATTCTCTTGTCCAGCTGTGACCAAAGTCTTTACCAAATTATCTGTGACCAAAGTCTTTACCAAATTAGCAAACAGCCCCACACAGCCGTGTTTTAGCCGTACTTACTTCATTGCTTGCTAGTTATTTCCAGGCACTACAAAACCTACCTCTTAGAACATCTTTGCCAACAAACTTGCCACAAAAGCACGCCTGGTGTAGCTTAAAGAAGAAGTCTGTCAGGCTCTCCTAAGTCCCTAAAGGAAGCTAAAACAAGCAGTGAGTCAGTGTGGGACAGTTCTGCTTTCTGGTCCTTATACTCTGCTGCACAGAAAATTTACAAGTTCCTGAGCTAACACCTTCGCTGCTAATCTCATTCACCAGTGATATGATATAGCTGTAAAAATAATGGCCAACTGACACTGGCTTGGTTTGGTATTTCTTGCCCAAGTAAAGCATGCAAGGCAAAAATCACATTTCCTTACATGCTTCAGAGCTCCGTGAGTGTCCGTGTGCACACACATCCACACTCACCACTGTGCATGGGAGCCATCTGTCACAATCAGTTTCTTAAACTTAAAAACATGATTAACTTGGAGACAGGAAGGAGCCTCGGGAGCAAGGGGAAAAAATTGCTAAGATAATTGTTTTACTCTAAATAACCTGACAATCTCTCCTTCTTTGGCATTTTTTAATAATTCAAAAATACAGAACATGACGAGGCAACTTGCATGACCAGTGTCACTGGTTTAGAGTTTCTCCAAGCAGCTGAATTTATAATGCTGTAGGGTAGAATAACTTTATTTTTTATGCTTAGTTTATAACTATGGAAAATCCTTTATAAGCATACTTCCTCCTAGCACACAGTATCTGTCCAATCTATCCTGAAGCATGAACACTGACCCATATTCTTCCTTTCAAAAATGGCAACATTCCAAAGACTTTTCCACTCCTACAGTTTTGGGGTTTGGTGCAGTCTTGAGCTGAGCAGCTAATTTCTCCTAAACTTACTGCCAAACTGTTACAGATTCTCAGAGACAAGATGCTTGTGAACAAGGTTCACTGTCATGAACCATTTACTTGCCCGCTGAATTTGTTACAAATGTGGTTGGGAAAAGGTTGTACCACCAGTACAAGGCATGGCAACATTACAGTCCAGCACCAAGCTTTATAACAGTGTGTGTAGATCCATTACCTGGCTCCAGTCAAGTTAAAGGGTCCATCCAAACACAAGGAGAGTGAAGAAAGAAAATGAGAATAAAAGTTTGTTTATCCAGCATGTGAGCAAGTCACAGCAGGACTGCACAAACACACCAGATGAGACAACCAGCAGGGAAGGAAATACCCAGAGTATAGTCCTTGTTGAGCCAAGATTATCCATTAATCTAAGATTGCGGAAAACAGAAAATATGATCACAACCCCTACTTGAAAGGAGGGGGAAAATCCTGAACTCTGGTGATTCCACTCTGTTCAGTGAACCTTTATTTTTTCACTTAATCATTGAAAAAATAAGAAAGTTCGCTGCTGGTCTCTGATTGTCCTTAATCAGACATTGAGTGGATTTCTCAATGGTGTTCCAGTAAACACTGCAGTGTAAACAACAATAAATTAGATCTCAAGCAGCCAGAAACTTGATTAGCAGATACAGATCTTTATGCACATATTTTACTTCCTTTCACTTAAAAACAAATCCCAATATTTTCTTCCACCATCCTAGAATTATCTCCATTTATTGTGCTAAAATTAATATTAAGATTTATAAAATCCAAGGGGTCATATATCTATCTTCCTTTAAGTTTTTCTAAGAGGTTAGTAATTTTAATTGGTAGACAGGTAAAGGAAATTTGAAAACATTATTATGATTAAAGAATCTCTCAGTACAGTTTTTCCACAACAAGTTTTTGTTATAGAAATAGCCAGATACTGCACAGTACCCAACTCCTGAATCCAGACTGAGCTTGTGAGCAGCTGAGACAGATTGGATTGGAGGTGCTTTGCATGATTCCAGCAAACACTTCAGACTTTTTAGGCTTGGGCTTTTATATTTGATTTTTTTTTTTTTTTTAATTGGAAGTTAGGGAAATAATATTCATACATAGCATTGAGCTGTGGGCTTCATCCCAGGATCCTGTTACAGGAATCCCTTGAGCTGTCTTTATAAATTTGAAGAAGCTTTCATTACAGGATGGTCCTATTTGATGGAAGACATTTATCTTATGATCAATGTGTAATTATCAATGTTAAATAACCATTTCTTCTCCAGAAACTCTGAAAGGTGACGTAGTGTATAAATGTTTCATAAATGTTTCATAGAACATGCTCCCCTGAATTACACTGAAGAAAAAGATATATTTGGTTCAAGAAATGCATGTTGGATTTTCTTCAGCTTTATATTGTAAAATTAAGAATATTTATTAATCTTAATATCAGAGCAAGCAAAGTTGTTTAAATATTTACCTTTCAAATATTTTAATAACTACATTATTATTAATAACATTTTTTCTGGTTTAATGTTTCCAATTTTAATGATTTTTAATTGTCTCAAGTTCTCACAATGTTTAACCTCACAACATTGTGTCAGTTAAGACTTCTTTGGGATTGACATGAATGATGTGGACTGAGATTTAAAAAGACAGAGGATTAGACATCTAATAGGATTTTAAACAAAAAGCGATTGTGGATCTTTCTAGGGAAAATAATAAGGAATAAAGTAATATAGATAGGGAGATTCACACATCTATCTGTAAAAACATTCTGGGAAAAAAAATCTTACATAACAACACATTTCTATGCACAGCCAGATATATTTTGTGTTTTACCTAATTTTGTAATTTTCACTCTCTGCTGTAACCTCTCTGGAAGCTGTAACAGCAGCAGCTAAAACAACTGAAGTTCAGTATGAGCTCCTCACGCCTGGCACTGGAGCCAAGCTCTGGTCTCAGTGACATGGCTGCATGCTTTGTGCAAGCCTATGGGAAAATGGTACATTTTCTGGTCCTACAAGGCAAGCTTAGAGCAGATTTTGGCCCCACACAGGCTCGGTGTATAAGAGCTAGAGGCTACTCAAGTGCCTTGCTGCTACTGGTACCAACATCCACCCTCCTCTCCCTGTCTGTTTTTGGTACTCTTCAGTGACCACAAGGCTCCCCCAGAGCTCCCAGCAGCAGAAGACTTTTCACTGAGGTTGCTGGGGACAAAGTCAGTCCCTTATCCTCAAAGGGGACAGAATAATGTCTTAATTCTGCAATTCCTCACCTTCAGGTCCCTCCATTATTTAATTAATTTTATTTTACTGATTTGTTCAGGTTGATTGACTGTCCCCTTAAAGGTGTCCTGAGTTGAAGGCCCCACTTACTGTGAATCACTTTTTCAGAATTAGAGGAGTGTCCTGGAACAGGCTCCTTATACCATTATTATTTCAACAAATTCCAAAAACACAAAGTCCAGCAAGGAAAGAAAAGGGAAAAAAGGGCAAACAAATGATTATTTGTTAAAATTGGCTGCTTCTAAGAAGAGCATTTTTACAAGTAATACGAAAAAGCAGTGAAAAGGTTCTCACCAGATTTTAATGAAACATCTCTGGGGAAAATCCATTAGAAATACATTTGCAATCAGCTCAGTGTCAAATTTCTACTGTAAATATGGCAATTAAGAAGGTCAAGTTACCCGAGGTTGTGTAAGAGTGAAATGGGCAGTTAAAAAGGAATTTATGTTGCGAGTATTCTGTATAAAATTTATGGTTTTTATTGTCTGTTAAAAGACATCACACATTTTCTTATACGTTACAGGACATTATACTCACAGTAACAGGCTACTGAAATAATGACCCATTGCTGCTCTCCTTAGCTCCATGCAAACTCTTTGGAGCTGTGCTTGAATCCCAAGCATAGATTAGCTGGGAGCTGAGCCCACACCAATAAGAGAATGGCTGTAAATTGTTGCATGAGTGTAAATGACACCCACACCACTGGTGGAGCAGAGAAAAATGTGTAACTTGAGATTATGAAGTGTCCTGCTGTGACATAAATGGAGTGGAAAGGCACTTAGTCCAGAGAGGATCATAAATGGTTTAAGGCCAAAAAATGCCCAAGTAATGTGTATGGGTAGAAAGTGGTTAAGGAGGTGGCAAAAGTGAAGGTGGCCATCTAACCCCTACTCCTCTGGGGTTCCATAACAGGGCTTCATCTCTCCAGCTGGGCTGAGGTACATATCTGGGGAACTGCACAGTGAATAGCACCTATGGACTCACCTCAGCTTAAGTCTTCTCCCTGATACACCAGAAAGTTTTTCTGACCCAAGATCAGTCCATCATGGCACCACACCCTACCGCAGAGCAGATGCTGCTAACACACAGTGTCCCTGGCACAAAAGGCCATGTGTGCATCTCTTGGCTCGTGTACAGCTTGGGAAGCAGTGCCTGTCTGCATTTACACGAGCAAGGAGAGGCAGCATCCCACACCAGAGGCAGCTCTGCTGTGGTACAGCCCCAGAACTGCAGCAGAGCTTCTGCTTCAGGCTGCAAGTGGCAGCCAGTGCACAAACAGAGAGTGCTCTGTCCCCTTCAAAAGCAACACGTGGGAGAGGATCAGCAGCTGAGTGAAAAAATATAACGCCAGAGACATGAAAAAAAGAGCCTGAAAAGAGGTGGCGTTAGGAAAACAGAAATGGAACACAAAACTATACAGGGAGGGAAAAAGCAAACAGCTTTCAGCCATCATGGAGACACCAGTGAGAAACTTTCAGGGAGCAAATGGTAACCTCAAAGGACAGCCTCCAAAGACAAGGTGCCTGCAGAGGCCAGAGAATGAAGGTGACACTGAAACTTCCACCTGTTGCCTTTCATGCACAGCCACCAGGGTCAAAGGACTTTTGATTTTGTGCTCAGAGACCAACCCTTAATGTCACTAAGTTAGGACTGAAGGGAAGCATTGAAGTGTCTCCTGTAGATGCTTTGTTTACCTGTTCTCCACCACAGTGTCTTCAAAGCATTTCATAGCTGTTAAAAATTTATTCTCCCAGTGTTCCTCTGGAGGCAACACAGCAGTGGTGTTGCCATGCTGCAGGAAGGAAGGCAGAGAGGGTAAATGTTACTTTTACATTCACATTACATCCCACACCTCATAGGATGCCTGATGCAGGGCAAGGAAGTGAGCTCAGGTTTCCTATGCCTCCCCTTCATATCCAGCTTTGCCCTTTTCTACTTCTCTCTCATCCCTTGTAAGTGGGCAATTTCTGTGCTCAGAAATACAACAACCATCAAGGTAAACAGACAGACCCAGATGAGTCCAGCCTCAGTTCCATTTAAATCCATGTCTAAAGGAGCTTGAGACTGCTTTAGCAGAGCTTACTATAAGTCCTAAGAACCATGATTCATTCTGGAGAAGGAACAACTTCAACCAAAAAGACCCCAAACCTTACCATCAAGTTAACAGTAAACCAGAGGTAATTAATTAAAAATATATAGATAATAAATTATATTAAGGACGAATAGATAATAATTGGTAATAATTTAAAGTTATTAAATGAAATATTAGATAAATGGGACCTATCTTATAACTTCCTGTAGATTCAGCCTTATGTTCTTGAGGGGAAATACAAGTTTTTGGCTGACTCCTCACATTCTTGTAAAAAATTTGAGTTGTCATACTCCTTTCCAGTCCCCTCTTCACTCACACCAATGCCCTTCTTCATAGAAAGACCATGTGCAGCTTCAGGAAAATCATGAAACTCGGGAAGTTACTAATTCTTGTAATCCTGTAATAAAAGTGTTTCCATTTCTAGTGCATTTTAATTTTGCTGAGGCAAAGAAAAAAAACCTCAACTGCCTTGCTCCCTCAGAAATTAATCCTGCTGACTACTAGCAAGTCTGTCATCCCCACCGGCTTTAAACATCAACCACATTGTTCTGTATAGATACACATAACCTCTTTGCTTCCCAAATTTATGCCCATATGTTTAGATGCTAAATTCTCCTTCAAACTCATTATACAGCCAAACAGTGCAGGAGATGAAAGTAACATCTTAATTAGCAGTGTCACTGACACATTTCCTACTAGAAAATCTTCCACTGAACCAAAAATTTCCCATATGCTTCTTTATATTGATTTGCACCTGTTATCAATTCCGTGCCAGCAAAAATACCTGGAAAGAGTATGAGGGAAAAATTGTTGGGTTTCTGGTGCTAGCAGAACCTTTGACTGCATGTGACAGTGACTACCAGCTGCCAGACACCTAAGGACAGGTTTCAGCAACGTCTTGCAGGTCAAACTGATGAAGCCTGACCAACAGAGTTCCAGTGCTTCTCTTGAGTAAGAAAATACTAGATCAGATGTGTCTCCAGAGAGAGTAGGACTAGCTGGGCACTGCCATTAACCAGAGAATGCTGTAGTCATTTATTGAATCGACCTAAAACTCAGTGGCCTGTGGCTCAGTGGAACAGCAATAACTAATGATCTACCCTCTGTGGAAAGAGCTCTCAGAGAAGGAGAAAACAGAACGAGCATCTGAAAGTCACAAGTTGCAAGAAGCAGTAGCAGGCTGCTCCAGGTAAGTGCAAGGTTTCGGTTTTCACTGCTTTGCCCAAACCATAACCATTAAGCTGTTCAGTAAACACTGTGAGCCCAGGAGTCTGAGGAAGGCTTTTGACATTCCATGTTTGAATTCCTGTTGTTGGTCATGGGGTAAACACACAGTGCACCCAAATAACATATACACCATCTTCCTTGTAAAATCGGTGTGCATCAGCTTGCCTGGGTCAGGCTGCCTCACCCTGCTCCACTTGCCCTTGCTTTCCTCCTTCTTGGTGCTAGGACAAGTGTTTGCTCATTCCCTGCTGCCAAATGTGCCAGCTGAAAGAGACACCACTGCCTGCTGTCACTGTGGTGAATATAGTGGGGACCTCTTTTCAAAAAAGACTTGTTGATTCAGGGGGTTTGAATCACACACTTTTGTTTTGTCACATTGACACTCTATACAATCAACAAATCTCTGGTGGCACCACCACTTGCTCCTGATGCTTTGTGTCAGTGAAGGCAACTGTCCTGTGTCAGTGAGGCAGCCCCATCCTTCACTAGCACCTTCTGCTAGTTCTAAAGAACTGCCAGAGTCTGAGCCTGGAATCCTTTTTGGTAGAAGCTTTATTGTGCTGGCACTTACTTGTACCTGTCTGGAGACTGGGAATAATGTGGAGAGGTGGTTGCACTTCAGTGATGGACAAGCCGTGGTACACCCAGAAGTAAAGCCATCATGTCAAAAGCAGAGTTATATTCTACATATGTGGCTTCTCTTAGCCAAGGCAAACAACCCCACCTACTTTGCTTCAGGAGCCAGTTTTTCCTATACCATCAACACAGGCCACTTCACTTGGTTTATATTTCTGACACCAGAGATAGGCCTGACCAACCTCCTCAGTGTGACTGTTATTTGAGGCCAATAAAAAGCATTTTTGGTCTTTCTATGAGGTTTTCCAAACCTTAAATTACCCTAATAATATGGTTTTTTCCTAGACATTTTCCTGTAACACCTTAGGAACGACTAACTTGCTAATTTTTAAGCAAAATTCCTACCTTTAGGCTCTATGTCCCATCATTTGCAGGTGCAATGTTCATCCTGATTTAACTTGAAGTGGCAGATATTCCCACATGTGAGTTGGTTTAGTACAAGTCTTCTGTAACATGAAAGCTCTCCCTGATTTGTTATTCAGTGTGCAAATGACACCTGTGTGGCTGAAAAGGATCCCCACATCTCCATGCAGGAGAGGAGTGACAGAAATTTGTGTGTGTCAGCATCAGCTACAAGAGCTCTTTGACCATTGTTTTATTTTAGTGGCTCATACACACCTAGTCCCCAATTTCATTGGAGAAAATTGTGTTCCAAACCACTGCACTGGTGGCACTCTCTCCATGAAACAAAAGCCTAGACACCCTTTCAGTAACTAATGTTTCCCTGTCTCTCTTTTTATAAATTGCAGTTTTCCAAGTTGTTTTCTACTACTAGTTTTCTTTTTCTGAAGACTGCCATGCAAGATTAGCTTTCATCTTAACCAAAAGTTATGTTGCTTTTTTCTGGTTTTACACAAGTTTGGTCTGACCTCATGCACCTGTATCCATCACAGAATTTTAAATGCTCATTTACTCTCAGACGAAAGTCCTTTCCTTGCTGCAACACTGCTCCTATGACGAGCTCCTTTGGAATTGTAAGTATTTTGTCATCAACCCCTCACCATGCTGTGCTTATTGTGATATCCATTGTTTTCTGTGGCCTCTGGAACTGGCTTTTAACCTCAGACATCCTTTATAATCCTGACTTTTTTGATTAGACCCTGAGTTACATTGTGTCTTACCAAGAATACACACCACATCCATAGGAAGAAAACCAGGCCATACAGCTGGATGGACTCCTCATGTGAGAGCATCCATCATCAGTTTAAATGTAGCCTTAGCTTCCCAAATGTAGCTCTTAACCTCAGATCAGTTACACTGACTTTTCACTTTTGTTTTCATAATCTCCATTAGAAATGCATCATTCCCATTGTTGGGAGGAGGGGTGCTGTGGAATGCAGTACTTCCCAAATGTGTGCTATACAGAGAAATAGTTAGCCTTCTCTGCCCAAGTTAAATTAAACCCATGAAAAAAGATGAGAAAGGATGTCAGCAACAAGGTTACCTTCTAATTGCCTTCCCTCACCAGGGCACCTGTTGCCTAAAGCTCCAGCAAAGTGCTCTTTAAGCTGCTTTCAGCTACCCTCTATGTTTCTGGAGAGTTTCCATGTCTGATGGGTTTAAAGAGCTCCATGCTTTCACTCAGGTGTTTTGTTAGTTTGTTCTACACCTGGAGTCAGTGCAAGTAACTGTGCCATGCCCTGCAGAGTGACTGATCCACTCGGCCAGGATGTGATGTCTGACAAGGAAGCCCACAGCAGAAAGGGCAGAGCACATCTTTGTCACCAAAGGGGCTTCGGTCCAGCCTCCCCCAGCAACCTCCACGCAAATCAGATTCGCATTTCTTCCATTCCACGGTCACTGGGAGTTAAACTACATAAAGCCTCACATCTGGGTCACCAAACTGAGCACCAGGTCAGAAGAGTGTGAGACTTTAACAATGCCACCTGAAGAGGTGAGCAGTGCTCCCTCCCCACCCTGCCCCCACCATACTGCTGTGCCAACTCCACTGAGCCAGGAGTCCCAGGGTTAATTTGTGATCTGGAAGGCCAATGAGAAAGCGTTTTACATAAGACTTGACTTTGTTTTTTAAGGCTTATTTTTAATGCACCTTGTAAATGAATTCTAATTTGACCTCTAATTTGAACTAATGATCAGTACTAGTACATGAACCAGATATGGGACAGTTCATAAATCTTGGGTCAATTTTTTTTTTTAATTATTTGCTCACTGGGACATATGCATAAACCACAGAACACTGTAAACTATTAACTCACATCTTTCTCCCTTATGGTTCCAAAGCCCAACTGTTCCTCCCTCTACGATTAATTTTTTTAATCTCCTCTGCATCCATTCAAACTTCATCCAATAAGTGTCAGTAAGTGATAGTCACATTGAATAAATGCAGAATTAGTAAACCCTCTAATTCAAAAGTGTTTAGCTTTGGAGCGCAAGAAGTTAAACACTCTCTTGCAACACATTGTAAACATGTCAATGTGTTTAACATCTTAAATGTGTTCTGTTCCCTTGCGCATGTGTTTAGAAAAGAAACAGGTTATGATATTTAACTAGTGAATGGATATATGTGCTCATTCCTACCAACACTTTTTAAACACTTGCGGACACTTAAAATTATGATGTGTTTAAGATTTGAACATGTATGCTTTTCTACACTCCTAATCCAATGTTTGATGCATTTATTTAGAATAGCAAGATTTTACCAGGCTAGCAAAGCATACCACTTGTAATTAGAAATGCTAGGATTTTCTTCTATTATTTCTTCAGTCTACTCAAAACTAGAATATAATCAGGTGAGGTTTTAACACAGTGTGAAGAGATTTTCCCCACCAGAACCGTGCTAAATTGAAGCTGATATTATTCGTGAGGTGCAGAAGTAGCTGCAACATTTATAATGTATTTTCTTTCTCAAAGAAAGGACTCAGAACTGCATGGGAAACACAGGAAGTTTGCAAATGGAAATCAAAAAAGCCAGAGGAGAACATCTGCAAACATTTTTAAGGAAAGTTTTTTTATTACGTGCTCTATAGTTGGATAAAAGCATAAATTATCTGGAAATCATAGAATCATAGAATGGTTTGTGTTGGAAGGGATCTTAGAGATCATCTCATTTCAAACCCCCTGGCATGGGCAGGGTTGCTTGACTAAGCTGACTACACCACTCACCCACACACATATGGGGCTGCTCAGAGAGAACGTGGCACAGCCTCGTCCATCTTCGACTCCTGCTCTACCTGAACTCTGCTCACAGGTCTGGCTCTGCTCAGACTACTTCTAACGCTCCAAACCATGAAGCAGCTGCTAACAGCTGTCATCAAAAAAAAAAAAAAAAAGCCAAAAAAAAACCCCAAACAAACCAAATGTCAGCAATAAAATTCTATCTATCATTCCTCCAAATTAGCTTAACCTGAGGCCAAGCACAGGCAATGCTCAGTGCTTACACCCATGACATGCTATTTCAGGACTTGTGAATGCAAAAATGGGTTCTTTTTTAGTGTGATAATTTGAATTTCCCTGTAAAATCCAATTGCAGTGGTTGTCAACCATTTCCATACTGTGATCCTGTTACAACAAAAGAACAACTTTATGTCCCCACTCTTGCCCACTGTTACCATTTTCCACCCTTAAACCTGTCCACAGGAAAAAGAAGCCTACTCAAAATTCCCTGAAATATCTTTATAAACCAGAAACACGGAATTTAAAGTCCATCTAGGATTAGGAAAAGACACATTACATTCTATCAAACAGAGAGGCAAAATTAACTAAGTTCTGAAGGGGGTCTAAGGTGTCTGTGTTAATTCTTCCTCTTTCAAGAACCAATAAATATGGATAATTCAGAAAGCTGGGGGGGCTATTTTGAATTTTATTTCAGGGTCAACCATACCAATTTTATTCATCCATCTTTGCATCCCAGTTGTCCGAGTAAGCTCAGAAAACCCTCCATCATTTTGCCAGAGGCTTTACAAGGCTCTGGAAGGAATTTGCATCCACCAAGGGTTCAAAACAAAGACATAGCATACCAGCTCTTCCAGTTCCCCCTGCAGGCCAAGGGAAGTGGAGCTCAGCTCCCTCCTGACTTTTTGTGCCAAGTGACCTCCACAAAGACACCCCACAGAAAGGGAAAGGTCAGGCAATTTACAAATGGAAAAGAAAACAAAAGGTGTGTAGATGTGGCACCTAGGAACACCACTTAGTGGTGGGCATAGCAGTGCTGGGTTCAGGGTTGCACTTTGTGATCTTTGAGGTATTTTCCAACCTAAATTATTCAAAGGCTTTATGATTCTAAAATACTCCCTCGTATCAGCCTGTGAAACAATTGACCCCACTTCCAAGACATCAGCAGGAATTTCACCCTTCCCTTCCTGGGCGATTGCCCAGCCTTGGCACAAACAGACCTTCTGGAGCTCTTCATCTGGTGTCCTGTCCTGAAGAGAGGGAACCATGAACCATGGCAGGGTCTTGCCATGCTTGTCCCTGGGCAAGACAGCTGCACAGAGCTTCCCAAAAATTGTTTTTATTGGCAAGAAAACCAGGGTGATGGGGTTTGGTCCCACTGTAGGGTACACGGGCTTACTGTGGACCAGTGCTCAAAGGCTCTTTCTGAAAACTTTCAGCCTTCACTGATGTACCAGCGATGTGAAAGCTCAGTGCTGGAGCAGTTTAAGATTTGAATGCCAGCTGCATTTTTATTGGCAGTCTGTGACTTCAAAGCGCTTTTCCTCCACTAATGTCCAGACAGGTAGGCTGCCCTGAAATCTCTCTGCCATGTTGACTTACAGATTTTGAACTGATTTTATCTGCAGGCTTATGCCTGAAAATGAGCATTGAACATATAGGGCCAGAAATTAATTTCAGCATCTTGCAGTCCAGCTACAGTCCTGACACTTAATCAGGCAGGGGACAGTTCATCTGAAAACATGGAGCAAAGATGTTCTTTGTACTCATACAAACCTTCATCACTTATACTTTAATCCCCAGACTTTAGGACAAAAACTTCAGAAAAGCAGATACACTGCTGCTGTGCCAAGTTTTTATTAGTAAGAATAAGGAACAATGAGGAAATTCAGTTGGATGCTTAATGTATTTTTCAGTTTCAACAACCAGGTCTTTACTACCCCATTTTATAAGGGTATCCAAAGCCCTCACCCCAGCTCAGGACTCCATCTGACTAGATGCTGCTTTGGTGTAAAAGGGACAGGCCTTAGTACAGAAAGCTGCAGTCTGAGGGGCAGAATTATGTCAGTGTAATGTTTCAGGTACCACCTGCCCATATGGGTACATCCACAGTACTGTAAAGAAAATGTTGGGGATAATAACATATGACACCAGTCATCTTTCTGTATGAAAATGGATGGATTATTTAATTGAGACACATAGGGCAATTTTCCACCTGATTCCTGAGTGTTGTTTCTTGGAACATCTCTAAATCCTGTTCCACTGTATGGTATGAAAGAGTTAGAGGGCTCCAAAGTGCTGCAGATACACAGGCATGACTGAATTTACAGACTGCTTGTGAGGTACTGCTGACCATAGGGAGAGTCACCAAAATGCTGGTAGTGCAGGCAAAGATACTATAAAGATAAAAGACACATATTTCTAAACGAAAACTTAAAAATTCAGTGAGTCTCTCTTATATGGTAATCAACATGGCTTACTTCAGAAACAGTACCAGCAGAATACTAGACTTTGATCTAAACTAAAGCACTGAAAATCAGTGCAGTTGTCTGAAATAACTGAGTCGTTCTATTGAGTATCTGACACCAAAACCAAGCTAGGGCAAATTTAGGCACTGTTATGCTTCAATATCTTGGCTTTTGATAAACACAGAAAACTGAAGATGAACTTTTGAGATAAATTTCAAGACATACCTGCTGTTCTTGACTTTCAGGATCATTACAGATATTTCAGGGCTGTTCAGGATGTTCAACAGTTGTGTGTTCAAGATGACTGACAGACCTCATATATTCAACAATACTCCCAGACACTTAGCATTTCTTCCTGACCACACAAAGAAACTTGCCAAAGAATGCCTGTTCAAAAAAAGGGAAGACCAGGATCCCCTTCACCTAGCCAGGGAGGGAATTTTTTTAAGCAGGGCACGTGCCAAAGTAATAACAGTAAAGTTAATTTTCAAGTGGGAGAGGGAAGAGGAAGAGCGGGGCTCTAGCACATTTGGGGCAAATCTCTTTTTACTGTCTGCTTGTCACCACATGAGTTTTATGCTGGAAACAGAAACAAACACCCTGTCAAAATACTTCAGGCATCTGTTACTTACACAGATCTCTCTGACAGGTGAAATAACAGAAGTCAAAGAAGGGGGAAAACAGCAACTCATACTTATTAATGATATAAAACTTTTAAAAATCTTAAGCAGCTCAATAAGAGTATATTTTCAAGATATTTTCGATCGGAAAACAAACAGTTTGACTTGTAGGTAAAGCCATGTTGAGAATCAATGAGCCAGGAAAGGCAGGTTTGAGGGCAGCCCAGGGTACCTGCCCGGGCTTTAGAGCAGGAAAGCCTTTGAAGTTGCAGACGGACAATAAAAATGCAGCTGGCATGCAAGGCTCATACATCTCCAGTGCAGGTTTTATATCAGTAATGTTTAAGCTGCACTTGACTAACCTGAGAATACTCAGTCAACTCTTACACATATACAACTAAACAGCCTGGCTGGAAGCCCCTTTGATGCCCCCAGTCCAGGCAGAAAGGTTCTTGTGCAGCTGCTGCTCCCAAGGTAAGTGCAGTTGGCCATCCTTGCCATCTCCCTGCTTACCAGTGCTTTTCAAAGTGTCCAGTTTTGGTCCTGTTGTTTATATAGTTATGAGATAACTATGATCTGCACTGAATTTGCAAAATACACTTTATAACTCTCTGATCAAAATAATATGGGAAATTTTATCACTCCTCTTTTTTTCTGCCAAAACCACTTTTATATATGACACATTTGAAGTATATTTCTATTTTGGATCAGATTTTACCACATAATTATCAGATATACAGTCCTCTAAAGATTACTAACTGCAATCCCTATGCCTAGTTTAATAAATTTCTTCAGACATACACATTCTGAAAGGAAAGAAAGAGATACTTCTTCAGCATCCCAATGGTAGAGTGGCCTTCCTAGGAAAACGGAACTGGACTAGTAAAATAACAGCATCTGCTATTTTGACTTTCATCTTAACATGTACGGATTTCAGGGTTTCCAGCTGATCTGACAGAACACTTCCTGTTCAGGAAATAAACGTGTCAAATGATTTCTTGATTTAAAGTGATGGATCACAGTAGCTCTCTGTACTGCAGGGGTGCTATTCTCATAAAACATATGCAACCTTTATTACTAAAATGAAGGGGAATTACTCCAATATCACTTAGGGCAATTTCCTCAGCAGTCACCACATATCTCCAATGTCACAAATCCCAAAAGGAGTAGGAGGAGGGGTGGGAGCTAGAGGTAGCTTGAATCCTCTGCTTGGTCTGGTGTGGGGGAAAAGGGAAAACACTGACGTTTGGAATTTGTAGTTTAATTTAAAGAAGAAAGTGAAAACCTTTTTTAAAATAAAAGGAACAGAGTTGAAGTTTAAGTTCTTTCATGAGCTATGGGACATTAATTTCTAGAATCATTGTGATGCTTAAAAAGCTCAACACAAAGTTTCTGTGCTGGTAAATGAGGGTAGTGCTAAGTGTTTCCATCAATGTGATCTGAATTGCCTAAAGAAAAGGGGGAAAAACATGGTATTTTTAAGAAAATTCATCACAACTGTATAATTCAGAGTAAGAAACTAGATGCATTACATGTGATCAAGGGAAGGAAAATGGCAATTTGGAAAAGTTCTAAGTGGGGGACAAAGAGCACTGACTGATGAATTACATAGCTCAGCAATGTATTGAGATTTGGTCTAGTTAGAAGCATTCAGGTGGAATAGCAAGGGCTTCCTTCTACAGTTTATAGCAAAATCTGTACTGGGATATGCTTACTACTATGATGGCCTCATTACATGGCAACTGGAAAAAGATAGCAAAGACTTAGAAAAAATTATGGAAAAAAAATCCAAGAATGTTACAATACATAAAATTTTTAAAGAAAAGGAGAAATATCTCAGACATATTAAGAATGCCCCATACACCCCAGAGCCAAAGCTTGATGGAGCTCCATTAATAGTAGAGCACTATGTCTTTTACCAGACATTGGCATAATAAGATTCCAGACTTGGTATGGGAGTTGAAGTCAGGTTGTATGATGACCTGTCTCTCACACATTGCTGGGATCAGGAGATCACAGTAAAAACTCCTCTTATTGCCAGGAAGCAGCTTTTTGCAACCCCCTCCAAAAAGCAAGAGCAGCGCTTCAACCAAGAGGAGACCAAAACAACTGAAGGGTCAGTTGTCTAAGTCCTCACTCACAGCAAAAGAGGTTGAGGAAGTGTTACAGCAGGAGCAAAAATGAATCAAAGCTTCAGGAAAACAAAGTTCTTCACTTAAAAGCTTGTTTTTCCCTAAGTAACCACAGCAAATCCACGGCTTTAGCTGAAGAGGTCAAAGTACCCCTGACACACCCTCATCTGCAGTTTGCTATTTCTTTCATGCATCTTTCTTTCAACAGGACATGTAGCAATGGAAAGGATCTCATTTCACCTCATTCCCTTGCAACATCAACACTGAATACTAAGTGGAAGTGCTACCATCACTTCCCTCTGGGTTCTCCTCCAAACCAGAAGAACCAGGCTGTTTGTTCACACAAGACTGACGAAGCCATCTGCTCCTAGCCCAATCCTACAGCTTACCTGTGTTTCTGAGGCAAACCTGAATTTAAAAGGTGAATCTTCCTGTTGAATGCCTGACATGAGCATGCACAAACTAACACGAACACAACCCAGGCCACGGTTCATCTTCATTTCCAGTGTTTATCCAGATATCTTCACACAACCACAATAAATGTAAATCTTTTCAAGTAAAATGTAAATATTTCATGTAAATGTAAAGTCTTTTTGTGTTTCTGTGCACAAGTACAGCTTGCAGCTGACTTGATGGTAACAGAAATCCTAAAATGACAGAGTCACTCAATACCAGCCACATGGAAAGAAAGAAATATTTAAGCTAGGAGGACATTCTTCCTTAAGTGAAAACTAGCAACTCCACTGGGAATTTGGTTTGGGACTCCTTCTTCTATAGTTGCATCTAAAACTGCAAGACATTGAAAAGCTGAGTAAGCTACCAAAGGAAAAGTAGAGGTGACCCTTTCCTCATGAAGGAGAAGGCACTAGAAAAAGAAAGCTTACAGAAGGAAAGAATAAATTTATTCTAAGTGTAGACTGGCTTTGAAAAGTATCAATTACAACTAAAAAGTGGAGAGACTTTTTATTGCTGTTTTGGAAGAATATCAGCTTTGAAGAAATGGATGTGCATGAGGATATTACCTTAATGCAGAAGGCAAATATAAATGACTATTCCAAAAATTATTGCATGGAAGTCTACCAGACTATTAAATCATCTATCATTTTATACCATTTAGACATGTATTTATTAGTAGACAAGACTAGACAAAGTAGACATCAAATTACTTTTAAAAGAGAAAACCCCAAGGAAAATATCATGTTCTAGGAGTCAGAGATGGAATGAATTGCATTTTAGATTCCTACTGATATTGTTTCAGCGCTTTGGCCCATTGAAATCAGAGGCTCTTGGAATTAGACACTGAACAACACCTCTGAGAAACTTTTAATTAAATGCAGAACACCAAAGGGATTTGCCCACATGGCAGTGGCAAAACCAGGTGTAGAAGCCAGACCATGTTCCAGTTCTCTCTGCTTTGCAACCAGCCATGATGTCAATATCAGCAGCAACTGGCTCTTTAAGAAGAATCAGATTTCATGCCAGGGAGAAAGGATTGAGAAATGCTTTTCTTGAGAAAGATAGAGAAAAGGACCCAGTCTGCCAACAAGTCTATTTCAGCAAGCAGACACTTTACTGCTGTGAGTAGGAAGGTAATGTACCAATGACAGGACACCTACAAACTAAAGCTCCTCTTTCTATGAAACATGAAACTTGGCTTAATTTCCTCCCTCATAATGAGCATTAAAGCCTTAAGCTTGCACTTGTACCTTAAGCAGAGTTGCACTTTTAATTTTAGCAAATCCAAATGTTCCCTCTCATTGATATCCCTGATGCCATAGGAGTATGAATTATTGATATCGCTTGACTTTAATATTTTATGCTGCTGTGGAAATGGATAGTGGAGCCAAATCACAGCCTACAACTAAATTATGAAGGTCATCTAAAAGAATGCCGAGCAACCAAAGTCTGCTTCCCCAGATCAAAAGAAGGTCTGCAAATTTTCTGTTGAGTTATTCTTTCCTCCATTATTTATTAGTCATACACAGCTGAGCTAGGTTTGAAATAAAATACTGGAATCTGAAATGCATTCCAGGAAAAAGGCCTGCTGTCATCAGCACATGCTATTGGCTACAGCGTTTTGTAATGAACTGTAATTTTTAGTGACAAGCATTTACTTATGTCACAGATTTCAAACCAGCTTCTTGCAAAATACACCAAAGCAACCTCCAAGCAGCATAGCTAATTTCACGTTTACTAGATAAAAACACAAAGCAGAGCTGAAGGTAATGACCAAATGGTCATTAGTACCAAAATGACTGATTTTTCAGAGAACCTTACAATTAAGGATCATATTCAATAGCTTACAACACCATTTATGGTATCTGAGAAAAAATAGCATCTGTAGCACAGCTGGAGCAGCTGTGTTGGAAAATCAATCATTGCCTGGCAACTGAACAACTGATTTTCCATCAATCAGTATACAAGGCATTCTGTTAGGTTTATAAAACACATAAATTTGTTGCAGTATCTGCAAATGCAATAAGTGGGTTAGAAATGCAAGAGCAATACATAAAAGACAGGTTTAAAGCAGCTATCAGGCTCAATATGAAAAGAGCTGTATTTATGCATGCTGTAAATACAATATTATGGTAATAAACAGATGAACAGCTCAGTGTGATTAGCTTTGACAACAGATAGAGCCAAGAGTAATCCAGAAAGGAGGACTTTTTCCACTGTAGGAAATATTTTGTGCTACATAACTCTAATTTTTCTTTTTGATAAAATAGCCATTCATGGAAACAGTTACTCCCAATTGTGCCAAGAACTCATAAATCCCTGAAATTCCTGCAACTAAGGCTTTTTTTCTAGAATTTTATTGGCTTAGCTGAGCCTGTCAGTAATGCTGCAAATCTTATCATTCTGTTGAGATTACACCACTTCTATAATAATGTCTCCAAGCTCATTTTTAAGGGACAATAAAGATTGCAACCATTCTTCTCACTTTAACATAAAAGAAGACGTGAGGGTGGGGGAGTTATACCAGAAATTGTACAAGTTAGCACTAAAGCTATGACATTTTAATACTCATAAAACATAAGCCCATTGCCTGATGTCAAGCCTCAGCAAGGGACCGAGATGCATTTGTGTGTAAAGTGATAGCTACAGCTCGTCACGTTACTCAACAGACCTGCAACAGGCACCAACCCAAGCTGGCAACCCTTGAGAAGCTGATACCCTCCCCCTTTGGACGCTGCTGCCTCCGTTTAGACATGGCCATCTGGAAGGCAAAAGTCTCTCCACACAGCATTCCCATACTGTGTCAGCAAACCCCATTTCTCCCAACCCTGTTTTATCCAGCAGTAGCTCTTTTGACCCCAGCACCCCCAGCCTCTGTGCCCATCAAACATCCCCTGAAATCACCGAGCTGGTCCAGAACTTGGAATACAGCATGGGCTTATACAAGTGGTGCTAACAGGAAGATCCACCCAGCCCAGCACACCTAAAGAATTGAGCATTTCCTTAAGAGTGCCTGACCAAAGAAAAATGACAATGGTTTTAGATAACTGCACGGAGGACGGCCAATGCTTGGCATTCACAAAGAACAAGGTAGTTGGTTATCCATGCAGGCAGGCAATTGTAGCCAAAAGGACAAGGCAGGTGTGAGAAATACATCACAAAGTTACCACATGCCTAGATATGGCCAATCATTATTATTAGCTTAGTTCTTAATCAGTTTAATTGATAAAGCCCTTCCCAAAGCAATTTTCGTCCATGTCTGGGAGATACACACAGAACAGTACAGAGGTGGTTTCCTGTAAAAGTGAGTGATTTAGGAATTTTGATACAGATCCTGGTAGATCTACTAGTCACCATAGCCTATAGTGGGTACTAAAACATTGCAGGGGCAAGAGACTACAATGAGATACAAAAAAAAAAAAAAAA
>VXAC01001974.1:512114-679650 GCA_013399225.1 Rhipidura dahli
TTGGAAAAAAAAAAAAAAAAAGAAAGAAAAAAACCCCTAAGGCTGGTAAAATGCAGCTTTTTCTTTATATGATCCCCAGCTGTGAAATCCAACCCCATGGTGCCACCATGTACAATCCTGTAAAAACACAAAGACTGAAAGTTTCTGATTTAGCCAGACTGATCCAGGTAGCATGTCAGCAGTAAAGAGAAGTGTCTCTCTTGCTTTTTTTTTAACATTCACAGGTGCTGTCTTCTAAAACTTCTAAAAGTATATATATTAAAGAGACTGAAGAACTGAATGGTCCTTTGTGGAACAGCACCTAGAAAAATCTCAGACACTTGAAATAAAAACAATTTAATTGACTAAGAATTCAAACAAATTCATAGCACTTTAACCCTCTTGAGCACCTTCTCCCCACCACCACATATTTTCAGGAATGTTAACAATCTTTGGTTTTTTTCTTTTTCTCTAAATTTGTTCTGCTTCTAGTAACTGTTTTTCTACATATTTGGCTTTGCCCACCATCTATTACTTTGAAAAATGTGCAAACAGGATTTAGGATCTTTGAAGCAGAGAGTAAATTTTTGTAGTAAAAATGAAATGTTAGGCTTAGAATGCCAAACAGGATTCAAAGTTTCCACTAACTAAACACTTCCAGTTAGCACCAGGTTTGCAGCCCAAAAGATAAAATTAAGTTAAAATATATTTGTGAATACTTGTAAACTCTAGAAATCTTTGATATGAGTTCCTACAGTAACAGACAAGAAAATGCAGAGGCACATTTTAATTACCTGTCAGGAACTAAATAAAAGATTTGTTTTATTGAATACTCCCTGTGTGTAATATAACTATGGAAACAAGTCTGAAATCCAATTGACTTTCTATTTACAGGCTCCTAAAGAGCTATTAAAACATAAAAGTGAACTACTTAAAACCTGTTTGAAGTTTTATTCTTTTTTAATGTATTTTTCACCTGTTTGATGATTGTTTATACTTTGAAGCATGATGAACTGTGACATTTTTTGCCATTTCATCATGTTGAAGATTTTGCTATATTTAAGTCAAAACATAGCAATGTTTGCCACCAAAAAAAAAACCCAAAAAAACCTGTTGTAAGAAATCTGACCATGGCAAAAATGTGTTTTCAGCCAACAGTGACAAAGCTCTTCAGATTGATTTCCAAGCTCTCAGTTTGGCTCCATTTCAGATGCAGAGAACAGGGCACTTGCTGCACTGAAGAAATGATCATCTAAACAAAGTGGTCAGATTAAAAAAGTAGTAAGAAAGGTACTGCTCTTACTACTCGTGCCTGGAAAGCCTGGAAAGACACGTGACTTGCATGGTAGGTCTTCAGGAAGCATAAAGCAAAGGCAAGAATGGAACAGTCTATTGACATCCTGGTAAGTAAACAATCAGCCAAAATTCATGTTTCTATTAGTGATGTGCACCACCT
The DNA here is from genome assembly GCA_013399225.1 of Rhipidura dahli. Lineage (NCBI taxonomy): Eukaryota > Metazoa > Chordata > Aves > Passeriformes > Rhipiduridae > Rhipidura > Rhipidura dahli. Next base: position 513,550 of record VXAC01001974.1, read on the forward strand.
GATAATCTAAAAACAATATTTTTCCTGAATAAACACTGTGGAATGCCATGCTGTTATATCCAAAAATTTGAATTGCATTTTTACAGAAGATCAGAGGTAAAATATGGTCTTTGTAGAGAAGATATCTCAGGTCTCACCTTCAGCACACTTCTAAATTTAACCCCAGCACACTTCTGGTCAGCTGAAATTGATGGACCTCTTGGCTCTTTAGAGGATCAGAATATAATTTTTTAAATTGTGAATTGCCTCATTTATTCATTTTGTCCAATTCTTCCTGTTCAAAATCAGCTGAACTGACAACACAAACTTACATGACAGCAAGCTACTGAGCCTTGGTTACTTTTCAAGGAGTATTACCATCCCTACTATTGACAATCCCAATACTTAGGATAAGTCACAGGTATTCACCCATGGGGGGCAGAGGAAGCTAGTTTAAAGTATTTGATTTTGGTTAGTTCCATGTTTTAGAAAGACTGTGGTATTTCACAAACTGGTAAAATGTGTTAACAAAGATGTTGTGCTTCTATCATTACCCTGCCAATTTATCCTAACAGGTGACAAATGCCATTTAATTACACCATCCTTCCCTTGAGCATGGACTAGACACCTGCACAGGGAGTACTTAGACAGTGGGAAACTCCAGCTGATGCACTAAAATACTAAAATGGCCCTGAACATGTCACTTCTCTGGGCAGGGAGACTGGACTAGACATTCTCCAGTGGTGCTTTCCAACCTCATTGATGCTGTGACGACACCTCCTCACCGAGATGAGTTACCACAGGCATGTCAGCCCTGTCCGGCTCCCTACCCTGGCCTTCCACAGAACTTGAATTGTGTTCAGGATTTCCAGTTCATCTCCTCAAAGTGCGTCCTAAGAACCTCAGGTTCCCTTCTCTCATACAATGGAGGTCTCCATAAAGCAGAGTGTGCCTCCTCAGGAGACAGAAGTCTTCCTAGGGATGGGTTGAGCCCATGGAATGAACCCCCATGGGGAAGATAAATCAGTTTCCTGAGGCTTAGTTCTACCTTCTTCTGGCTCCAAGTGCAAGACATTTCTTCTGCCTTGTGTTCTCCAATAGAAATAAAAAGCAACATGCACATATGCAAAACCAAATCCAATCTGACAAATGAATGTACCAAAACATAATATCCTATCTACTTCTCATTCCTTCTCTGGGGCAGAGGATGAGTATGAGACACATGATGGATTCCAATCATCAGACTGAACTACTGGTAAACACCCAAACCAAGACAGCTGGAGCTCACCCTTCAGCGCATCAAGGAGTGAGGAATTATGTACACTAGAACTTGCAACCTGCCTAGCATTTATGGAAAACCATCAATAAATAGCAACAATGATTGTTTGATCATGGTACAACCTCTTCTCTCTCTTAGCCTGAGGAGCTGGGAACAATAAAGGTGATTTTCCACCAGGTGGTCCTGAAAATTTCCTCTAATTATAGTAATATGTATACAAAATAGAACAACATAAAACAGTCTGCTTAAAAAAAAAATGTTTTATATATATTTATCTGCTTGTATGGTTTGACTTCACTTCCAGTTCTTCAGTTTATTGTACAGAGAGGAGCAGGTGGGTCAAAGACGTGTTTCTGACTGTGCAACCTCATCTTTAAAACTACTACCCTTAGGTCTTACGGTCTGGAGTGAGATATGCAGGGACATGTCTGTTAGTTCTTCCCATTTCAGTGGACCTTACTCATGATGTCCCAAAGCCCCTGGTAGCCACAATATATGGAATATCCTTTTTTATTACTGAAAACTACTGGTATCTTAACACTGAAGTTCTAGAGGATTTTTGCCATTTGCCTTCTGAGCTTTGTCTTGGGTGCTGAGAAAAATGGAGGCCTTGGCAGTGGTAGTCACAAGACTTTGACAGTGGCATGTGTTTTCAGGAGCTCTTGATTCTTCAACTTATCCCTCCTTCTTTGTGCCTAAATACAACATTATTCATATGTAACCTGCCCATTTGTATCTACACCTGAAGGCATGGATTGAACCCAGGCAGTCTTTTCCAGTAAACAGAGGGAATTACAATGTTTCCTAGGATGCTAACTCAATTTAATTGTGTTTCCAAAGAGTGCTGAGTGCATACAGACTGAGAGGGCTGGTCAGTTGGAAAACATCCACCAGTTTTGGAAGCTCTGCATCAGTTGGCTAGAACAATCCAGGGTTGTGTATCATGTTAATCCCAAGGAAATTACCTTAAGTAATTATCTAATTAGGCAGAGTTTTCTCTCTCCCTTTTTCCCCTTCTATCCCATCTCTACCACCATCCTAGCTGTCATCTCATTTGTAACAATCACCCAAGAGGCACATACAATGAGAAGGTCTCTGGCCAAGTCTCCCACTGGTTATATACAAATGACAGATTTGAAACACATTACAAAATTCCTTCATTCCTGCATTCCTAAGACAGCCCAAAATACTCGGCCCTATTATGTGAAATCCGCTTTCTGCTGTGAAGATGAGAAAGCCATTCAGCTGATGGAAACTGCTGAACAAATTGTTTGGAAATTTTACATGCTTACCTAATACACTCGCTCTGCTTAGGTGGAGGTGCTCCCTGTAGCATCGCTGATTATCGGATTATGTAGAAGACATTGCATTTTTAATTTAGATCCGTTTTTTATAAGCTGCGCTAATAAAATCTGCACCCCACGGAAACCCCCTGCTCATTAGCTATTACCCACCCTCAGGCAGCACAAGTCTGTTTACATTACAAATAAAAGATAAAATATGCTCATTGCCAGCTTCCCCCTTCCCGAGGGACACTTGTCATGAATCTATCCTGCAAAACTATCTCTTCACTACTCTCCCCTGACTTCCCCTTGCCCCAGGACACTTTGCCTTCATTTATCTCTTTCGGACTTAACAAACCACTACAACTACCTTAGATCAATTTCTCAAATCACAGTTTAATTATTTAGAAGGAAGTGAGCTTTTGCTCTCCATTAAAACAACAATCCCTACCCCTAAGGAACAACATTAAATCATTGTTTAATCCTTATTACTGCCTTAGGCCTCCCTTGATACTGCAGTGTTGTTGAAACTTCATTTCAATATTTACCACTTAGATCACTTAAGGGCTGTCAGCTTTAATAAAATTTTATCAATTGGATACTTATATTATTCAGAGTTTCATAAAAATAACAAGACCTGCCTTGGTATTTCACTCATATATGGGCTAATTCCTTTGACTGCTAAGGGATTTCATTTTATTAGCATTTAAACATAATATGAGTGATTTTTTAAACCCATATATATTGCATGAAGTTAGTAAACAACACCATACCAAGTTACATGAATTTTAATATATGTACCACTAAGTTTACAACTGCAATACACACAAATAAACCAACAAGACAGATTTCACTGTGTAGCCTCCTGAAAAGCCTGATCTTTAAAGAGATTTGTCTATCTCAAATATTTTCTGCAGTGTATAGACTAGTGACAGCTCTCTGTGGTAGGTACGCAATAAAGATATCCCACATTCTTGGTTTGCAGAGAGTTTTGCTGTCAAAGAACATATTAAGACTTCCCATATTCAATAAAACAAAGCACAATTTGACAGGAAATGTACCAGCTCAATCACTAGGCTAATAATAATACAGTATTACCTCATATTCCCTTTCAAGCCAGAAGAATGAACTATACCATATCTGAAAAAGGCATTTCCAGAGAGTTTTGCTATTCAGCTGCACTGATTTAAGTAGAAACAGAAAATTTCTATGTACTCCTCCAAATCCTTGGTCAGGAGAGATTTCTGGAATCATCCAGCTACAACTGCAGCCCAAGCACTCCCGAAATTTCTCTGGTAAGTGTGGTTTGTCGTTACGTCACTAACAATACCATGTCCTGCTTAAACCCAGCAGCTACAGTTACTTTAGTCTCAGGTCTGCCATAGGTTCCTCTGGCACCAAAAACCTGTAAGACAGATCCTGCTTTGGAGGGGTACTAGTGACAGATTAAGTCCTGTGTTTTTGAGATGATCGACTTTGCAAAGACTCCTCAGACACAATTTCTTTATCGTATGATAGAACTGTATTCTTTCAGTTAGAAGAAGGGACAATGTTTTCTCCAAGTGGATGTAAATTTATACTTTAGAGTCAAGGATACTGCACCTCACATTAAGAAAGATTAATGCATTGCAAGTCTGAGAAATTTGTACAAAAGGGATAAAAAATACATCAAATACATCAGTGAAAGGGGCAAAAAATCTACATGCTTTTTAAAAAGATTGCTTTTTTTTCAAAATAAGGATTACAGACCAACTAACATTCATAGGAGTATCCATGTCTATCCATTCTGCCTTTGCCTGAAAACATCTCCTATTCTGCACTCCATGTTTCCTTTTAGACTTATATCTCCTTACCACTGGGACCATCACCCTCTTAGTCCTATTTTTAATAGGGTCTCTCTCTTCCAGCAGCAGATTTTCTTTTTTCCTTTTGTTTTCAATGTCTGACCACCATCAAATCTCTTTTGAAAATATCAAAGGACTTGTTTCTTGCAGATAATTTTGGTTCTTCCATCAGTTTTAAACCTCTCTGACTACAAACCCCAAGTACTTACAGAATCTAGGTAAACATCTGAACACAAAAAGTAAGGGACTTAGAAGATCCTGGCTCAATTTAAATGATTAATCATACACTGGGGATGCTGAGTGTGAACATGTCAACTGCTTAGAGGTCTGGATGGTGTTAAGTCACTTTTGGATACAGGATTCTCAACAGCTTTACTGTACATAGTCAGAAACAATTATTCAGAAATTGCATCAAACAGGACCAGACTGATTAGGAAACACCTCCTCCTCCTCCCAAATAACAACAGGTACTGCATTTTAAATTGAGACTGGATCACCCTGCTTTAACCTGTACCCACTTTGGAAAACACACTAAGGTGCCAAAGTCATCTGACTGCTTGCAAATTCTCTAACACTACCTAGCTCCTGTGAGTAAGGCCAGGTTTCCATTTCAAAAGTGATGAGAAAAGTATATTAAAACAGAAAACAAGGAACAACTCAAATTACACTTCTTCAAATTCAGTATAATTTCCATAAAAAAACTTTGCCAATGATAAGTGACCAACACTGATACACTATGTACTCCCTACACTCAAGTGTGTAGACTTTCAGTATCTTGCCAAAAATGGTGATTTTAATTTTTAAAATGATAAGAAAACAATGCCTGTACAAGTTCACTAGTTTAGCTTAGACGGTAGGGTGAACTAGCACCATGATCATTTACAAAAGGAGAGTCACAGCTGCACCATTCCTGTTGATGTTGGTGGAAATTCTGCCAACAATTTCAGCTTGAGTCAGGTTGCGTCTATAAATTGTTTGGATGTTTATTACCACTTATTTTAATGGCAGTAGTAGGAAAAGGCTTGAGCTGTAGACCAGGACCCTCAACATACTCAAACAAACGCAAGAAAAAGTCAAAGAGCTTCCAGCCTACAAATAAGCCATAACAAGGCAATTGAGGGCCACAACCAAGAACGGTGTAATACGCAGTGGTTGTAGTAATCCAACTGCCTAGGGCTTGATTATAATTAAAGGACACCAAGAAAGGCTTAATTTTAAGTGGGGCCTAATAATTAACATTGAAGTTGAAAGAGTAGTAAAGCAGGGAACATGACAATTAAACATGCCTGAGAATGTAAATATATGGATATGAAGTGCAGAGTGAACGTTGCCAATTTCAAGTCAATTTTCCTAGTGAAAGCTCTAGTGGGGCAGACAAAAAACAGAGCTTATAAAAGAACCTGGTTGCAACCTTAGCCACAGAGTCTTGACCACAGCTCCATAATAAAATTACTAGTATATTAAGCATGTGAATGTGGGGTGATACAGAAGAGAAGATGGGGCCCTCATTGCTGGCTGGCAAGCCAACTGTGATTTTAACTAAAAGCAGATGGTTTTCAAGAACGAATAGGTGCAACTTGCTCTTTTATGCAAGCCACGCTCAATTCACAATCATTTTCTTAGATGTACACCTTCAGCACAGGAGTTCATGTGGCCTAAATTGAATGTAATAATCCAGATGGGAGTATAGCGATTCTGCATCCTTTCAACTGGAGGGTCATGTTACGCAGCTCTCCCGTTTAAAAGCATATAAAAACCCAAGCTATTCAGCACGCAGCTGAGAGTGCAAGGGCTTTAATCTTTACATTATCCATATGAATGCACTTTCTATTTTTGTTTATTGTGCCACACAAACCTAATTGCTGCTGCTTTAGAACCAGCAATCCCTAAAGGGCAACAAATAACCTCAGGCTTTGGTAACGTCAAGTTTCACTTTTTGGTCATCAGCTCTAACTTAACTCAGGTCAACCATAGCCAAAAGCCGTCACCAGCTGGTGGTGTATATAAAGCCCATGGTCTGAATCCACCTGCACATTTAAAATGAAGACAAAGGAATGCCCACAAAGAAGAACATAATCAGTTGGCTGAACTGCAGCGTAAGCAGGGAAATTGAACTGCACCCATGTCTAAGGACGATCCCTCTAGGTAGATATGGATTGAAGAGCTGCTCTTCACTAAAATATTATTTAGTTGGGATAGAATTTCAGAAACCTTCAAACCCAGCCCCTTACTGAAGGGCAAACTTCACCAATATCAGTGAGTAGTGACCTTAATTTATTAAATTCTACTTTCTTGAGAAGATCTGTGAATTTTAAAGCACATTAATAATTTCATGTGAAATCTACTTGATGAATTGATAGGCTTTAAGAGATGTCCTCAGAAGAATGGGTGGAAAGCTGGATAATCTTTTCTGTTTGCCAGCCTCCCACTTTTCATTCTGTCCTCTTGAGCTCGATTGAAATATGCCAAACTGCATGAGCTGTTACCTTATGGAGCTTCTTATGTGCAGAATGCATCTTTTGTTACATGTGAAGGTGTTAATCCCCAGGTAATCAAAAGCTGAATTAGTTCACAATGAAGGTGAAAGACTCCCTGGCTTATGTTGTTGCTCAGTCATACAGGTTTTCTTGTTTGATTTTATTCAAAGAACTATGGGGTGTTAACAACTTCTGCAATAAATCAAGTAAAAGTAATATAAACCAAGGCCTACCAGTAGCTCCAACCTGGGTTTTGCTTGCACAAGGAGAGGCAGCTTGGCATCGTCACAGGCACATTGCTAGACACTGAAGTATAAAAGAAGCACAGGAACTTTTACCTTGCGCCTCCTGAGCCTTGGCTTCTTGTCTAAATATATCCAACCACACAAGTGTGATTTTGCTGCTTTCCACAACAAAAAGCTGCATAGCTCTGAAAAGAGAGTTCAAGAAATTACTCAGGTAATCCAAAAATAGTTTACCTGGGGTATGACTCTTGCTTCATATGTCCTCCGTGTCTGTGAATCAATTCAAACTTCTGATTGACTACGACAGGCAAAAATGGATACTGTTCATTCAAATTTTTGTTCAAAGTAGATGATGATCTTGTATGTAACTTTATGTTCATTAGCTTCACACACAATTACTAAAAAGACCAAAGTTAACCAGTGCTGCTGTCCCTTACAGACTTGTCATTTTTACTGGAAAATAATACCAATTCTATAATTTTAATAAAACTTTCATATTACTTTTGTTCCCCTCCAGCACTCTCTCGAGGATGGAAATCTTGAAGCCATACAGAAGGAAACTTGAGATACAGAGAAAGTGGCTGAACCCACAAAATTTACCCAGAAAGGGGTTTGAGCCTAAGCCTCTTCAGCAAAATCTCCGCCTCACTATTTTCTGTACTTGGAAATACTTTCTATGCTTTTTCCAGTTAGCACTGCACCATCTACTCTCCAACCCACGTGTCCACTGAGTTCACCCATTGACTTCCAAGTGGATTAGTTCCATTTCTTTTTCATTCTTCTGTACTTGAAAGCAAACTGATTGTGAATAAACAAAATAATATTGTACAATTTCTGCTGTATGTGGGAAGCAGCAGAAGTGTGCAGTGCTCCTACTGCTCAATCCAGTAGTGGTCAGCAATGCAAAGATGCAAAAGAATGCCTTTAAAGTGATGTCTCTGCTTGGTTGCTCACTTTTGATAATTAAAATAGGAAATAGTATATTCAGATTCAGATATGCAGAAACAATCCTTCAGTCATTGTAGGAATCACATTTCCAAATTTTAAAAGAATGAGATACATGGTACACAACTAGGGACTCTAGGCAGTGACTCACATTTAAACAGTCACACCATGAAGACGGTTCTATATTTCATTTCCACAAGACAGAAATGTTCTGTTAGGATCAGTCTTCATTTAAAAGGCAGGTGACAGTGAAATGCAATGAAATTTTGTATCATAAAGTGATCAAAATAAAACAAGGGAAAGATAAACCAAAATGCACAACCCTAAATCTGTTTATGTTATTTGGAGACACAGTGGATTTGTCCGTTACTGTAGAAGAGTAATTAAACTCCAAAATCAAATCATTTTTTCCCTCTCATTATATATAGGCTGCTTTATAACAAGGCATATTAGGAATACTTGCCTTACTTGTATGAGAAAAAAAACCCCTGTTTACTTTTATTATCAAGCATCATATTAAGAACCCCAGCCTGCAAGTGCCACACCACTTTTTAAAGAAACTAATTGCAAGCCACTTTCAATATTTCTTCTGTTTTTAATTTAATACCCTCAGAGATACATAATTGGGCTGGAAGGGAGAGTATTCACTGAAGTCATGAATTTGCTGTATAAATACAAACAAGGAGGAAAGCTAATACAGTAAGGGACTGTGGGATTAATTTTGAAATTGTCTGATTAGTGGATTGCTGCCCATCAATAATTGCCTTAGATTTTCCCAAGGCCCTGTCTTTATTGGAGTTTGGCAAGTGCATCTGCCCACAGATTCTGTCAATCAGGCCTTGCAGCTGGGAGGGTCTTCAGAGAGAACACAATTGTAAGTCTGCTGGGGCAAGTTGTTAGACAAAGCAATATATACCAGGCATGATGAACAGTCAATCTCTGTTCCATTGATAACATTTTACTTACCAAAATTTTCCTATTTCATTGGTATAAGCTCCTTCAAGAATTATTTTCACAAAGTAGTTTGAATTAGCTTGAATGAAAAAACAACAAAGGTGTTTCTGCAGAATACAGCAAGAACACTGCGCACACCTAAATTACACAGTAAACTTGGGCCTCTTGCCTTCCCCCTATCCCTTTTTAAAATTTTTGCTGCTGATATGATCTTTGCTCCCTTAAGATGCTATTAAGAGAAGGATGGAAGTATGCAACATTGACATTTTGCAAGTGCTAAAGCCACTGGGTGGATAAAAGAAAAAAATAAAAAATCACCCATGGAGCCTGAAGTAGATGTTGCTAAGGTGCACCTTCATATCATTAATTCTTTAAATAAGTAATTTCCATAAATATTTCTAAGTAAAACAAAACCTAAAACTTTGTTTTCTGCACCAGTAGAAAGCTATGAAACTGTTACCCTCAACTAAATGAAACATGAAAAAGTATTATTTGGCATGTTGGTCTGCAGAATGAAGTTCTTCTGGCCAAAACCACCCTATTTCTAAGATGACAGAAAAAAAAAATTAAACTCTGGATAACTTGTTTATTGCATGTCCATTCCTAGACATACCTATGTCTGTCTTGCCAGCATTTAGCCAGAAATATACAAAATAGATTCATAGATGAGTATAGTTTACAAAGAGAAATAAAATAATGAAACAAAGATGCCACACATATTTATATTTTTGCTCCGCAATGAATATATTAGACATTCATTTTCAGCCACAGTTGTATGGTTTTTGTAGTCATCAAAATACAAAGGCGCTCCTGGAATGCTGTAAGTGCTTGTATGTATAAAAAAGTTAACAAACTCTGCCTCCATTTCATTATAACCAGCAAAACTTCAGTTTGAAAAGCAGACCAACAACACTAATGTTGTAATCAATGCTAATTTTACAGCCCCCATCACTAGCTTCTGTGGGTTTGACAAGGGAGCTGATGCTACTGAAACACAGCATCACCTGTGCTGAGACTCACCACCTTTGTGTAAATTCCACTTGAACAGTCACAGTCCCGTTTGGGTCCAGCTGAAATCCCAGTTCACCAACAGTGGGCCTCTGTTTGGTTGGGGGTTCCCCCCATTTCTTTCTCTTTTATACACAGGATACTATCATTAGCTTCTGTTGGGTAACATTGCCAAATGGGTTTTAAAAAGGGACTCACTAAGCTTACAGAAGGGATCCCGTACTGAAATGCCTGTGATGGAATCAGCCTGAGCCCACTGGAACTGGACTCAGGACTGCTGTCCTACCTTCTGCTCTTACAGAGATTTTAATCTCTTGTTCACAGAACAATCCAGGAAAGGGCAGACATTAGAAATCTCTGGAAAAAGACCTTCCTTCAGGCTGCAAGGGAGCTAGAGAGATTTATCTGTACCCTTGACTTCTTTTAGTCATGCTACAGATAGGCACTAAGCTGTTGCCTTGGAACCCATGCCTTGTTTCATGCAGAGGATGGGCACTCCGAAGGACATGCATAAACTCTGCCCAACTTTCAGATGCCTGACTTGTCCTGATCCTTTACTAAGTTTTTCCACATTTGAAAATCACACAATATGACAAAGTACTCATTGAGTAGACAGTCTGTGGAGCACTACACCTTCCCACTTGGCTGTGATACAACAGCCACTAAATCAATTAATACTGTAACTGTCACCCCAATTATAAGGGAAGTGTTCCAGTATTTCTCACAACAAACCCAGATACAAGTTACACTTAAAGGACATAGAACATATGCTGAGATAATGAAATTGTACTTACATTTGAAAACAAAGTTCTGCAGCACTCTGGTTTCTCTAGATGTGAATAACTCACCGCAGACCATCGTTAGGAAAAAAAAAAAGACAAGAAGGAAAAGAGTGGCATGCAATTATTTTGATAAACTAGTGATATTCTGGTTCAACAAAGACAAGAGGAAAGACTTGAGGAAACCACTCCTCTCCTAACCAAAAAACCATTTCAGAGGGTTTTAACTGTGGGCAATCTTGGTTTTGGAGATGAGTTGAAGCTCCACTCCTATAGGTGGGAATTTTTTATTGTCATTTTACTAGTCTCTAAAAAGTGCCAGATTGTCACAGAAGTGACACTGGTTCCCAAAAAACACACTACTGCAACTTGATACAAGTGAGAAGCTTAATACTCTGAAATATAAACAACGGTGCCAAAGACTGTCAAGGACTTCCTAGTGCCAAGGCAGATATTTTCCTTTCCTGTCATTTTGAATGATACATAAATAATTTCATAAGCATAATGAATGACACAAAATTTGAAATTCACTTTATAAACTTTGCCAAGCCTCCTTCCTTTCCATGAAGAGTGGCCATGTATCATCAGACACAAAAAACTAAGACTCCATCAACAGCAAACATTGGAAAACGTTTCTTTCAACTCTCACATTATCCCTCATTTTGTGTCCCAGAAAACTCATAAAACACACTGAAGATTAACATGTCTGGGCTACTTTGGACCAATTCTAAACTAGACAGTCCATAAGCGACAATACCTTGAGAACAGGCTCAAATTTAAAACTGAGTAACTTTCTCAGGCATAGAGCACACCAGAAAAGATTGTATTTCAGGTAAGCAAAGAGGCTAACAAGCATGTGCTTACATAAAAAGTTAATTATCAGTGCAAATCTTAAATCACTGAGGCTGTGTGCTCTTGGATAAAAACTCTACCCAGCATACAAATAGCTGGATTTTCTACTATTTTCAGCTTTTGATTAGCTCTGCATCTACCCCCATGCACTAAATATAGCCACACAGTAATTTCAAGGGATTGAAGAAAGCTATGACAAAGTAGTCTCTCAAGGCCTCTTCCTGCTGGGTATAAATGAGTAAAAATTCTGCTGATTCCCCCTGCCATATGTCGATGGACAACACATGTCACACATGACAGCTGCATTCTCTCAGCCAGAACTGCTGATGAGCAAGGACTGATCTAGCAAACTAGCTAGGAACAGGAACACTGGCAAATGAGAAGCAAATCAATTAAAAGCACATATTTTGTGTTTCTCCCTCTTGAAGCCAATTAGTTCCATACTATTCTTTATTTACAACATGCACTGATAGGAGATATGCAATTTCCATTAGCTATAATAAATACTTACACTTATTTTTTACCTTCATGGGAGGTACAGGAAGCAAGAGACAACCAGGCTCAGATTCCATTACTACTACATTACCATTACATTACTGCCATTTGCATTTCATCATTTTAACTTCATTCCCATAAGACCATTTACATCTTGCAGGATGTTCTTCCCCAAATCCCTCCATTTCCTTCCATTTCCTGCCCCTCCCTCTCCCCATCACACAAAAAAAGCAGTCACAGTGCCAATATACAGCCTCTGGTATGTGGCAGTTTCCACTTTCTGCCAAGATATTCCACACATTTACTTCAGAGGTGAAAGCACTTTCCAAAAATTTCACTTCTATTCAGGCTTTCTAAATGACCCCAAGCATAACAGTTCCTCTCATGACTTTGTTTCCACATGCCTCATTGTAAGTCACATGCAAAAAAATTCTGCTTGACCACGAATAAAGGCAGGCTTTCCTAGAAATATGACTGTTGTTGAGATATGAGAATGCAAATCTCCATCTTAGCTGATTGCATACTAAAAACACTTCATTTAGTAACATACAAGTGTAGTAGGATAAATAGATCTGTAAGATAAGGAGAAAATAACACTCTGAATAACTTTTCTGAGGTGGTGGTCTCCTGTTACTGCTTAAAGATAATGTCTCAACAATTAAAAGCCTGAATTCAAACAGGTTTAATAAAGTTAAAGAAGTCATGGGGATCCTCAGTTTACTAAATAGTCTTTTTTCGGTTTTTTTTCTGGAGAACAAGAGAGGGAGACAAACCAAAAATTTCTAATAATATCAATTGGACTGTTGCGTTGAACATGCCCTAATGTTTTTCAGTTCTAGAAGAAAAATAAGGTAAAAGCTCCAACTTGTGAAACAAAGGGCAAGGTGATCAACTTCAAATGTGTCAGCTCCTAGTGAGGGACAGAGAGCAGGTGAGATGAGATTTGAGTGCTTTACCCTGAACTTCTGGTTAGATTCAAAATTCTCAGTGTTTTGATGAATCATCCTGCTCTGGACACGGCCACCAGGCCTCTCTCACTTTCAGAGACATGGAGAATCTCTCAGGATTCTTGATGAAGCTAGAACATGCTCACAAGAGATCTAACAGTAATAGAAACAGCATGAAACCAAACAGACTTAATTAAAAGCAGCAATCCCCATTGTGGAAGCTCACACAGAAGCAATACTCCAGCACTGGTCCCTCCCAGACTGAAGAATTTTGTTATTTCCAAGCTGCAGAATTTTGCTATTTCCAACTTGCAGAAGCTGAATTCTGTGGTGCAATACATACTTATGATTTGCTGCTCAACAAATTATAATCAGTTGCTGTTATGAGAGACTTACATCCATCTGAAGAAACACCCAACCAAAATTCTAACATGGATTAGGTGGCAGCTCCTAGAAATACCTGTCAATCAGCAGTGATCTCCAACAGCCTCCTGGCAGGAGGTACCTGTAGCCAGCACAGAGTTACAACAACCACCAGAGGGACCATGCAGAGGCACAACTGGAATCAGGCAATTGAATTTCTCTATGAACTAGTCACTGAAGTTTGCTGTGAGAAACACAGACACATCATTTACTTGTGAAGCTTTATAGAGTATGGATTCACAAGGATTTCTCAAAATGAAACACTTCTAAACAGTTACAGCTTCTACATGCCCACGAGGAGAGTGAGGAAATGCTGGGACCAGTAAACAGAGGTGCTCTCAAACCTTTAGGTGGTCTCTAACGGGAAGGTGTGGAATTAGTGACTTGCCTAACCTTTACACAGCCCTGGGGACATGCAAACTCCCTCACAGCTCCTTCCAAAACCTTGAACAAAAGGGAGTGACACAGAGTACCATGGACTGGCATTACCAACTCGTTCCTTCCACTGTCTTACAGGATTGATAGTTTTGAAGCTGGATGTCCTGAAGTAGAGCTAAGTGGGTGCATAAATTACCCTCAGCAAGTCTAGAAAAGCAAGGTGCTGTTCAGGCTGAACCGACAACTCACTCAGCACTCACTTCACAGTGGGTAAGGCTCCTGACAGAAAGCTCTGAAATTAGGCAAATATGATTCATGTTTGGTTTCTAGCTTCCAGGCACAGAGTTTCTAAGTGCATTTGTTGTTAAATAAATACAGACACCAAGTTCAAGACACACTACCACAAAGCTGTTAGATTATTTGTTCTCCTGAATTATGCATTACTTTCCCGTGGTATGCAGTTTTTCTAACACAACTACCCCATAAAACCCAAATTCCGGCATGTCTATATGCCATATGGACCAGCTTCTCCAAATGTCTGCTCCTCATGGAAATTCTATTTGTTTTCCTATTGATTTTATTATGTTTAACAGCATACTAAATCATTCCCGAGGTTGACAAGTTTCTGGAAAATTGATATATGCTGTCTAAAACTGCCTGAGGCAGGAATAAAACCAAAACAAATGGCTTCTTTTAAACTCTTGTTTTGCATTACTACAGCCAGGCATACAAGTGCCATCTTGCTTAGTAGAAGAATTCTTCTTCTTTGTGTAATATTTGAAGCACGGGAAATCTTTAGAAGCTCTTCTTACGGGTCTGAATATCAGGGGAAGGTGATTGCAAAATACCAGACTATTTGAGTGAGGGTGGGACTAAAAAGGCATATTGTCATCCAAGATCAATGGGCTGGATTTTCTCTCTAGGGAGAGGTGGAACTGTGTGTAGATGCCTTGGAATCTACAGCTTAAGGCAAAAGTAGAATTTTTAATGAGACTCAAAGGCTTGTATTTAATTCTTCTGAGAAACTTCACTTTGAAGCAATTAACTAAGATCAGGAGGAAGCAGGGGTTTGTTTGTTTGTTTTAAATTTTGAAGGCATCACCAGCAGCAGTACTGAATTTGTTCCAAAGATTAGACTGCATTTCAAATGGGAAAAAGCATCCATCCAGAAAAAAAAAATAATCACGTCTTGGTTCAGAAACTAAATGGGGAGATGAATTAGAGAAAACAGTTTTGATGCTTTGATGTCAGAAATCTGAACACCACAAGGATTTAAGATGAAAACTGAGAATTAGATTAAGAAGAAATAATTTTTAAATCTCCAAAGATCTGACAAAACCTGAGAAGTTCATATGCACACATATTCATCCTTGTTAGACTCTCACTAGGCTGTTTTAACTGCTGTGTTCTGGCAAAGAAAAAAAGAAATTGCAATGGAAAAATATTTTTGTGGGAAGTAGTTAAGGCACTGCACTAGCTGACAAATAATGGGATTACATTTGCAGAGCTGCAGACATTTAAGACATATGACATGAAGTCATTTACTTCCCATTTTGGTGTGGTTAAAAAAATTCAAAGAGATAGACATGATATTCTCCTACAGTCCCTGTGATGACATAGACCAAGCTGTTGAGTTCCACTAAGCAGAAAGCAAACTATTTATGAGTATGTACACTGAACTCCGGGTCAGTGCCATGAGTAGGCAAAAAGCCTCCTGTGAGTTAACAGTGAGAGAAATAGTCTCAAGATGTCTTGTGTTTAGAGAATTTTATGATAACCAAAGAGACATGCAAAAATGCAGAAGAGGCATAGTCCTCATAATATTAAGGCTTTTAAAAAAATTCAGTACCAAACAAAATAGCACAAAAAAGAGAAAATACTCTTTATATTATCCACTGAACTGAACTTCAGGAAATCAAGTTTATCTTCTCCTTAGAGAAGGCCAAGCAAATCCAGTTCATTTGCTAAGTGCTTAGATACTGCAGAGATCATATAAAAAGTTTAGCACAACCTAAATAATTCTACTGATGGACATTCTGTTGTAAGTGAATGTATCACCTGCAGAAAAAAAAAAATTCAAGTTCTTTGCTTTGCATCTCTGTTTTCCAAGACAGTAACATGGCATTACAGTTTCTAATCTCATAACAAAAAAATCTACCTTACAAAAGCATTACAGGAAAATTTCAAAAGGCCTGCAAAACATGATTCCAAGCTGAGCTGACTTCACTGTAATATAAAACAGTTGTCTTTTCTTCAGTGGACAAATGCAGTGAAGTTAGTAAGATCTGTCTCCTTTTTTTCCATCTGCTAAATGATTCTTTAATATCCAAAACACACTGTCTAGAACTGGCTCATCATTTTGAAAACTAAAGCACAGAGCTGGGAGATTAAACCATGCCAACGTTTTCCTAACTCATGCATAGACCCCGTGCCAACAGCTACCTGGACATTTGTAGTTAGAAACCTTGTCATTGAAGATGTTTGACACTTGCTAGAGTATATTTGGGCTCATCTGCTGCAGAACAGAGCTTCTGCCAACTTACAGGCAAGTTTGACTGCAAAGGAATAAATGTCCAACATACCAAAAACTCCCTGGAAAGACTACATATATGTATCTGCTGTTGTTGGAAACTAATGTTCCACGATACCTGTCCTTTGCAAACTCAGCTCAAAATCCTTTGAAACACCACCTAAATACCACAAAAACAAGAAGTCTCTAGTTAGAAGAAGCAAATCTCCTGTGCTAGGCACTCCTAGCAGGAAAAAGTGAGCATTCTTATTAAAACAGAAGTCCCCAAGCTGAAGTGTTACTGATTAAGCATGTGTTGGAAAGAAAGACAAGACTGTTAAATCACTTGTAGAACCGGTACACTGAGAACACATGGACAGAAATGTTTTTATTTTGCAGAAGTATGGAACAACATAAATGTCTTTTGACACCTTTGAGCAAAGCACCTTAAACTGCAAGGTACATCCAACTGTGTTAACCCATGACAACTGAACAAGCAACAATAATACAAGTAAACAGACCTCCTAATAATGTTGGTCAAATAAATTAAATATAACTATTTCTGGACTATCAATATTTTTAGCAGATGCTTTTTCCTCAGTCTACTTTTGAAGCAATGTCACAACCGCTTAACTTAAAAAGATCACTTTTCCCCTACAACTCTTTTAGACTTTCAGCCAGAAAACAGGCAAACTGAATGGCTGTTTTTTAGAAGGTGAGCTACAGATGTGTCTGCTTATGCAATACTAACTGAAGACTAAGATGGCAAATCTTGCACAGACAACAGATAAGAGATATGTCTGACAGCCCACTGGAACTTCATTTGCTCTGCAGACAAAATAACAAGGTTGCTTGGAGGTAATCCAAAAAACTGTAGCAACAATTATTAACAGAAAGGATTCAAGAAATTGGGTAAAAATGTTAAACTAAAATTTAAAAAATAATAGGAAAATAAAGCAAGGCGCTGAAGGTTTCAAAATGTGTTCATTTTCGACACTCATTGAATGCCTGAGTCTCCATAACCTTGCTGACTTTACTTAACCTTTAAAGTCAAGGCTCAATTCCTGAAACCCCTCTCATAATACACGAATAAGATCCAAGGTTATCCTCAATCGAGGAATGTCAACATTAAGCACTTTAACTTCCACTCTTTCTCCAGGACCTAGGCCCAGGCTTCTTCTCTTCTTCACTTTGGAGAGTTTTGCTTCTGTTATGTTTCGCACTGGAATCAAACCCGATTTTCCCACACCAATATCAACAAAAACTCCAAATGGTGTTGCATTTTCAACTTTTCCAGTCAAAACAGCACCAACACTTAAGTCTTCAAGGCAGACTATGCTTCTCTTGAAGTCAGGTTTATCAAAATCTGTTATAAGAAACAAGAAACACAAATAAGACTCTGGAGAAAAAGGTTTTCTAAGAGTTGTTTCCAAATGATTGTTTCTAATTAGTAAGTCATACCAAGGTAGCTCTTAGGCCCCAAATACTGCTTTCTGTACATTTTTAAAATAAAGAGCCATCTGTGATAAACAACTTGTTCCTTATATTTTGTGAATCACTTTAGAAGACTTTGATTAGTGAAGTAGTAAGTGAATTTTGTGTTTTCAAACTATTATGAGGGGATCAGAAGCATGTTGTGTAACAGCCAGTGAATGAAAGATTCTTTAAATGGTCTCTGATCTAGAGAGAAAATACTTGAGGTGACTCTTGAGCTACATCAATTATAATGAAATACTATTCCTATAGAAATTTCTACACAGGAAGGTGAATGCTCAGTTTCATCACATACTAAAAGAAAAGTCAGCAATGCACTGTTCTTAGGCTTACTGTTCATCTGCACCATGACAGGACACAAGCTTCATCACAGTGCTGCTTTGCACTGACAACTTGAAAATCCTGCAGGCAAGATCATAAGCAGGGAATATACTGGGATATTAATGTTCACATCCTGCATTTCAGGGCACAGATAGATTTTTTGAACACTTTTACTTCCCTAACACTTTTTGCTTCTGCAGAAAACTCCTCTGAGTCATCTCAACAACTTCTCTTTCAATCTTTTCCTACCATTTTTTGACCTCTGCAAGGTATAATAAGGACTGAGATTTTCTACAGGGAATATCACCAAACCAGAAGTGCCATCATTTTTCTCTGTTTGATTTTGAGAAATAAAATTCAGTCTGAACAAGTTGATAGCTAAAATGCTCTGGAATTTAATCAGTCTATGGATCTGTATTGGCTTTGCATGGCAATGTTTTGGCAGGTGTGTGTGCGTGGGCTGTTGTGAATGGTGGCTTCTGTCAAAAGCTGCTACCAGCTTTGCCTGTGTCCAACAGATCCCCTGCTGGCCAAGGCCAAGCCCATCAACAATGGTGGTAAGTGCCTCTGGGATAACATACTTTAAAGAGAAAAAAAAAATCCCCGTGCAACAGCAACTTGAAGAGAGAACAGGAGTGCAACGGGAGAGAGAAGAGAGCACATGTGAGAGAAACAGCTCTGCAGACATCAAGAGAAGGAGGAGGAGGAGCTCCAGGTGCCAGAGCTGAGATTCCCCTGCAGCCCATGGAGGGCTCTACACCAGAACAGGTGGATGCCAGAAGGCTGTGACCCTGTGGGAAGCCCACACTGGAGCAGGTTTTCTGGCAGGACTTGCGATCCCATTAGGGAACAAAGAAAGTCTGTTTCTAAAGGACTTCACTCCAAGGACGGGACCATGCTGGAGCAGTTCATGAAGAACTGCAGCCCATGGGAAGGATTCACGATGGAGAAATTCATACAGCTACATATGGCTACTAGGCTGCCTACTCCAGTCACAGAGTCTGTCTAAAGTAATTACTGAATGTCCTAGATCAACAGAATATTAATATTTCCACTGAAGATTCTCTCTTTTGCTTTTATGTCTTCCTATGTTAATTACAGTCTACTGTAATTTAGATGCGAGATCACAAGAATAAATAGAGACAACAAAAATACGTATTTTCAAGATCACTAGTGGGGAATATTTAAAAAATATGCATGGAAACTATTAATGAACCAAAAAACAGGGACAGAAACAATGGTTTGGCTGTTTCTTAAGCACACGTTTATTATTTGTTATTACAAGCTGGCATCTTTGCTGCCTACCTTTATCTCCTGCTGTTGTAAGAAAATCCAGCTGTTTCATTACACAACAGCATCCCCAGATGTTTTAGTTCATTACCACATCTTTCTTGTCCTCAACTTCAAACTGTTCAGTACCACTGCAGGTTATAACCAGGGTAGGTCACGAGCCATGTGCTTCAGTTACACTCAGCATTCCCCTCCGTGATGGAGAGCCAACATAGATTCAATCAGTAGAAAGTAAACATATTGAAACTATTTCATTTGTTAACAGCCATACAACGCCCCTTCCTATGGCTGAAAAAGCCATGATTTCAGACAGGATTCACACTCCTTACCTACCAAACTGGAAAGAAACATCTGACTGTAATACAGCCTTTACCTTGACTGAGAAAAGAAATGGGGTTATATGTCCACTACTGACTTTAGAAGAAGAAAATGTGCTGGTTTAAAACTGATATGTAGAACAAGCAAACTGAGATTACACCCTTCCAAACTGAGGATTACCTGTTCGGATGTCGTAGCCTTCAGGCTGAGTGAGACCATCAATGATCAGCTGCAGTGTGTGCACGGTGGTATTGAGCCTTTTGGCTGTGCCTTCCAGTCCTTCCTTTTGAATTACCGCATTTACTTTTTGCTGCATATCTGGTTTTCCTATATCATTTGCATTTCCTCCAATGAGAGATAAAAACCTAGGAAGTTCAAACAAAGATAGAAAGATTTGTAACAATCTTTAGCAGGAACTGAACCTTTGCTCTGTTACTTTTTCATTGATGCATGTACAAAACTTCTGATAAAAAAATAGGACCAGTTTCTCAAGTGCATGCCCTCTCATCACTGATCTGACACATAAATGGAAACTTAGAGTCTATCTGTATACACATATCTTCTGGAATACATTGCAAAACTAGAAGCAAAATATTGAAATGCAATTAAAATCTCTTCTCAGACCAATTATTTCATCTCACAATAAAACTGAATTTCCCTATTACCAAAAGATGTCTTTTACCATGAAAGCTCCCTAAAAATCAGTTAGAGTCCTATAATGCTGTTATTGTAATTGTCACTCTCATTCAAATTAAAACAAATGGCAATTTAGTAAAGCAACAATCAGCTTTCAAAATATTAAGTTAATATGAAAAATCTTTAACCCAACTTAAGAAAAATTTAGCATGATATACTTCTCTTGCCTGTGAACTTCATGATTAAGAACATTTAGTTTTTCAGACACAGGGTAATCTTTAACAACACAAACACTCTCATCTTTCCTTATTGCCACATACATACACACATTGCAGACTGAGACAAACTTGGACTGGCATCTAAAAAGCTGAAAAGAAATACCTCTAAATAATTATGTCCTGACATATGATCTCTGCCCTGATCTGCATCTCACCATGAAAAAGCCTCTTCTACCCTGCTTTATCATGCCCATATTGTTGATGGGAAGCACTTTTTTTTTTTTTTTTGCATATTCTCCACCACAGCAGAAAGGTAGAATTATTGTCCTACAGAGTCTGAGTAAACATTCCTTCCCAGTTCCTAAAAGAGATCCCTCTTTCCTCTCCTTATCCTGCTTCACAACAGGTGTAAACTACAAGTCTCAAAAGAAGAGCTGACCAGCAGCTTCATGCCCTGAACTTGGTGGAAGACATTCCAGCTCTGTAAGAGAACAAAAAGCCCTGGATACTCAACTTTCTTTCCCTCACCAAAATACATGCTATGCTTTTATCAAAACCTGAGGTTAGTGTTTCTTTTGTCAGGAGACTCAGAGAGGTTTTTTTTTGTTGTTTTGTTTTGTTGTATCCTATTCTGTAAACCAAGGAACCCAACTGAGATTTTTGCAGGTGGTAAGCAAGAGAAAGTTATACAGATTGAAATACAAAACTAAATTTATTTTTGACAAAATATAAATTGAAGAGACATAATTAAAGTAACATCTGACTTTCAGTAAATCACAAAATTCATCTTAGAGCATAAGGGAAAAGCTTCACTTAAAAATGTTCACTAATTTTGCTAAAGGAGGACATCTGTTACAACTGCCTGTCAGGACTTCCACTTCTTTACTGAATTCAAGAACAAGCATAGTGACTTAAGTGTATTGGTCAAACACTTAGTAGTGATAAACACAATTTTCACTAATTTTTTTAGTGCATATGCATCTTTCTTGTGGCAGTATACAATGAAATTTAGTAAGGACTCAGTGGATGGTGTTGTTCTCAGGATTTATTGAGTTTTGCTTTGACTGCATTTTGACTTTCGACATCATATTTTAAAGTAGTTTAAGGTGGTTTGGAAGCAAGGTCTATAACAAAACATGCAAAATGTTTTATAATATCAAGTGCAATTTCTTTTTCTGTACACTAACAAGCCTCACCACTATGACTCAAGTATTTTGTCTAATAATAGATATGAAAAACATCAGATGTTCTGTGAAATGAAATGACCTTTTTTTGGTCTCAAAAGAGCCCCAAAAGTGGCTGCAATGATCATGGTGAAAAAGAGCCCAGGCCCAGGTGAAGAGCTCCTCTCCAGACTGCTGGGGGCTGCTGACGCTGGTGGCCGGACAATGCCCCAGCAGAGCACTAGTGACAGGCGGCAGCTGCCCTGGCTTTGACTGACGTGCCAGATGTAACATGACAAACCAGACCAGCCCCATGACTCAACCTTCTAAATAATGTATGCTTTACCACCCACCCCTATAAACAACTTTGCTGACATTCACGTACTTGGCTTTCTTTCACTTCAAATGGAAACTCAGCTTGAGTACGTCCAAGTAACATTTTCTCACCATTAGAATTTCGCAGAAGCGCACTGACTTCGTAAATTGATCACGGGGTGGGTTTCACCACTAGTAAGTGCAACCAGACAAAACAGCCACCAATATGTATTTAAAAGCCCCTTTTTACATACAAAGCTGTCAAATGTGTGGATAATGCAACCAGAATGAACAGTGCTATGTGCACATTGCTGGAAAGAAAACCAGCCTGAAACAGGACACAACCCAAGTGCCTGAGCCTTTAAGCACAATTCATGAAAGGTATTTCAGCCCACACTGCTTCCCCTTCAACTGCCTCCCTCCAGAGATCCCAAAGCATTTATCTGAAATTAGAAGGGATTCCTCATCTAGGCAAGGGTGGTAGGTTTGGGTCCTATGTTATCAATTACAGTTGTATAAATAACTTATTAACATGGTTACTGCTCATGGTAAAATTCTGGCTGCACCTGAAGATGATGCTTAAACATGTGCCCAAGCCTAAGTACATGAGAAGTCCCACCGACTTCTACATAATTTTAATGTTCTAAAAATCAGTCATTCTGTTAAGAATATTTCAGAATTATATATCACAGGCAAAACAGAACACTGTAACAAAGCCCAACATGCACATACACAGAGAAGAAATACTCTTTATAAGAAACAGTACTATTTCTATTTTGGAAATTCTCACCTTTTTAGGACAGGTTTTGGTAAAACCTATGTATTAAAGTGTTTCCAAATTAAAGTAACTTCTTTGTGATTGCAGATGCAGTTAGCTTTAGAAATACTGATGAATCTAATTATATATTTAATGTATCATTTTTACTCAAATGAACACAGCCTGAGGGCACTCAGGCTAAAAAAAAATCAATATAAACACAAGTCTCTGACTGAACAGTGGTGCATTACATTGATAATTTCTATTTTTAAATGTCATTGCTAAGAACAAATTTTATTTTTTCCTTAAAAAAGCAATCCAACAACTTCCTTCAAGAGTTATTCCATGGTCAGGAAAAAAAAGAAAGACATAGCTGGTAGTAACACTGGGATATGGCTATGGAGGAAAAGAGAGGCTTCCCCTAATTTAAATATTTTGATCTTCTTAATGTTAAACTATCTCACTACAACCCTTGAAATATCTCACTCACACAATTTGTAAATGACAGCCCCAGCTGCACAACACAAGAACATGAATGATCTGTGCAAAAATTAAAGTCCTTAAAGTATTTTCCTGGTTACACATATGAAATAAATATTACGTTGCAGTAGATCAAGAGCTATGTTTATCCACAGAAAGACAAAACCTAAAGAAAAGTTAACAGAAATGGGGAAGATGAGACTTTTTTTCTGAAGTGAGGTCATTCTTATAAGATATATTATCCTTACTTCCTCGAATGTTGAGTATCTGAATGAATGGTGAACTATCTGCTCAATGTACATCAACTCAGATAAAAGCTGCCAGAGTCTTAGGGTGAACAGGGTGAAATTCAAACAGTTTAGAACTTTGAATTTTATGGTTTTGAGATTTAGAGAATACTCAGAAACCTTTGCAACCACCTTAGTTTTGAAAGCAATCTTTGCAGTCTTACAGGACCTGCAGAGAATGGTCATGGCTAAATGACTGATGTTTTTATTTAACACATAATTTCATCCATCTTATCCAGATAAGGAAAGAAAGAAAAGTAGCATAAATGTAACAAATAAGCACATCATGTTCACTTAACATACACATCTGCACAAAATTATAGCACAGTCCTTGCAGTGCTTAAAAAATAATGCAAATTTCACTGGAATGCAAAAAAACAGTCAGAAAAGAGTAAAAATTTTACCAAGGGAAGCGTACAGTAGATTTTTAAGAAGTTACTCTAACCACCCCTCAAAAAGCTTCTTATAATGTGCAGGAGTTCTAAAGCTTTGCAAGGGTTTTAGTCACAGTCATTTCTGTTTTATGTAATCATTTCCAGCAACACGACTTAAGAGCTGGGTGTACTGGATTCATTACATTAAAGCAACATGATACGCCATTACATCTTGTCACAGCGCACACATGAATTAATGGCAGAGCAACATAATCACTCTGAAAACAAAACAACTCTGCATTAGCATGCACTTTGTTAGGTAAAACGTACATTTATGACAGCAACAAACTTAAATTATGCAGACATTTATGTTTTAGTAATGATGTGAAGTGCAAAAGCAGTCATTGTATAATGCAGATGTTGACTGCTCTTGTTCCCAACAGTGATACGGATCCTAAATTGTTGATTACCAATGAAGACTGTGTATCAAACAATATTTGTGCATTACTCTCTGTAATTAATTGCTGGACATAAAAAGCTAAAGATTCAATTATATCTAAAACTACTAATGTGGCTTAGCCAGACAAAATTATTTAACCATTATGCTTTTCTTCAAATGCATAAATTATTAATAATACAGATTATTGGACTGCATGAAGAAAGCACTCAGTTTGTGACATTTGGAACATATAAATTCTGAGATACAGTAAGTTTCTAAATGAGAAAAGAAATTCAGACACAGTTCCACTGCAGCACAGCCACTTTGCTCCCATACCATTAGGCATGCTGCTGTTGGCTGTTCTCATGACTTGATATATCACATAACTGGAGTGCAACCTGAGCTACAAAACAGTGAAACATGATTAGTTATTCACAAAGAACTAGTATACTACACTTCAAGGAGATAATTCCATTAAAAAGGTCTTCTGGGGGGTTTTGTCCCATATTTTTTTCTACATGCAACTAGTGGGAAGTTATGTAAGTTCCAAAAATTTCAACAAATTTAAAAAATACCATTTGATTTATGGGTCTAGTATTTATAGTGTAAATGGAGCATATTTCTCCATTATTTCCAAGTTCTTCTAATCATTCTTGTTAACTGTATTTTACAACACATTAAAGTTTTAAAATGTCTTTATTGGATGGCAGTTGGCAGTGAAGGCTTTTTCTGCTCTTTTGTTTACTGACAAGATCACTTTCAAAAGTATGGCTTCTAAAAATCCAGCTGAGTTAGTAGAAAACCTGTGAATGAACTGGCTTTCTAAAGTAATGAATATGAACTGTTATTTATAATACTTAATGGCCACAATTCTGCAAGTGTTCTCCTTAACTAGGGCTGGACATTGGCTATTGGAAATAGTCATAAGGGTTCATTAATTGAGTTTAAGTTTTTAAAGTTTCTTTAAAAAAAACCCGAAATGTAAGACTTGATGAAGTATTATTCTGCACAGTAAATAACTTGAATACCCACACACGTGTGTACATGCAAGTACAGTCTCATTCAAGTGGACAAAAGATATTTCTGACAACTTGTAAGGAAAGGCCTCCTATCACAGCAACAACAACTATCCTCTGTAGAAATATTCACATGTGGACTGCTTTATTAAATAGAACACAACAATTAGTCTTCATTGCTCAAATACCGTACTATGCAATAATTCCCTCCCTGATTTCTACTCCCCTTAAGCATTGCCTCAGTTGTTTGGTGACAACTCGAGGATCTGGATAGAGGCAAGCCAGCTTGCCAGAGAGATGGAATTGCCACCAAAGTTTCCAGGTGCATAAAGGGTAGGAGAGGAAAATCTCTTTCTTTTGGTGGCCTCATGAACAGTTTTTCTTCTGCATTTTCTTATGTGCCAGTACTTGGCTTCAAAGCCAGGAAATTCAGCTTATCAGCACAGCAAATGAAATACCATGGATCAGCTGTTGCACCCACCTGTACAGAGTACAAGAAACACCAGCGATATTTGAAATATGATTGATTGGCCTACATTGGAATATAAACTGTTATCAACACAAATGCCTTGCTGAAATGAGTGCCAGATCACAGTGTTTAGTTTCAGTGAAGAAAAAGCACAGGAATGAGTGCTTGCTGAATTCCCTTGGGATATTTGCATTCCTTCTGAAGATTCCAAGCAGCATTATCAATACACAGAAAACATGAATCTTCACTGCAAGTGACTCTGCTCAGTATGTCAGAAACTTCTCTTAAGGTATAACCAACCACAGTGAGCAGGACTGGCCTCTACCAGGCAAGGTCCTAAGCCTGGGTAATTAGCCAAGGAGGATCCTCACCTTTGTTATTCTAAATCACAGCTTTATATCTTTTATATCGGCAAAAATTTGTATTTCTAAGTCAGGCTAAAATACAACCTGTCTGCCAGATGCTGCAATCTGTGAGCAGCAAATACACATTCTGAGTGCCAACCTATCACAAAGAGCATTTTAATGAGATTTGAATAAAAAAATCAGCAAATGTTAAAATTCAGTCACATGAAACCAACTGCACCCTGCAGACCGATAGAACAAAGAAAAAACATTACATTTTCTTTCCAACATTTTGGTTTATAAGCATAACCTGGTTGTAACTTTTGGGGACTTCCTAAATGTTTCCTTGGTTTTCCTACCAATTTTTTAACAATACATACCAAGAAATTGGATATGCTCTACATATTGTATTAATTGTATGTAGAAGATTCTGCCACTATAAACTGGTTTTCACATACAGACTTTGCAGAAACTTAAAGCACTGCTTTGCAGGAAAATAGGCTGTCTATAAAGTTTCAAGGTTTTTATTTAACTTTTTGGAAATTCCAATTCATAATGTTTAGAGGTGTTCGTAAGCTTGATCGCTGCACATGACAAAGCCAAGCTCTGACAGTGTGGAAACCAAAAATGTTTTGGTCTTCTGCAGAGTGTGTTAAACCACCAGTAGGATATTTTCCAATTATTTTACAAAAATTGTACAGATTTTAAGTTAAGATGCTTAAATGCCATAAATCAATCATACCAGCACCATTTGTGCCACTGTAGTAAAGATTACATCAGAGTTTCCATTATAAAAACCTTATTTTTCAGGGGTTTCTAAATCAGCCCTAAAAATTGGCTCCAGCCTGAAGTTTGGCAACCAAAGTCACCACTTGGGAGTAATTCTTTTAACCATATTTTTCTTTAATGGATTGGCTTTTCAAGCTACAAAATAGTCCTGAAAAAGAAAATTAGTGGTTTCAAATTTTGGTAAATTTCTATCCCTCAAAAACATTGTTTTAAAAACTGATAATTTTGCATGTCATAAATCTGCAATGTAGACTGCTGCCTTTGGGTAATTTGGCTATAAGCAGTGGATAAAAATCACCATCTTATTTCATTTAAAAATAAATGCAATTTTCCATGAAAACTTTTAATCCAATAAAACTTTCAGAAACTACTTTCTCATAGCAAGATGTGGTAGACATTGCATGAGGAAGCCCTTACAATTCATTTATGCAGCAGCTATTCCATACATTTTAATTTTTGTTGTAAGAGGTATGTAATGCTGTATTTTTGATCAAATCTGGTCATATTCAAGACAATTCTGACCTTTGGCAGCACAGATCCATCTGTGAACTTGACACACTCCCTGACAAAGTTCAGTGTAAGCACAGAAAAAGAAGAAAGAAATACTCTGGTAGCATTAAAGCCACAGAATTAATAAAGATGTATTTTTAAGAAAACTTTATTATTAAATACCAATTCTAACCTACATCTAACAGTTTCAATTTTTCTCATGCATTTTATTTTAAGTAATAAGAACTATCAATTAGGTTTTTACCTAGTTTAATTCCAACATTCTAGAAAAACTTTCAGATATTGCCCAACTTCTGTAAGAGACCTCCAAACAACTCCATGAACACAGTTTGATCTTCAGGCTCTCAAAAGCTTTCTCATGAACATAGGCTCAGCAAAAGGAAATTACAAGCCCAGTCCCATCCACTGCCTGACAACAAAACTTGCCAACAGCCCCAATAAGCTTTGGACTGAATCCCCCATGCAATCTGAATTCCTGGTAAAAATTTTTCTTAATTCATATCTAGGCAGGAAAAAACCGTTTAGAAAGCTGTTTTTATAAGTTCTGAGAAGCTTAGCAGCTCATATGCTTTTTTTGAAAAGTCATTTTAAATATATAATCATTGCTAAATTATAGCATTAGTTGCTTGAGGGGAGGATGTCTGGTTTATATTTAGCCCTTATGTCACCAGTGTCAATTTTTAATACTAAACTTCTTGGCTTTTGTCAGTTTGCTGCACAGCTATATTTTCTTTTCTCAAAACAGCTTTTTGCCATGAAAAAACATTAAACATATTTTCCCCCTTCCCCACACCATTTTGAGATATCAAGTTGCTGCATATTCATACAATCTATACCATAAAAGCTGTCACCTTCCTATTTAACAAGCTATCAAGGAAATTATATTTTGATTGCAAGAAAAATACAAACACTGTTGTACATAAAGTACATTCACAGAAAGCACAGAAAACACTTGGAGACTTTCCCCCCCATCATACCATGTGTAGAGGTGCTATAAATGTAAGAAGTAAGACAACAGAGAAAGAGCCCAAAGGATGCAGAAAAAACTGATTCAGTTAGTTACAGAGAGATGCTATGCCTATTAGTTTTGGTTAGCAGATATTGTAATTGATGTATACTTGCTTTGTAACCAACTTATATCCTTTTGCATTAAAAAAAACCTAAAAGAAACCCACAACAAAATCCTATATGGTACAATACCTATGACATGCACTTGGACCTAAATACTTCATCTGAAAATTCAGTCTAGGAAAGCGAAGTGTCTGGTGAGAAACAGAGAATAGAAAATGGCACTGCTGGAAATCTACTGAAAAATAATTGCACTGTCCGAAGAGAGATTATGAGATAAATTAACACTGGTCTTCAGCCACATAACACTTCTGCATTGGCTTAGAAGCTCTTGAAATGTGAGTTTGAAGCTGAGACATTTTAAGACTCAGCAAGGCACCTTCTAGGCAGTGTTGGCTGTGCAACAGGTGCCAGCCCATCGCTGAAACACGCATAAGCCTGGGACTCAAACCACTGTCTTGGCTGAGACATAAAAGTCGTGCTCATTAAGGTTTTTATTTATTTATTTTTTAAATAGTGCTAGTGGTGGTTCCCAGTCAAATTTCAAATCACAATTACATGATCTGTGACACCTACTAAAATTGTAGAATTTCAGCTGTATGTGAATATCTGTTCTACCCTATGAAGTAATAATCCCACTCACCATTTCAGATATAAAAGTAACCTTTGTTGCTGGAAACAAAGTCACAATTCTTTATTTTCTGACCAAACTTTGTGAAAATATTGTATGTAGGGAAATTACTGTAGAAGCCCACCAATACCTGGATATACTTCTCTGCTCCCTAAAGCAATCCTTCCACATCAGACTTTAAGCAAGGCTGGTAGCATTGTGACAACTTT
This sequence comes from Rhipidura dahli, assembly GCA_013399225.1. Lineage (NCBI taxonomy): Eukaryota > Metazoa > Chordata > Aves > Passeriformes > Rhipiduridae > Rhipidura > Rhipidura dahli. The sequence goes on from VXAC01001974.1 coordinate 543,075, forward strand.
ACTGATTATTTTATTAGTGTACCAGGGCTGGAAAGATAAAAACTAAAACCCAAGTAGTTGAAACTTAAATTGAATGAAATTCAATATCGAAGATCAAAATTATTTTTGAATAACCAATTTATTTTTGTTTTTCACAGTGACTCACTTAGACTGAATAATCTTCAGTGGGGGTGACCAAGCTACACACCCTACAAACCACCTACCAAATGTAAATTCATTAAGATCAGGACCTTGACTGATTGTTTTTTCCCCACAGCTGTACAGGGCAGAGACCTTGTAACAAATGCTGATGTGTAAGAAAAAAGGAAAATGGTCATGGAAAAGGAGAAACCAGTTATCTACACACTGCACAACTACAATAGACTCTACCAGGAAATTTCACAGTGCGTCCTGGAATCAGGCACAAAGAAGAATGAATTGTGGCAGGCAGAGGATGGAAACAAAAGTGCATGGCATGCCTAGCAGAAGGAAAGCATAGAGACCTATGGATAGGAAGAGAGAACACTGAAGGGAAGGTGTCCTAAAAATGCAAGGTCCTACATGACCTTTCCAGGTAAGAAAGTCAAGTTTCATGAATTCAGAAATTTAGCATCTCCCTCTGAGATTTAAAGACGGTTTTGTTTATAAAACAGGAAGCAAGAGTTTGTTTGTCCAGGTATAATATTTCCAACAGAGATCATAAGAACTTTAAAGTTCTTTAAAGCAACTGGCTACTGGTGAAATTAGCTTCAGTACTTTTTAAGTAAAGTAGCTGTTCAGCAAATATCACTTGAAAAATAAATATGTGCCCATTTATGGTAGGAGATGATGTTTTCTGAAGAGGAAAAGTAGAGTCCAGTTTCAACCAGAGTGCTGATAGAAAAGATCACAGTTTACAGTAGTATTTCAGAGGCACACATGGATTCCCAATTACTTTTTTCTGACATACACAAAAATCAATCTCTTCTTTTAGCTACTTGGTAAAACAATCATAGTATTCATGTGTTTGGGAACTTATATACACATCTTAATTAGACACTGCAATGTCAAAATTTAACTTTAAAGGCCCCACAGTAATGATACATGCCCACATGTATCCAAAGCATGCCTTCTTCTTGAAGAAAAGGGTGAAAGCTTCAAATTAATATAAATATTCCTGTCTCAAAAGGCTGAGCAAACTGTTGTCAGAAAAATCAGTACTTTCATTTTAAAAATTGATGGTGTCAGTGGTTCAAAAGCTTTCCCATCACTTACCTCATTGCAATGTTGTAAGACTCTGGATGAATACAAGTTTGGTCCAAAGGATTGGGCAAGGCACATGGTGTTAGTTTACTCTTCTTTTTACCCAGCACACCTGCTTTAGTCAAAAGCGCACGACTTCCAAGTTCATCTTTCTTATTACTGCCAGAAATCAAAAATAGACATGTCATTCTCAAAAAAGATGATCCTAGCCCAGTGTCCACACACAAAACCAACACACTTTTTCCTTGGAAGTTTCTCCTCAAAAAAAGAAATTTCTCAGGATGCATTAAAGGCATCAAATGACTCCTACTGCAAATGCTCCTTTCATGCCTCTTTGGTTTTGTTTCCTAAATTACAAGTGGTTCCTGCTTTTGGAGGACAAAAGAGAAGTACCTGAAACTAGCACTGGCATTTTGGGCTCCACTTATCAACTGCTGGCAGAAATGCAGACATCATTTCCTCTTTCCATATCAATTTTTAAAATAACCACTATTTGTTAACTTTCAAGTAAAAAGCACAGAGATTATTTCACACAGCACTCATCAACATGACTAGAAAGAATAAAAACGAAACTTCAAAGTTAATTTCAAAAGCCTCTGGTTATGTCACCTGGACTCACAAGAAGAGTTGTGGAAGCAGTGGAGTTAGAGCTTTACTTTGGCCTCAAAATCCATTTCTCAGGTTATACAGTGCTCCCAGGTTTTATGAAGTCTCACTAACATCAGAATCATGTTCCAGGAATGTTAAAAAAACCCCAAAACAATGTTCACATTTCACCAGTGAACATCTGGGGGGTGGGGGGGAAAGCCATCAGACTTTTTTTCATTGGTTGTATGGCAGCATAAACTAGAGAAAGTAGAACAGATCCGCACAAGGTAAAACCTATCAATCATAGAGAGCTTTGGAGGCAATTTCTTTGGTCTTCTGGTGCTTACAGCGAGCACCATTTGGCCTGCAGCCTATGCCTCCCTGCCAGCTGGGCAACCAATCTGTATACCTTCCACCTGGGCAGAAAGCCAGTCCCTACGTGCCCACGTCCTGCCTGGAAGTTACGCGTGTGCTGTTCGGCCAGCAGCAACTGGGAATACAGAATTGCTTCTGAGCACTGCGTTGGCTAAAAAATAGCATGTGCTTCCCAGGAAAATATTTTTTTGAGGAGAGCCCATGGCAAAAGTGTGGGGATGGTGCTACCACCGTGCCCTTTCTTAGTTCTTTATTTTGGAAGGAGAAATGAGAGAAGACAGGAGAAGAGACATTTTACTAGAAAGGGCATTTTCAGTTGTAGAAAGGTCAAGAGGAGCACTATGAATGGTTGAAAGAGTAGAAGACTTGGTACAGAATCATGGAATGAGATGACAAAGAAGAGGATGATGCGCTGTTGAGAAACTGGACTTGGGAAAAGGCCTCACATATTTCATACAGAAAGACAGTCACATCATAATTGCCAGGCAAAGGAGTTTAACAGACACAGTTTGATCTAGGCAGATAATCAGCTTCCTCTCTCCAGGTAATGAAATTGAAACTCCAAAAATGTGCACTAGTTTACTACCATTAAGTTCTGCAGAATAATCTTTACCACATTCAATTAATTCATGTACAGATCTCTAAATTATGCCTGAAACACAAGACTAAAGTTTTAATATCTCAGATCCCAACACTGCCACACAACAAATTTCTTGTACCAATTCAGTGGCAAAATTTTTGATTAAACTGAACATATTTATCAAAACCCTGACTTAGAGGACTAGGCTAACAAGTCATGACTATTCAGAGGAAGAACTTGAACAATCAACTTTCAACAAGTTAATTTGTTGTCTTTCAGAGCACAGTGGTCTAGGATTACTTGAGTCTCAAGCATTAATTCAAAGCAGAAAAGGAGAAAATCTTCTCATACTATTTCAGACAATTCAGTCAGAAATTAAACAGTTAAAACCTCTGTTACCTGCAAAATGTCTTTATATACTCTTGATTGAATCTGATGAAGCCAGCACATTGTTGGAAGGTTTTGGGACCCAAACCTTTAACTTCTTTGAGCTGTTCTCGGTTTATAAATGGTCCGTTCTTCTCTCGCCATTCAATTATATTTTTAGCTCTGTTAGTATTCAGCCCTGCAATGTGTCTAAAAGAAAATTTACAAAATACTTTTATTACCATTGAACAGTCATCAATGCAAATGCTACCCATTACAAGGATATACATTCCTATAGAAAATCTGGTTTACAAAACTTAAAAACTGCTAAGAAATTAGCAAATAGACTCCCAGACCAAAGGCGTCGTCTGAAAAAGGATGCCTTCTCTTAGTTCTATGGAAGGAATCCTCTCAAGTCAACAAACCTTAGTACAGCAATATGGTTCTGTACCTGCCTAACTAGTAAGCCAGGGACATGTAATTTATGATCTGTTGGCTATTTCCGTAATGCCAATTCAATTTGTCATGTCTTACGGCCTGCCCCCAGCTGCCCCCTTCAGGAAACAGCGTGGGAGGGAGGAGGGCTCAGACCAGATAAATTGTTCCTGTAAGAAGAGCCCCTCTCAGCTCTTCCAATGGCAGTGAACCACCTTGCCCCAACATGAAGGACTCATGTCTGCTGTCCAGAAGGAGAGTGGCTGGGAGCAGCTTGCCTTCCTCACACAATTTAACTGATCCACAAAGCTTGTTTCTTTTCTCTCAGCTGTTCTTGAAATAAAAATCAGCAGGGAACAGGCTGCATGACTTGTTCTAAGGGCAACTTGGACCTGGCCAAGAACTTACCCGTGAACAACAGCAGTTAACCAGGTTTGTTCAGGAAGCAGTGGGTTGGGTGCACATTTTCTGTATGTAGACATTTTCGATGTGTAGAGTATGTTAATCATAAAAAGTGAGAAAAGAGCTCTTGTGGGGAGTTACTCCTGGCACTAGAGAAGGAAGTGTCACCCACTAGGATCTAAGCATCAGATGCCATTGCTTTAAGTCAGCAGCAGCAGTGACCTGTTTGTGGAATGGCACAGGCTGATTCTAGAAAAACACCACTAGCAAACCCAGCAAGAGTCATAAAATCTCATGGAAAAAAAAGAAAAAAATCTTTCCATTATTCTCATGCCCAAGCAAAAGTTAAGAAAATAGTCCGGAGTTGGTGAAAAAGCAGAATGAAATTAGAGGGACACACCTTTAACCACAGACAGAATATTAGTCATTAGGAATGGAATTTTCTTCCAAAATTTCTTAGAAACCTTGAGAAATCCATCTTATTTACACAGATAAAGGAACATTACACGGCTGACAGAATTTTCTGCTGATGATCTCAAGTCTTTCAAGCACAATACTCAGCAGTAATGCAAATACTGTAGCACTGTCATCCCTTCCCTGAGTAGTATGTGTCAAGAAGTGTATTTGATGCATCAGAAACCACAAGCAGAAAGCTCTGCTCAGGCTGCAATCTAGCTAGGGTGACAATCTCATAAACTGTATGTCTGAAGGAAACTGAAGACTGCATCTACACATTTGGCTAGGGGCTGGATATGCAGAAAAAGACCATGAAAGAGGAAGTGGAAAACCAAAAAGAACAGAAAGAGAGCCTTTTCCAAAACATGGAAGATGTTTTTAAGAATGATTCCAAGGGGCTAAAAAAGTAAAATACAGAGCTAGCAAGAATGCAATTTTTTCTCATTTTCATACCTAATATAATTTTCATTACTGATTATAGACAATAAATTATGGAAGAATATGGACAGAAGATTATGGACATTCCTTTCCTTCCCTTCCTACTATGGAGGATGACAGCAACACTTTTGCTCTTCTGCGAGTTTGTCACCTAAACAACACTGAATTCTATACACTCAAGAGAGAATGAGCTTTTAGTTTCTAACCAAGAAAAATAAAGTCCAGAACATTTTTCAAGTAAACATGGCATAACTACTTAACAAAAAACAAACAGTATAAAGGGATAAATTCTTCAAGTTTCCCCTTAAATCTTTCCTTTTCTCCTTTCCTCGCCCAAGTTTTACAACTTGTTCCACTTAGAAGTACCTATAAAAATACCTTCTAAGAGACAAAGTACATTTGAAAATCCCTTTCTCAGTGTAAAAATACAAATTACTTATATCAAGTTTTTCTAAAATTGCAGTGTTGGCTCAAAATTTTTAAATAACTGTTTTTCTCTGAAGAACAGTTTTACCCTGGAGAAACACACATACCCTTAAAACTGGACTCTTAATGATTCAGTGAAATACTGTCTTACTGTGTCATTTTTATGTAATTGGAAGTTTAACACAAGAGCCATTTGCTCCAGCTGAGCTTGAGTCAGATGGCAGACTAAACAGAGACTCTGTGATCCAGAGCCATGTAATTACTGGAATAGGAAAATGTTTCACTCACCTTAATAGTATTTCTGAGCAGATGTTAATATCAACTCCTACAAAGCTGACACACTCTTCAACCACACTGTCCAGAGTTGCTTTGAGCAAAGTCTGTGATACATCATGCTGAGAGACAAAAATGGAGATATCTGGTTACTCAAGTATCAAAGTGTACATAAACAGCAACTGCATATAGCACTAACATCAATAGAATAGTTGCTGGAACTTAACAGTATCTTATGTGAGGGTACCAGTTAAAAACATGAATTGTAGAATATATTTTTTTAAATGTCCCCAATATCTCTTTGAAACATCTTTGTCATGATAAAAATCTCTAGAATAAAGACACACTTCATGTCCCTGTATTGTTTTTTAATAACTATTTCCCTGCAACTTGTAAAAACAAAACTTCATTAAAAACATGATTACTCAAAAAGAGTAATGCTTCTGGTCATCCACCATGTCTTGTCTTTAATCTGACATGTATTTACCTATAAAAATCGTCTATTAAAAATAAAATTGAGAAGAGATAACAAATGATATACTTTTGCACCTGTACACACAGATATTTGCAAAATTGTCCTATTTATGAGCATCACACTACAGTGCAGTTATTATTTACTAAAAGAAAAAGCCAGGTACTGTATGGAGGTGGGCAATACATAAGGTACTTATCAACCCTATGGCAACAAAATGTTTTAAATTTTGAACAGATATTTCTGGGAAGATTGGCAGGTCCTTGACCAAAGCACCACTAATGGAAATGTTCACAGTGTTTCCCCCTTTTCCCCCTAAAAGAAAAATCAGTCACACTTGTCAAAATCAAAAGTTCTGAAGCTCTAGGATTTCTTTTCCTCCGAAATGTAGGCATACTTCAGTCTGTAACTGCGAGTTCCCCACACAAGCCCATCAGTGCTTAGAAGTCTGACCTGGAGGGAGAAGCCTCTCTAAATGCAAGAGCTAATTCAATCACTATGTTGGCTTAGCTTCAGGGCTCTTCTGCATCACTCATGTAAATCTGGGTTGATCTGTTGTGGTTTCATGATGCATTCATTTAGGACATCAAGCTGGATCCAAGCCAAGGCACCGAACACTTCATCCATTACTTTGTTTTACGTTCTAAGCCATTCAGATCTTTTAAAGATTTCACGGTTAAATTTAACATGCCAATAGCATCAATCCCAATCTACTAACACTGGGAGTTCATCAAGCAGTGGTTAATAACTGAGGCAGTCGTAAAACTTCAGGCAATGCATTTCATAACTCCCTATTTCAGGTGACGGTAATGGGATGCATTTTCATGATGTGATACATAATAAAGTTACTTACAAACACAAAGCTCCTATTCCACCAATATTACTCCTCCTATATAAATTTTGCATGCAAAACACTACGTACATGCATAAGTACTGGCATTTGCACAGTCTTGGTCTCATAACCACAAAGCTTGCTTGCACACTTGGCAGATCAAACATCAGTTTCTACTTACTAATTTGTTGCTACTGCAACATAATAGCTTCTTTTTCAAATAAAGAGACAAACAAAAAACCATACCCTTAAAATAAGTCTTATGTTTCTTTTTTCTGCCTTACTGAAGATGTAGCTCCTCTTAATGAGGAATATATCCTCTCCTCCTCCTGGTATCACTCACATAATACACTAGAGCTAGAGACTTGCAGCTCACACGCACACTCATGCAAGGATGCATTTACATAACACAGCACAAGAACCAGAATAAAATATTCAGAAACAACACCCACATCTTTTCTTCTTTGCCAAGTACAACTGCCAAATACCAGGCTAGGTTTTTACTAAATGTTTAATTTGAGGTTCATTGGAAGATAAAGATTCTAATTTCTTTTTTTTTTTTTTCCATTGTGATGAAGGAAGGCAAAAGGAGAAAATAATGCAGAGGACAATTTCCTTTGCTCTTAGGGAAGGCTACTGATTCCAAAGTACTTGCAAGTTCATTATGATACAGTATTACAAGTTACATTAACAAGTTCTATTAACTGTAGCAGTTCTTGGCCACCTCTAAAAAAAAATCTTGTTCTAAAACCTAGAGTCCGTGGCAAAGAGAAGTGCCGACTGCTGCTTCCCCAAGTTGCAGACTCATTCCTTAAGATGATGATGATGGCTCTTCAGTAGGAACAACAGGCAGTTACATGATTCAAAAAAGCCCACAATGCCTTATAGCATAGGGTATAGCAAAGAAGGAAATCCATTTATCTGGCCCAACCTTTCTAAGGAGTTCTTTGGAAGAGATTTGATTCAGTACAAGATTTATTTCCATCCTGCGCAAAGTGAACCTAGATAGTAATTCAGCCAACTATACTCCCCATAAATCAAGGAAAGGATATGCCACAATCAAAAGCTAAGCATCCTAAAATATCTCTGCTAGTGGAAGAAAAACCAGTGCTCGCAGACCCTCAGTTTCAAATGCACCATTGGCATTGATCTAAAGACCTGAGTTTGTGATTCTAATAGTTTGTGTAAAATTCATGAGATACAACATACGTATCTTGAAAAAAACGATAGTACTTAACTATCTCTTTCTCTTGACAGGAAAACAAAAAGTTCTCAGGTCCCTCAGAGATGATTTGCATCTTAACTTTACTTCTCTTTGACAGTCATCATTAAAAAAAACCAAAACAAGACATGCACAAGCTGTTCTTTATTGTTCCAACACGTAAGAGTCATGTGACTTGGAATGGACATCACAGCACATATGTGAAAGCAGAGATAAAGAGAACAGGCAGATGTGACAGAACAGGATAAGCATAAAACAATCCCTAAGCTACCAGTACCGCACAAAAGTAAGATCCACTTAGCAAGTGAATGATGTTAAGTTGTAAAAGCTAAGGAAAACGTTCCAGATGGCAAACTGGCCTCCCAAGATGCAGCTACTGACCATCAAAGCTTCCTTTGGCTATAATGAAGAAATTATAACCCCTCTTTACACTGAAACAAGGCACATTAAGATGAACGTTACACATTTAGTTTCTAAAAGTAGTTAAAAACATTATTAAGTCAATACCATTGCCAAGACTTCCTACTGCTAAGAGGTTACACTTCGGAAAGGTTAAAAGTACAGTGCATTTTCCACTCTCCCAACAGTTTCACTCATCTTCTCAGATATCAGAGGTTAGATGATGCTATATACTTCTGTGTGCTATTTATATGCACTGGGGTGGTATCAGATGAGTCAGACACTACCAGGAGCATGCATACACCCTGCTCCTCACTCCCTGCAACAGGTTTGTAAGCACAGGAATGATGAACTGTTCCATTAACTGCATCAGAGTAAAACCTGCACAAGTAAAGCCCAAGTCCAAAATGCCAGGCTGCTTTCAAAGTGAGGTCATGCAGAACTTGATGTTGCACAGCCTCTCACAACCCCTCCACACACTACTGATCATCACATCAGCTGATCCCCTGCAAATCCTTCTAAATAGAACACTTGCATATTAGCACTGACTCTGAATACACCCCAATGAATGAGGGTGTCCCTGCTAAAACTGCTCAGAACAGCCCTTAAGCTCAGAGCTAAGCACACAAGGTGCTATCACAGCTATGTCTAATGAGTAGGAATGCGCCCTTTGGTGCGACTTTCAAACATCATCTGGAATTCACCACCCAAATATGTCACTAAGGTTTTACTAAAGGATACTCAGAAATGGCTGCCGTTGGAATATTCACTGCAATAGCAGATCTGAAGCAGAAGACTTAATTTTATATGATGATCTCCAAAAGCATTGATACTCCCAATTTATGGAAACTAAGGCCAGCAGAAATAACGGACTTGCCACAAGCTGCAGGATGTCCAGTGCAAATCTGCAAACTTTTGCTTATCATTACTCTCCAGCAAACAAAGTCACCTTGCTTCACAGACAGCATTAGCAAAAACTTACACATTTGTTTGGTTTGAGCTTTTGTGGGGAGGACTATAGAAATTAATCTCTCCTTAGAAGTATCAAGAACTGTAACCATATTTTAGTATCTGTTTTCTAAGGAGTTACCAAGTGAGCCAGGGAACAAGAGACAGAAAATTAACTGATTAATTGAAACCTATACAGTAAAGAATTGTCAATCAGTAAATGAAATTCAAACATTACATTTCTCTAATATTTTTATAAAGAGTATCCCACATAAAAGTTACATTCATGAACATGGAAGAAAATCAAAGGCTGCTATTTAGATCTGTGGTCATAATTACTGCTCAGATTAGTCCATGGCAAATTCGTTAAAATTACCAGAAAAAGTATTATATCACATATTTCAAAACAACCATTCCGCAAACCCATACCAAAAAAACCTAAAAATATAACTTCATTTCATATAATTTGGCACAATTTCATATAATCACGACACAAGTGATTACCACTAAAGAACAGTGTTTAAGAATACCTGTCTATTATGCACATGATAGTTCTGCTTCATCATTATCTCCCAATACTTCAGCTATCTTTTCTTGCCATATGGTATGTGGCAGAGAACAAGGATTGCTGTTTCACTCAGATTCAAGAGCTATAAACACCCACTGGAAAAAATTAACATTACTAAAAATCTATCTGTAAAATTAACATTACTAAAAACCTTCAACTGCAACTGAAATCACTTTTGCAGTTTCAAAAACCTGTTGATGTACACAAAAGGAAGGCACTGTTTTAAATAGCCTCTCAGCTCAGTTATTTCTAGCAGTACACCAGTACAGACACTGTAAAAATACATTTGTCATCAGCATGGCAAATGTATCAAGTCAAAGAGCCAGTGCTCACACGAAGCCTGGAGGCTGTACTTAGCCAGAGTGTGTGAGCATAGATGGTGGATCAGCACACAAACTTTGCCTAAACACTAGATTGCCAGTGCTAGACTAGAATGGGCAGCTTTTACATGCAACTGAATTACAGCTCCAAGCTCATTACCTTTGGCAACTCAAAAAAAACCCCACAATAATAAACCTCCACACAACACACACATACAAAAAAAAAACCAAACCCAAAAAAAACATCACATAATTAAAATGCATTTGGCAAACTTTTCCTGGCTCCCTATAAAAACCACAATTTCACAAAGTATGGTATGATTGCACATGTATCTGAAAGACAAATTCAAACAGCTTAAAATTCTACCACAACACACAGCAATGTAATTATTTTATATTTCCAAACATTAGTAGACACCGACACAATCAGCCTGTGCATCATTATTATTTTAAAATGCCCAAGAGCCAAGCAAGCAAGGCACCTTCCAACACAGTCAAGCAGGAATTATTTGTACCCCGCAGAGCCTACAAATGTGCTGCAGACATGACCTAATGATGCTGGTTAGAAAGCAGTGGGGAGGGGATGAGTTCTCAAGTCTGGGCAGCAGCCTGCAGGTTCTTGACCCAGGCTCAGCATTACAGTACTATAACAAGATCAACATTCATTCTAAATAAGATTGAGCTGTGTGCCAGACAATCTATTTTGGGTTTTTATCAAGCTACATCTCACTTGTTCTTTGATTCCAAAACTCAGCCTTCAATGAAGTAAATTCAATTTAACTTTTTTTCTGTGCAAGTGAGTCCGGAAAGACTTCTAACACTTCATAAAACATAATTTTGTTGGTACCTACTATTAACTTCTGTATCCATGAATTTTAATATTGATATGTGTAACCAGACAACATGCTTCTTGAAAAATATTTTTTTTTCTTTAAAAAGTGGTGTAACTGTGCAAACTTAATTACATTTACTAAAAGAGAAATTAGATGTGATAACACATCCTAAGTAAAGTTCAAAAATACATTATTTTACAGAGATTCAATCCATGACAATGTGTTTCAAAATTTAAAAAATGGAAAAACATTACTAGTGCCATAACCTATATACAGTCCGCTTCATTTCAAATGCTTTTGAAACCACAAAAGCAAAATGCATTCATAACAAACCCTTAAGTACAGCAGGACTAAAGTAACAGAAATAGTCTAAGGAGAAGCACCTTTTCATGTCCAGAATTAGGGAAAAAAAATACATATATACCTTACATGTCAGGTGGAAAATGGGAAAGTTCAGGATTGGGGTTTTAATCTCTAACATCCTCTGGAAAATCCCTTCCAGTTAGACTCTAAGAAAACAAGCCTATCCCTCTGATGCTTGATAAAAGGATCTAACTTCTTTTGAATTTCTTTTGAAGATTGTTTGTAGTTTTTCCAAATGTTATATTGTTATAGGATATATTGTTATCCTATGTACTTAACTCTGATTCATTTCTTGTTTTAAAAATCCAAATTTTGTTTATTTTAACAGCATATTACTATTACTGAAATATCCCAGGAGAAAGAAATGGATTTAGATTTTCAAAGAAAATGATAAAACAAAACCGAAGCCTGTCAGCTCTAACATTTAAAAAAAGGAAACAAAAATGCACCAGTTTATCATGTAAATGCTTTGAGTCACTTGCAAATTGCTGGAATTCATCTTATATTTACTTGTGCTTGTGCCCTAACAGAAGCAGTAATACTGCCAAGCTTCTTACACAAATTCAGTTCCATTGCTGATTCTAAAGTCCGGTTTCTAAAGTTAGCTTCTGTGACATGAGTAAGTTAGCAGCAAATGATGTATACCCAAAAACATCTTCCTCTTTCCAAAGCAGGTACAAGTTTTCTCCAATGCACACTGTTATGTGACTAGGGAGCAGCAATACACATTTCAATTATAAGCAGCTACATCATTCTTGGAGATTTCAGAGGGACATTTTTGCAAATAAATAGCAAAGGCAATAATCCCAATTACTATAGGTGGAAAGCCTCGCATTTCATTTTCAGTCCAAATATGTACTTTGGGGCTCTTAAAGCTCTACAAATATAGGAGATATCCTGCAACACTACAGAAAGATAGAGCAAGGTCCACCAGGAGTGGAGTTTAATAGATCACATGGCTGAAAGGCAACACATTCAGTTGAAGATCTTCCTGAAGACTGATGAAGGATGAGACAGGGAAAAAAAGAAAGAGATTGCACTAATAGGAGGAAAAGATAGAAGTCACAAAGCCCAGGTGAGTGTGGTCATCCATGGGAGTTTTGTTCAGTCTGAACAGTGACCATCCATCGCCCTGCAGCAGGCGGGTGAGGAACAGCAGCTCCTGGGTACAGCTCCCACCGGCCTTGCTCAGAGCAAAGGGAGTCCCCAGAGGACGGGAGAAGCTTGGCAGGAGAATACAGAAATACACGTGCTTCTTCCAGCTCTGCTGAAGACACACTGGGGTTCCTCTCACCCATCTCTAATGAGGAATGTGGTACTTGAAATATTATTAAAAACTATAACAACAACCATAAATTCATTGAAGGGTATTTTCTATAAAGGAAAGTTGATGCATATTTTATTGTACCCTAGATGTCTGATATGAGAAACTTCTTGTTCTCACTGGCTTTCTCAAATTTAGTATACACACTTAGCAACTGCTACATCAGGTTACTCATATCAGCACTGAGAATATATTTAATACAATGACATATCATTCCTCATTAGGAAAAAATGTAGATGCCAAACAAAGACATTCAGCAGTTTTTTAATCCCACACCCCACAGAATTAGTGATTATATAGAATCAGTCATGGTACAATTAAGAAGAAAAAAAAAGTTTTTATTTAAGGTGACACCACCTCCTGAAAATGCTTGCTGAAAAAAGTTTTAAGGTGATTCAACTTCCCTCAAGCCCCCTCACCCGGTCCCCACCCTTTTTTTAAGCAGATCATCTCAAATTGAATATGCTTAAAGAACACTTGCAAATCCTGCTGCTATCTCCCTCTCTTCTATTTGGCTCCTTCTTTACTTTGATCAGACACGCCTTCCCCCTTGATCCTCAACCTCTTCCATACCCCAGCTAAAAGCAAAAATGAGCTAGGAATGAAACAGAATACAAGACACTGTCCTGCAGAAGACAGGCAAACCCAAATAAAGCAAGCTTATTTTCTCTGCTTACAAAAAAGCAGAGAAAATAAGTGTGATTGACATATGGCAACTCAAAAAAGTCACTCAGAGTAGTCCTTATTGAACGACCCGTGGAAGACTGAAAGCTGACAGAGAACCAGGAAACATGTGGAAAAACAGAAGTTAGCTCAGTTAGCAGCATTTCTGGATTTGACAGGCAGAGTACGTAAGCATCCATTGTGTCATTCCCATCTTTGATAAATGAAACCAATTTCAGCACCACTCATTACATATAACAGCAAGGCGTATTTAAAGTAAAAGAGTAAGTAAGCAATTGCAAAAAAAAAAAAAAGAAAATCACCATGATAATAGTAAGCTTATGACTTTTCAGAAATGTGTTCTGCACCAGGCTTAGCAAAATTTGCATTAAGGCATGTATTTAGCACTTTTCTTATTATATATATGGCACTAACAAAGTGCTTGCACATAGAAGGTTGAAAAGTTGACAGGTGTCAATAATAAGTCAGCTGCACTAATGTGTCAGCACTAAAATGTTCTCAATGACAATTTTTACAAGGGAACAAGAGCACAAACATTTCTGTCATTCTCAAAATCAAGCAGCATTTCAGAACCACCATCACCACTGACTGTATATGATTGTTACTGCTAATGTAATTACCATAATATAAAAACTGAGAAATCAAAATGACCCAGCCGAATGGCATAAAGAAGAACAGTGCATGTACTGCCCCATACATAAAAATACCAACTGAGTACTCTTGCAATAGACACACTTTTACTTAAACAAGTAAAACCTCAGCAGGTAGAAGGGGAAAAGCACAAGTTAAAGAACACTTATTTTACCAGCATCCCTGACAGAAACTGTGATTTGTGCCCTTACAACATAGTCTTTTACTTATATTCAAGATCTGGAAATTCCTTAATAAGGCTTCTTTAAAACACTTAAAACCTACAAATGTGTATTTGTATTTGTAATTTTGTATTGCAACAAGTTTATAAAAAATGTTTGGAACAAATTTTTCTTTGGCAACCTCTAATGTAAAATCTGTAAATGATAATTGTATTACTATCATAGACTTATAAAGTTTATAAGATACTTACCAAGTAAGAGCTTTTAGCTGTTGCATATATGAATAAATTCATTGGAAATCTGTAATCTGATCACAGACCACAGAATCATTCATTTTAAAAACTGACTTCTAGTTCCCTTGAAAAATCTTTTAATTTATAATTGATCTAAAACTTAAATAAAGTTTCAGGCAAGCTTGGGGAAACATCAAAAAAAATTGGAAACAACGTATTAGAAAAATTAAGACCTAATATTTTAGAAACTCATAAAAACATCATTTTAAAACCAGGTAACATTATGAATTCTAATTATAAAAACATTTTGTCCAAAAAGCAACTACTGGCTCAGTTTTAATAATTTTTGTAAGTAGGGGGAATAGAGTTCTCTATTTGTACAAACATTTACAACTCCAAGCTGGTATATCACTGAGCAAGAAGGAAACTAAAACCACCTCTGATTTTGCAGCACTTATGTCTGCCTCTCACCACTTGCAGATGACTTATGACTTCCAGAATCAAGGCTCCATTGAAATCACTGGCTGATGTCCCTTTACACTAATTAAGGACAGAAGTTAAATAGCAGTTTTGTCTGTGCTAAGTAGGACTGGGAGTTAAGAGATGAGGTAGCAGATGGATCAAACAAATACTAGGATTGTTCAGTGTGTGTCATCTTTAGCAGATTATTAGTTACAGTGAAATAATCCGGAATTTTTAAACATGAAAAAACAAATTATTACTGGGTATTCTTTTCTGTAGAGAATTTGTATTTTAAGAACACCAAAAGACAGTTGTTCTAAATAACCTAGATTTCATCAAGCTTTTGATGAATCCTCACACAAGTTAGCAGTTGCTCTGACAGGGAATTAGACAACTGAGACACCTTAGATCAGCTATGGCCAATCTTCCTCTTCTGGAACACACAAAGACTGGCAATGAAGCTCAAGTGCAAGTCTTCTAATGAGGTCTTAAGCAGATGGCTGGCTAAGCTGCAAAGAGTGGAGCTAATCCAAATAATGTTGTGATGGGGTAGGCAGCTCTGCCTGGAGAGTCATCATCATCAGCTCTGGCCCAAGCAACTTCACCCCCCACCCCCTGCAAAAGGAGTGTACATGGACAGCTAATGCCATTCCCAAACTGCAAATTTATCTCAGACTGAGATGTAGCAGAGGATGCAAGTCTTGGCCACACAAAGATTTGGTGTGTACCACCCGAGGCTCAAAGCAGATCCTGCATGCAAAGGCAATACCACAAATACACATTTCTAGGGTAGACAGACCAGCAGACTTACAGTAATAAGTAGCTTTTCATGCAACTGCAAAAACAAGGAAAAGTTCAAGTAAGACATAAATATGAAGATCCATTAGAGGAAAAGTTTAAGCAAACCACTCTATTTTTTACTCTTTAAAAACTCAGGCTGTCAAGAATGTGAAGAGGAAAATGTAGCTCCTCAGAGTCTACAAAATCTACATATTAGAGTAGTGCCTTCTCAAAAACTCTGGAGTCACTTCATAAAACATGAGAAATACTCAACTTCTTCCAAACTTTCAGTGGCAGAAAATGCATAGCTGGTACTGCAGAGATACAAAGTGGTGAATTTTGGTTTTGGTGTACTTTACTCAGACTACTTTGACCTGTAGGTGACAGAACTTCTGGGAGATATTTGCTTACAGAAACAGTTCTGGTTTTGCTAGGCTATTCTAAAATTAGAATAGTAATAACCTTCCCTGCCTCAGTCACATACATATTGCAGAACCTTTAAACTTCACGCCACTTCAATATGGGTACCTGAAAACAGTCCCAGTCTCACAGATGACAAATCAAACCACAAGAAGTTAGTGATTTCTCTTAAACTAAACAAGAAGTAAATGAACCAGAAAGGATCACAATTCTTCATTTCCTGACTACAACCCAAGCATCATTACCCAGAAACGAACAGTACACATTTAGCTTCTCCAATATTTTATGCTGTTCATGAACTGATAGCAGTGTTTGCTGATTGTTTGGCCAGGGACAGCTTATAAATGTTTTTTATATATTTGCTTTCAGCTGTCCATGTATCAATACAAAACAATTAAAATACAGCTTCTAAAATAAAGGGTATTTAGAGCTAATAACCACTTCTCATTAAACCACTGTCTTATTTATTACAGCAGGAATAAAAAAAAGTGCTGCAACTGAACTCATTATGTCCTCTTCCAGAAGAAGTGCTGATACCAGTTCACTGATAAAAATTAGGCTGCCCTCTTTTATATGTTATTTTCAAGTAAGAATCAGGATTTGGATGCAACTAGGCTGTCCCCCTTGACTAGCAGATTTAAGGTCTGGACAAGAAGTTGGAAAGTGAAACTATTTAATACTCAGTCGAATTCCAGCAGTGGGAAAGGTGTCTTCAAAATCTGATTCCCAAGTTCTCCTGTTGCTCTTAACTGCTAGCAACATCAACTAGACCACCTCACATCTACAACCAAATAGGACAAATGCCTCC
This sequence comes from Rhipidura dahli, assembly GCA_013399225.1. Taxonomy (NCBI): domain Eukaryota; kingdom Metazoa; phylum Chordata; class Aves; order Passeriformes; family Rhipiduridae; genus Rhipidura; species Rhipidura dahli. The sequence continues at coordinate 560,115 of VXAC01001974.1, forward strand.
AACACCGTTTCAGTCAAGTATATTCCTAAGATACTGTCTTTGTAAAACAAGGTGCGTGCTTGCACTTTGATTTGGGGGTTGGTGGGGTTTTTTGTTTGTTTGTTGCTGCTGTTTTGTTTTGGTTTTTTTCTCTCCTTTTAAGTTAGGTAGGATTAATGATGAACACATTTTTATTATTTCATTATTACATTTCTCTTAGATATATATCTAAGAGAGAACTGGAAACAAACATCTAAGCGGTTCAAGTTATTTGCATAGCAAAGACCTCTAGGTATGAGGTATGGAAACCTGGTCCAAAGTATACTGAAAAACAGGTAAGTTAGGAAAGTGACAGATTCACACAGATGATGTCACATCATATGAGAGAAATAATGACTTCCTCTTGAAAATGTTTCTCAACAGAAGCCAAAACGCTTCTAGCCACAGCAGCCACTTTGAAATTTGTACTCGGAACAAACAAGAAGCTACAACTGATGTTCTTTATAATGGCTTATGCACAGAAATGTTCTTTAAGTACTCTCGGTCTTCTCCATCATTCAATTGCGCTAAAATACACATTTCTTCCATCTGAAATTCTGTCTTTAAGACACAGTCAGTGAAAGAGTTTTCTTGGAGAGCTGCAGCTTTAAACACTTTCAATAGCTACTAACACAAAACAAGCACAAATTCATCAGAAAGTCTGCTATGGAAAACCTATTACACAGCAGCCTGAGATTTCAGTAACGAAATTCCTTTGTCACGTACAAGAGTGTTGCAGTACAGCCTGGTTCCAGCCTACTGTCTCTTCAGATAACAGACATCTACATCCATGCTGCCATTTTCAGAAGACTATTGCATTTGCTGAGACTTTACTTTTATTTTCAACTGGTTCAAAGGTTTTGTAAAATTTTTTAAAAAATCATATCTTTAAGGAGTTTATATAATAATCTATTTTCTATTTGTCCCAGTTATGGGACATTTCATGACTGCAAGTAAAACAGGCAAAAAACCACTCATGCAAAAAAACACATTCTGAAAGGTATCTCAAACTCAGGATGCAGACACTCCAAGAGATAGAAGCCTTAGCAAACTTCTTCCCAAAGCCCTGAAAAACTAATCCCAACAACACATTAAGATATGCCATTTACTTGGGACACTAGCTTTTCAGAAAAGATTGTGGAAGAAGCATAATGCCTTCCTAAATAGAGCTGGAAATTATATGGTACCTAATAATAGCAATGTTGGATCAGATCTCAGGATGTGATAAAAGAGAAAGACAGCCTAATGACATGCACAGAAGGAAGGAATGCTACGAAAATAAAGGGCATGGACACACTATTTTGCACACAGTTCAAGCCAATAGCTGTACCATTACCCTTCTTATCAACACTTACAGGGATTTGTCAGCAAAATGCCTGGGCTCTGTAACAGCACTGCTCAGAACAAAGTACTTCTAACAATGGCCCTCAGGTAAGTCAGGAAAAGCTATGGCAGGACCAGATTTCCCTGAGATACCCCTCACATATTCATTCATCCATCATAACATATATACAAAACATCCATGAACACAGCTTTACTACAGCACTGCAGAGACAAGCAGTTATACAGGCAGAAGTTCCTGCCAACTTACACTTTCTAAGAAGACAAGACTGAGAGCATGATCAAGAACACGGCTTTAGAACAGCCTTAATTAAGATTAAAAGTAGCCTTTATCTATAATTTAGGAATAAATGGATTTGTCACTGACCTCTTTCACCAAAGAGAAAGAAATTTAAGAGAACACAACAAAAATAACATTTCTTTAACTTCTCCTCTCCAGTTCATTACATCCATCAGAAAAATTAAAATAAAATGAAGAACAACTATATGGCAGGAATAAAGACTGGAGAAAAAATACTCAAACAGATGGGGAGGGGTTTAATATTTACAAAGATTGTCACTTACTCTGAGGTTTTGTGATGTCTAAATTTATGCTAATTTTAAGGGAGTAAAAGTAAAAAGGTATGAGAATTTTCATTCACAGCAGGCTTCTATACAAGTTAAGGAAGTAAAATTGAAATTAAATAATTAAGTATCATCACTTAAAACAACTAATTAGCAGAAGAGCAAAAAAAAAAAGTGTTACAAGGCTACTTAATTCCTCTGCCCAGATAAATGTGTCAACCCTGGAAAAAGTCCAGGTTCACCAAAGAATTTTTATTTTGCTCTGTAATAATAACATACAGTACTTAAACCACTACAAATAAGAACAACACTTGTTCTTGTAAAACAAGTGAGTTTTAAGACCCTAAATGTATGCTTACCTGGTTGAAACGAATGTTTTTTATTAAAATTTTGACTTGCAAGCCAAGATTTCTGTGATTGCAAATCACCAGTGTTTCAGTCCTTAATTTGATAACCATTCTGTCTTAACACACCCTTCTTTAAAGAAAAAGATGTCACATGAAATGACCACATACATTACTGAAAATTTACCACAGATTGCTAAAGAAGGAATACCAGAAAAAGTTACCATTGGATATGTAATTTAAAAAAAAATCAATTTTAAATGTTAAGTCCTATTGCTGAGGAGTTGGGAGAAAAAGTCACCCTGTATTACTACGCATGGAAAGGGTGTGAAGCAGCTGCACGTTGGTTAGTCTCACCTGTTCTCTTTATCCTTATTCTCTTTATCCATGAAAAACATTAATTTGCATTCAGTAATGCATGAAAGAATGTATTCCTATAGCAAATGCCATGGCAGACAGCATTTCAAAAGGGTAATCACGGTCCACTGCATCCAATGGGACAGTGGCCATTTACCTGTAGCCCCTGTACTTCCAAGTGCAGTTCAAGGTCCCAGTACTTCCCTCTTCATTTTGCACCATTTGGGTCCAACTTCACAACAGCTCAACTTTCCTTTGAAGCACTGCCACATTGGGGCTGTTTAAGAATGAAATCTGCTTGCCCTTAGGGCTTGATAGTTGAAGGGCAAAATCCTGACTCCATTTGAAGTCAGTGGGCAGTTTGCCATTTAATTCAATTGGTCTACTATTTCACAGTGACCTTAAGGGTATACCAAAAAGCTTGTACCCACGTATCCTGCCTTTGCTTGCAGGAATAGTGATGGCATGTAATAGTTCTTAACAGCAACGTCTGGGTGGCAACTACAATGCTTTTACTTTGAAAGTTCACATGAACCTGGCAAGCATTCACACAAAATTACAGAACAGAACTGTAAACATTGGTTCATCAACAAAGTTTATCTTCTGGTTGGAGCTCAAAAATTCATTTCAAAATTTGGAAACTACAGAACAGGCACCTGCAAAAACATTCACTTTCACTTATTCTTGATCATTATAAAGAAAAGGATGAAGCAAATGATACTTTATTTCACTGCGAGAAGTCCTATGGTTTTTAATATTAACAAAAATGTGGCTGTACCACTGCCAGATCACAAATGTCCCAGGAGAGATAAGCAGGACATATTTCACATTACCACCTCGGCATCCTAAACAAACTACACTGGCATAGGGTTGGACGAGTATATTTGTGTGTCACCACAAGCAGGTGCAAATCTATAGGGAAGGTTTTATAAAAGCAATTAAGCAGTTAAGAGAAAAGCTGATCAGAAATTTTTACTACAGTATATAGAAAATAATATATTTTTAATCTATCAGCAGCTCAACAATTTACAACTACTTGTAATCAATTGCACTATTACTTATGTCTTGAGAAAGCAAGATGTAAACACTTCCAAATACAAATCACACAAATTTACTCTTACAGGACTGTACAGATAACCTGTGGAAAGCCACAAATATTTTCCCATGTTTTACCGCTCACACTCAAGTAAAACCATCCATCCAGTGACAGATGCCAGGATGCTTGAATCTCTACTTTCTTCAATTCCCTTACATAAATAGTAATCTCTTTCAAAGTTAAAAATACTCCTCTTCCTTCTCAGCTAATGTATATGGATAATTTATATCCTTATTTAGAAGCTTGGCAAGAAACACACAGGGAAACTGATTTTGCATAATGTCTCTCTCTTTCCCACTTTCAACATTCTGGCACAAAATTAAAGACCAACTCAGTAAAGTCGACAGCCGAATATTTGTGCTATGGACTGCTTTCTCAGGTTTTGACTAAAAATTACATCAGTAATCAATGCTCAGAAAAATTGTTAATACTAGAAGTTTTCCCTCATACCCAAAATTTCAAAAATAAATAATAATAAAAAAGGCTGCAGCTAGTAATTTTTATCTTAAGACAGACACTGTACTATTTGTACAGTCATTAAAAAACATTTTCCCCTTATTTCCATAATGTAAAATGAAAACATATTCCATCACTGAAATTATAACACAACCTAGTTTCTCCTAGCTAGCCCAGGACAGGGAGAAAGGCGAATGTCAATTAACCCAATTACTGACAGAGAAGCTATCAGGATGAGTACTTATCAGGTCAGGTTCAAAAACACATCAGAAGCAACAGTGTTAAAAAAACAGAAGAGAAAAATGAAAAAGAAAAAAGCTTGCACTCCCTGTGCTGAGTAGCACTATTAAATTCAGATGCAGGGTTGTGTTTAGGTTGGACAGGCCCCAACAGTAGAACAAAGTCAGTCTGTCTTAGTACCATAACCAAATTCTACAAGTTAACAGCTTTTCATGAAAAGCTGCCATTTCAAAATGTCAATCAAACCTGAATATAAGTGGGAACTCCTGCAGAAATAACCAGCTGCAGGTTTGAAAAACATTTTTCACTGAAAGTGGAAACACAAAAGATGTTTGAATGAGATCTCTTTTCATTCCTGTAACAGTAGACGGTCATTTTCACAACATCAAGGACAAAAACACAAGACAAAATTGCAAATAATGTCTTGAAAGAACCATTTGCAGGGGTGATGAATGATTCAAGTTACAAATGACAGAATTATTGGCAAATGGAAACTCATTAATATGAAAAACCTTCTCTTATAAGACTGCAGTTTGTCTCCACTTTTTCTCATTGTATCTGAATGTTTAGGTTTTATGTATTAATTTCATTACATGTTTAATATTGGCTTTCTCACCTTGAGGCAGCAGCTTGCACTAAGATAATCCAATTTGCAATGTAAGTCTTTTTGGGGGTTTAGGCATTTAGTAAACAATTGTAATATTTTCAGTTAATTAACAGAGTAAAGTTAAAACTTAAGTTCTACCCAAAGAAAGAACACAAGTTTTCCAATTCAGTTCTGGACATCCAAACATAAATAAGTCACATTTATTCAATAAACCAAGGGAAAAATATTATTTACACAAGTGTACATTATAATGGAAAAAGCAGCTTACCAACATCACTTCAGCCACATTCTCCTTTCTAAAGAACATGGCACAAAGAAAGCCATTCTCTCTACCATCTGAAAGATGCATACCATGTCTGAAAATGAATTTGCTTTCCAAATATGGGCTTCATCAATTTCTTACTCAACAGCTGGACTGATATAGTAGTGATTTGTTTCACAAATCTCCACATTCAAATATCATGAAACAAATTTAGTCAACAGAGAGGCTTAGTGAAAAGTCAAGCCAGTATGTAGGATTCCCCTCTGCAAAAGGTAACACCTGCGCTGTATCATTGCCCATTTTTCTTATTATAAACAAGTAATAAAATAATAAAATTGCACAGTAGATGAACATCTCAGCATGTCTCGGAGTTTAGAGTATAATCATAGACATAGTGACCTATACATATTTACCTCCTTCCAGTGTGACTATCAGTATGATCATCACACAAATGAGAAAATGTTAACTCTTTCGAGTGACAACACCTTTACCTTAAGTTACACCTTTCAAACTGAAAACACATTTACAAGTTACATAAAAATCATAAATGAGGATGTGATGAAATGGCATAGTTATATCAAATGTTAATTGAGCATACTTAAGACTCAAGAGTTTTAAGAGTTGGAAATAACATATAATTCTTAGCAGCATTCACTGAAAAATAAGATGCTACACAAGATAAACTGAAACAACTTATCACTATAACCTCACTGTACTGACATATCAGTTACATCATCCAATTTCACACTACAGCACTGTTTTCCATAGAACACATTCATTTCTGATATCCCAATCTTCATATTACATCAAGAAGCATTTCTCTAGCTGCCCGCTGCAGCACACTACCACAGTTACCTTAGAATTTTTCCTTACACTCCAAGTTCACTTCAGCAGAATCACAACAGAAATTTATCAATACTGCTCCCAACAAGAAGACAAAAATACAGAGAGATTTTTCATCACTAAGTCTTGTTCTTACCACTTTGTGTCACCAGCATTTGTTTTTAAGTAAGCTGGAGCATATATGCTCTACTCTGATGTTTTGGAGTGAATAACTAGCTATATGAAAAAAGAGTTGAAACAAGATTATCTTGACTATAAAATGCTGCTACCAAGCCATTTAAAAACTGAGACAGAAAAAATAAAAGAAGAAACAAACTGTGCCAAACCTAGTGCCAAACCTTAGCAAGCAGAGTGTTTTATAACATTCTCAAAAGCATTTACTATTTACTTCAGGAAACAGCTTACAAGTCAAAACATGCTGGAGATTTTTTCATTTTGTTTTGCTTTGAGCTGCCAATTGTTAGTCAAGATTACTATTCATTTTACAGGAGTGTTAAGAATGCAAATGGTTAACAGTAGTATAAACTATATACTTGGTTTAAGTTTGAATGTCTAAAACTATTACACACTGCATTCATCTGCATTCCCTGTTTATGGGAATGAAATATGTAGTCATTTGAAGTCCACAATATGTATACTGTGTTTGTAATAACTGCAGATTTTACAAGCACATTATTCTTTCCATTAGGATTAAAACCTCACCGAATAGCAATTTGTGAAAGAATTCTAGCAGGGGCCTGAGCCCAGAACTCTGACCTCTGATGAGATGCTTGGCAGCAACAAACTCTAGGTCTAAGCAAAACATCTGGTTTGAGTTAGACTTCCTGAAAAAATAGCCCCTGTACTGGGGAAACTGGTATTCACTCAGCTTTGTCTATACACTTTGACTGACTGCAACACTGTTGCGGGGGGGGGGTGTGAGGAAGAGAAAAAAAAATGCTTTGCCAGAATGCATGTCAATCACTGTGGACTTCTTGGTGGCCTCCGAAGAGCCAGGCACTTACACTAGGAGACACTGTACGCGTTTGTTCAACCTTCTTGGGATTTTTGCTATCGTACTTCACAGCTCAATGGTTTTTTTTCAGAATTAGTGCCAACTCTGAATTATCTAATCCAAAACTACAGTCGAGCTCAAAATATAAATTTCTCCTGAAGAAATAGTTTCTGCAGATTCTTTTTAAACAATAAGTGTTTTATCATCATTTCTCTTACAAATTTAGACAATCACTGTCATCATAAAATGAATGAGGATATTCCCAACAAAAACACAAACTCTCACTGCCAAGAAATTCATAAGAACAGCAACAGCTTTTGGTTGGCTCCCAAGATTCTTCATAGGCAACACATTGTTACATGCAGTACATAGAGATAAGAGTAGGACAGAAGGGTAACTAAAGAGAATGCTGATATAGTGGGGTGGATGTCCTGAGCCTCCTGCTCATACCTGTAATCAGCAAAAGCTCCAGCAAGAAGGATAAGAAGAAGAGGATAGAGCTGGTTCTTGCTTCTCATTTTCCTGAGACGGGAAGTACACCGTATCGCAGGGTAGGTGAAAATGAAGAAATGCACAACAATTGCAGGCTTGGCAAGAGTTGCACTTTGTTCAAGCTGGTAGCCCTGGTAAGGAGCACAAGAACAGCTCGGTGTGGTGGGTAGGACACAGCTTCGCTTACAGACGTGACTGTCAAGAAGTGCGTGGCCAAATTCTATTCACCAGTTTTTTTGGGTTTTTTTTGCAGGACACTTTGTATTTTTAAGTATCATAGTGAGGTCTTTTTAAAGTAGTTCAGCCATAATAATGAAACAGCTAGCAGTAACTACTGAGACCTGATACATAAAGAGATACACAAAGCAGCATTAAATGTCTTATATAGGCTAGGGCAGCTCAAGATAACTGAATTTGAAAGCAACAGATAGAGAATTGAATGGTGATCTCTGCCAACACATTCATCAATGCTGCATATAAACACGTGTATGGATAAGACGTGTGATAAAATTATCTATACACAACTTTTCTATGTACAAATAAATTTACCTTTGCTGGCACTATTAGTAGGAGTTGCTTCTATTAGTTAAATACATTTTCTGTACACTCTCTATTTAACAAAATGTACTGTGGTGAAAAAAGCATCTGAAAAATTATTTTTGTCTATCTTCTGCTCTATTTTATACAAGTCTGTCATACAATTGTATATTGTTAATGCGCTCACAGTTTATTTTCTTCCTGTGATTGCTAATGCAATAATATTTTTATGCCTGTTCTAGCAGTAACTTTACACTGGAATTAAATGTCAATTTCTACTTTCCACCTCCAAAATTCTAAATTAAATGCCACTGATACCGACCCCCTGCATTCAGGCAAAATGCAGCCACCAACTCACAAAGGGACATTTATAAAATAAGCCTTGCTTGTTTGAACTGCAACACTGCCATCACTGGAGTTTCAGCGGGGAGACTTAAATAAATAAAAATAAACCAAAGTAATAAACACCATGTTTTATGAAGCTGCACAGAACAAAAAAAAACAAAAGAAGAGAATAAAAAAAGAGAAAGAAAGAGGTACTCCTGGCAAACTTGAAAGATTAGACTTAAAAGCTGCCTCTCTCATTCTGGAAGACTTCTGGCCCACGCCACAGTGCCATTTCTGAAGGACAGTCAGCTGTGGGCCCCAGGGCCACCCACACAAACACCCATAGTGCCCTTTGGTGCTGCAATGAGATGCCCTTCTGTATATGACTATGGAGAAAAGAAAACAACATTCCAAAGGAAGGCAACTTAGGAAATTTCTGAGTGCAGCAGGAGTTAGGAACCTTACAGATATCTCAAGCAGTACAAGGCATGTTGAAAACCAGGGCTTCTTAGCCCAAGGCTTCCTAATATACAGTTATGCTCTCCAAGGAGCTAAATTTTTGTACTACTGATGGCATTCCAGTGGCCCTGTTATCCAAATGCATGATATGAAATACTTTTTTTGCTTTGGAAGAAATAAATCACACATGTCCATACACTTTTGTTTTCTGGAAGACTGAAAATAATTTTAGAATCATCATCATCAGCTGGTTGACAGCAATAAAGACAACATTCACTTTAAATAACCCTGAATTATATACAGTTGAGTAAATTTGAATTTGTTTTGCTTTAAGGTCTTCCAAAGTTGAAGCCAACATGCTGAACAAAAATATTAAACTATCTATAACCCTGTGTCAACATATGATGCTACTGGGAATGGTAAGTGAATTAATTTTCCAAGGAAAATTAATTACTTATGACTTACAGTTGTAAAAGCAAACAACGTAACTCTGGATTAGGGCACATTTAATTTCTGTTTGGAGTAGCGATTAAATTAATTTCATATAATTCATGGTATGTAATGGAAAGCAGAACAAAGATGAAATCTTAGACAATGACTGACACCGAAAAAAGTGTATATTTATGTTCCTGATACAAAAATAAAGGTCACAGATATTAATCACTGTCTAGTGAAACATGATTTTAGTTTCTAAAATGATTTTTTCAAAACTGTTTGTTAGGATAAGTGTTATTAGCAAGATAAAAATCTAAAAAGCAACAAATTACAAAACATCAGAGAAATCTTGCATGCTACATTATCTCAGTGAAAAAAGACTACAATTTTCAGTGATGTCTATCGAACAACACAACTGTCCCAAAATTATTGTGAGGAACAGCAACATTAACTTGAGTTCCTTCGACATTAATTCAAGTACATCTTACTTCAAGAGAGAGAGGAAAAAATTTGATCACAGTTTCAATATTAAAACAAATATGTACATTAACATATCATATTAATTTTATCAGTTACTTACATTTTATAGTAAACAGTTAATGACAAAAATAAATTCATTGAGTAAATAAACATATGAAAGAATTCCTGCAGCATTCCATAATTTTTGTTCAAACTATGTAAAAATAATTATTTTATGTATTTCATTGTGAAACATCAAGTTCTTACTTTACTAAATGCCAACCAATAAAACCATACATATTAGCAAACCATTTATGGGTTTAAAATATCACAAGAATTTTAATTGCCACTTCTGGTCTCCTGCTGAAGAAAAGCACTAATTTATTGCTGATTTCAGATTGTTGGATATCAAATCAACAGCTGCTGTGCTATGGACTCACATGGAACCACTCAAAAGTACAATAGTATTTTTCCTTATGAGTCAAACGAATATACTGTTAATTCATGAAACCAAAACAACAGATGCAACAGATGACCACTGCACAGCAAGCAGTGACTATGGAATTCCACCAACAAATAATATTTACATTTGCAATGTTTAAACTGGCCCCCCACACACATTCAAAGAAAGTGATTCACATCCCTACTGCCACTTTTACCTGACTTTAGACACTAAAGAGATGTTTTTACTACAGGAATAGTTTGAACAATTTCATCATTATAATATTTACATTAAAATCTGACTAGAATTCACAATATAGCATCTTAAAGATTAACTTACTTCACATTAAATATGAATGAGCCTGAAATTAACAAACACAGATAGCTCATAAAGGGTACAGGTAATGTCATAAGTTATTTGCATTTTTGAGACAGTCTTAAAAATATTACAACAAAAAACATACAGAGAGCTGCAGATTACTTTAGTTATGAAAATTTAAATGAAGCCTAGATGAAAGAAGCTGGACAATTTTTCAGTGCTATACTTGTGTACTGTCACTTAAGGTTATTAAATACTTGAAATGTAAACAGGAAACCCAACAGCATCTCACATATTTCGGAAGCTGTTCAATCAAAATACTTTTACAAAGACAGACTTTAGCACCTCTTTTCTGTTTCAGTTTTTAGTCAAACAAGTGTTTCCAGTGCAATGCACAGAGAAGACATATCAAGCCCATTTGCAGGATCCCAGACTCACAACTCCCATTTTGCTCCTATTGTCACTTGGCTCCCCCATCAAAACAGTCTTTCAAAAACTTTAATCTGCCTGGATGAATCTCCACTCAGGTCGCCCGCCTACATTTGAATTAGCTCTGCCCAAGTACATTTACAAAACTGAAAAAAAAAAAAAAATCAAACTGAAATATTAAACAGGCTTGCAGACAGGGTACCCTAAATCTGGACAATCCCGCTCACAACTTCCTATCTGCTGCTTTTATGATGTTCTGGAAGTAAACAACCTTTACACCTATTTTTCATGAACAAAACCACATCACTTTAACCCAATTACAGCAGGAATCACAAGTCTGTTCTCATATGGTGACAAAAACTTCCTGACAAACTTCTGCCAAGCAAACTGGTAATTAAGCAATAAGAAACAAACTGACAGGGAGGGCAAATCTGTCCAGCAGCTGTTTCCTATCAACACCCTTAGATCATCCCACCGCAGTACACCAACACTTCTGGGGCTTCCCTACTTTTCCTACAGCCTCAGGAGATCTGTAAAAGCCCCCATATGCAGGTACAAACTCTCTAACAATAGATAGCAGCAGTGTGAGAGGGGGATTATTAGCAGTAACAGCTGAAATTTACCTGCAGTTCAAGTTGCTTACAGAGGCACATCTCTGAAAAGTTATCAAATGCTGTCTACAGCGCATTTTTGGTGACAGCAGCGAAAAGAGATGCAGTCCACGGGCAGCTTCATGAGTGACATGTGCAGATGGGGCGATACCGCTGTGCCCTTGCACTCTTTGTAAATACACATGCACACATTTTCCTTCATTTCCTTAAAGGGGCAGCATCTCACCTCACTGAGCTGGCATGCTTTCCTGGAGATGCCAGTAAATACATACCATGTACTAGCTAAAATAACTAATAACACAACAGTTATTTCTTTCTACATCCCTTTGTTTTGTTGCAAATGACTGTAATAGACTAGCAAAACTTTACTGTGCTTTGCTGGCAGAACATTTGACTTCTCTTTGCCAGCCAGAGAATAGGTAGATGCAACTAGAGAGACTGCCAAGTTACAGGATATATAAACCACTCCTGGCAGTCAGCAGAACTGCTGCTGAAGATTAAATTACACAAACTTGCCAGAGGTGTAGCTTACTTGGAAAGCATTCTTAAGTTTTGTGCACCTACTTCAGTGGGGTGGGGAAGCATCCAAAACATTATGGGGTTATTACCTCTCCCTGGAAAAGCTGTCTGCAAGGACTTTGCTCCCGTTGGATGTCAGATAGCTTGGTTCACAGAGCTTTACTTTTTAAAACGAAAAGCTCATAATTTGCCCAAAAAATTATGTTGGGCAAAAAGCACATATGATTTTTGCTTGCTTTCCTCACAGAGCTAGTAGTTCACCACTACTACAGGACAATTAAGGATTCCATAACTTGCCCAGTGCTGAAAATTGTGTATTAAGCACAAACATATTCACCAGTCTACATTACTCATTTAAGTAAATAAATAAATACACCTTTTTCCTTACTGACAAGATACTGGGTTGTTGGACTGCTCTTAATGTGTTATACATACAGCCACCACAGCCTGTACCTCAAAAAGTTTTTGTATGCCTTAAAATCTTGAGTACTTCTCTCCCTTTTCCACAAATTTCAAGGCAAGCAATCCGTTGCAATATGCAGCAAAAACATTGGGCAACCATAATCTCTTTGCAGGAGACTACAGGTTCACAGGAGAGGTTTAAGTTTCCTTTATTGAGGAGCAGAGCTAAGAGCACAGTGAAATACTATCCTGCATGTCCCTGTCTTTAAAGTCCCAGTGAGTTCACTCAGAGATGAGATTCAATACAGAAGCAGCCCAGAATTTGTCCAGGTACTTTTTTTTTTTTTTTTTAAAATACTGGCAGCACATCCTTTAGCCTATTTTTGAAATGTATATAAGTATAGCCAGTTTCTGTCATTTCAGTCAGATTCCAGCCCATCAGCATATCCCCTTTTATCAGGTTTTTCAACTTAAGGTATATCCATAATCAACCAGCTGCCATATAGTGCCAAGAAGGAGTGATTTACACTTATTACTACGTTGATTGATTACTGCAATTTACACAGAACCGAGCATTGGTATTCTCACCCTTAAACTTTGCTTTGCTTAAGCAAAGGTACTTTGTAGGTAAGCACTTCAATTTAAGTACAGAAAACCATAAACAAGCTCATGAAATTCCAATTTTATCCAAGAAGGCTCAGTTCTTTGCTGAACTGTGTGTGTATATTGAGCGTAGTAATACTGAAGGAATGCTGAAGCCTTTTGTAGACAGGCAGTTCACCTCGATGTTGAAACCTGCAACCTACAATTCTGACCAGCAAACAACATTCCTGCTGAACTGTGTTTCCACAGGAGCTATGTAAATCACACAAAACAAAGCACTCCTCACCTAATAAGACATCCCATTTTCTTAATCAAAAAAATGTAAGTTGCGAACCCACACAAACTTGTTTTGATAAGCTTAATGCAGCAAGCTCAAGTTTAAGGCTGTTTTGACAAACTCACCTCAGAGATTTAAAAAAAGACACTCTTGCACATCATGTCATCATACTCTCACATCATATATGAGTGATCTTCTATGCTATCCAAGTAACACACCTAACTATTCATATACCCTATGGGTCAATTAAAAAAAAAAAAAAAAGGAAGTGAAATAAACTACTTAAATATTCAGTGAAAAACACACTCTCCCGACTGAAAAAAAGTCAGCTCCAGTACTTTGCACTATTAAATAAAAGCATACTATGTGAAGAAGATATGAGCAAAATCAGATACCAAGAAGGATACAAAGTCTCATATATTTTATCACTAAAAATGTGTATCTATTCTAAGGAAAAAAGAAGATAAAGGTTTTCTTAAACCAAACACCGGTTCTTTGTGATGGCCAATGTTTAGATTCTGACAACTCGTTTGCATTCACTAACTATTTCACAGCTTTCTTTTTGTCAGAAGCTTCCTGCTTAAACACAAATTTTCAAGCTTCCATTACTAGAGAAACAATACAACATTTGCTTTACCCAAAGGAAGCTACTGAGTTCTGTTTGCTGGGGCTTTGTAAGAACAGGCCAACAAATACCTGCAGTGCAAGGGACCAGCCAGGCTCTGATGCAGTAAAGACAACAGAAATAATGCAGAGACTTGTTCAGCTCACAGCTGAATCAGGATGACCCAACTATACCTGGTCACAGCCCCACACTTGGAGATATCCCTGAGGTTTCCCCCTTCAATCCCTGCATTTCTAAAATGTTGCTATAGTTCAGCTCTCGGATATCTCCATTGCATTAAATATACAGCCAGATTGTCTCAGGTAAATAATATGCATGACAGGTGTTCACCAGAGTAATGAAATTTTGAGCAGTACTGCTGTCAAAAGTGAGGTTAACACCACAGCTTCCTAACAGCCCTTTCTAATGGCCCTCCTGCTGCAGAGGGACCAGCTGGACTCAGCAGTGATGATGCCTTCCACAGCCATCTTTTGAGGGGGGAAGATGACTGAAGAATGCAACAAACTAGAAGGGCAACATGCAATTTCAGCCACATGCAGGAGAAGCCAGTAACATCCCTCCACCACTGTCTATCAATTGCCCCTCACTGGCACTGAGATGAGGAAGGAAGGATCCAGGCAAGGCTGGCCTGCGACAGCGGACAGCATCCCACACAGCCTTCTAGGAGAAAAACAAAAGCTCCTTCCTTTCCAACTGAGATACAACCTCCAGTGAGATGCCTCACTATTACCCACCTGGATGTAGGTTTTGAAGTGGTTTATATCTGCAATGACATAATTAAGACAACTGGTCCAATTAAGGAGAAAGTGTATCTGATTAGAAGCATTCTCTAAAGTTGCACTGTCATTTACCAAAAGATACCCATCTTCTTTGAGGAAAAACTCAAGACTGAAAGGAATATCAAATTGCAACTGAAACAATAAAACATCCTGCAGGTAATAGTCAAATGCAAAATCAACGCACTCCAATAACTAGAGGACCATGGGAAGGAAAATGGACAAGAGAGACAAAAAAGAAATTTCCAGTTATTATCAGACATCCTGATTAGCCTTTATGAAACTTTCCTTCGATCTTGACCTTCCAGCATTATATAGAAAACAGAGAATTAGTTCAATCTTTTTTTTTTGTTAAAGGAATGCTACTTAAGAGTATTGTTTACAGATTTTATTTATTTGACAAAAAATATTCCAGATACATCTGTAATCAAGTATTCTCCCACTTCAGAGGTTACAGAACTGCATCCTTTTAGGATGCTAATTTTCCAGACATGTTCAACAGTGAAGATGTTACCACACCCAAAACTAGATTACAGATTTTTGGACTCCAAAATTATAAAGACCAAATAGGATGTTGCTTTTTCAAGATCAGACATAGTGCACATTTTTTTAATATTACACAGAATTTGTCAAAAACTCTAATCCTACAGCACAGATCAAATATTTTGTTCTTAGGTTACAGATGAGTTTGAGCTTCATCTTTTTCTCTGGAGGTTACTTTTTTTTGTTAGCATCCAGGGATTTTGAACATCAAATGAAGATCAAAAGACCAACCAAACCTAACACAGTCCTTTAGCTCTATTTCTCATTTCTCTGCCATGTAACACAGATTCAGGTTTTGACTTTTTAAAAGTATATTAATTAACTTCCCCTCTTAACTATGATCAACTGATGGAGAGAAAGTTTGTTCTAGTGCTGCTTCACTCACCACTGAAAAGTTGAGGTTTTATTTGAGTAAGGATTTTTTTGTTTTCTTATTCATTTTCTTTGCTCTGAAATTCAATTCCCTAACCACAATCTTTGTGAAGCAGATTAAGATAGCTCTTATCTATGTCTTCCAAGACCATTACAACTGCAACGGCAATTCATCGCCAAAATTCAGTGTACACCATAATAAAATCTTGAGCCACTAACTACTTCTCCCTGGACAGAAATTTAGCTTTGAATCAGCATGAGGAGGTGACAAGGCAAATATATTCTGTATCAGGCAGAATCTGGGCATCATCTTCATGTTCAACTACAGAAGAAATCATAGTAATATGGCCTGAAGGTGATAAATTAATTTTGGCTAGGTTCCTGTCTGGAAGGAAAGAACAATTTTCCTAATGAGATAAAGATGAAGGAAGACAAGGACCTTTAGGCAACTGGAATTTATTCTGAGAGAAGCCCTAATAAATCAGGTTGTGCTTCTCTTTGTTTAAGGAAATACCTGTTAGGAGATCTGGGGCCTGTTTATTTTTCTCTGACAAACCTGATTTTCTTGGCAGTGCACAAACTCAGAATCATAAATTGAAATGAGAATCAAAGCAGGTGGCCAAGTTCAAGTTTCATTTTTTTTTTTTTCATCTAAAGTAAGTAAACAAATCCCAGCTGATGGGACTCAATTTACATAGATCTCCTGCTACTTGGAAGCTTACAATTCCATATCCAAAGTATCCACACCCAGATGAGCAGATTTGCTTGGAAAACTTGCATTAGAAAAACTAGAGAACACCAATATTCTCACAAATATGCACATGAAGTACCAAGAGACCAGAGGAATACAAAATCCCACAGAAGTAGCAACTAGAGAAGATTCAGCCCCTTCACTCAGTTCTCTTCATGAGACACACACTCTACAGACTTTGAGCAAGCTCATATTGTGAGAAGCAGATCTGGCACACAACCACCTCACTTTCCTGTAGCACTGCTATCACTGCTGAGAGCAGCAGAGCAGGTCCTGCCCAAGTGGGTCACTCGCTGAACACACAATGTTCCTGTACCACAGTCATGTTACAAAAGCTACAGCCTTCATCAGGCAGATTCTGTTCCACCAGTCTCCCACTTCAACCTCTGAGAAAAGACAGAAATTACTGTCTCTGACCCTGCCTTTCATTTGGGACCTCTGGCTATCCTAACTTGACAGAGGCCATGTCCCAAGTCAGGCAGGCTGCTGTGAAGGCAGCAGCCCCAGCTGCACTCCCCCCCAAGCTTTGCATTGCTGCCCGTCTCTTATGCCAACCCAGGACATGATGTAGCCATTACCAACACCACAAAAAGACTGGGGCACTTGGGTAGGAGTAACAGGACAGGCAGGACAGTCCCTTCAGGGAGTTCACACAGTGAGAGTGCAACCATCCCTCAAGAAATCACCATGCTGCTTGCACTACACAGCTCCCATTGCCATGGGCAGCAGCACAGTGTCAGCCTGCCTCTGCCTAATTGCTGACAGACTAATCACCATCCCTCTTTCAGGACAAGAATGCCAAAACCTGGATTTGTCAGATCCTTAAATATTAGTTTCAGGGTGTTTAGGAAAGGAAAGGTCATATTTAAATGCTAGGTTTAGAATTACAATAGACTAAGAAAGCAACCACCTCTGTGAAAAGCTTGCTGTATTTCTCATCTAGACTGTCCACTGCATGTTTCACCCCAGAAATTAATAAAAAGCAACACCTAGCAATTCGATTATAAATTAAAATGCAGTAAAACCTTTCAAGTTGCCTTGGATATTATAAAATTCTGTACTTGAAATACTCTTCATCTGAGGGATTGTATCAACCATTATTCTGGGAGTCCCTGCACAACACAACAGCTTTTCCCATGCCTGTCCTCTGAGACACCAGCAAGCGACTCTCTAAAGGAAGACAAAATAGAAAAGCTTAATTCTTCTTATCCTTCCATTCCTTTCCCATGCCACCTGCTGTCATGCCCAAATGGCAGCAGACCTTCTGACTTTGTTTTCAAGAGTGCAAATTTGCTTTCAATAATGTCACATAAAGATCTAGTACTTGAGAAATTTATGTATCTTTGAACAAACATGCTGTGGCTTCTGTGGTGATTCTCAAGAATTCCAACAGGATGTGTATCTACCTCAGAGAGAGATTTATTCAAACAATGACAAGACTTAAGAATGCAGATAGATGGGAATGAATCATATCTGAGGTCTATCCTAGCCTATCCTAGGCTTCTAGGAATTGTTTCTCTGAATTTTTTCATATAACCAGTTTGGACAATAACAACACAGTTGGGCATTTACTCGCAACACACCTACTTGATCCTCCAGTGGGATCAAGAAGCTTCTCTGGAAACATGGTAATTACCTTGCTTTCAATCACTGAAAAGTAAATGACACCAGCTTCAGTCTCTTGAGATTGCAGTGAGCTGCTGCAATATTGCTCACTGCAACATTCACCTCATAGTAAAATGCTCCCAAAAATACATGACCACCACCAATTCCACATCTTTTTCAGATGAATGCTGGTACAATGTCCACATGGGCCACAGGAGATGGTGTGCATTTAAATCAATAGCTTCTAGACAAACCAATGCAAGCTCCTAGTAGTTAAGAATTCACAGTATACCGCAAATAGTAAAAGATTCCATCTTGGAATGGATTTTTATAATATTGTTTAAAAAAAAAAATCAACCAACTTCTCTAAATGACAACATAGCATTTCAAGGTTCTTTTTTTTTTTAACTACTTCCTTCCTTAAAGTAAGGATTAACAAAAATCTGTAAAATTTTCATTATTTTTGTTTCAACATATCACTGCTACTGTTACAAATAAAAGCCCCGGGTCCCCACAAGTAAGAAAACCAACTACACTTCAGGACTGAAGCTCTTCTTTTTGCCAGATGATCACACCCATCTTTGTAGCTGCCACCATTAAAATACATTTTTTACTGAAATCTGGATACATATGTTAAAGAAATCTACAGTGTGTCAGCCCTTTAATATAATTCCCCTCAAAAATTATGGTATAATTCACACCAAAAGATTATTTAAGTTAGGTTTACCAAGAAGTTTTCAGTTAGCTAGCAACATTAGCTAGCAAGCAACATTTACTGTCTCTGGCAATATTAGTAGGACTTACAAAAGCAGTTCTGAATTCTACCTTAACCAACTAAACTGTTGACCTCAGTTCGGTACAAACAAAACAGAATATACATTTCTTGGAAGTTTTTTGTAGCACCTTTTCTTTGGCATTCCACCTTTAGCAGTGGCAGCAAGAGACTCTCGGCTGCTAATTGCTTTCTACCCCATTAACTCTCATGAGCTTAACTGAAAGAACAGATCCAGACAGTTCTATGCATTCTGTTCTGAATTCTGCTGCTGCAGTCTTTCAAATTTACTCCCATTCTAAGGTTTCAAAAATATAGAGAAAAGCACATGCCATATTTTCTGGATAACTTTTTTTTTTGCTTCTTTATTTGGTGGGACTTGAGCACATGCATAAATGCTTTCCTGAAATGATGCCAATATGCTATAAAATGACAATAACTTATGTACCACTTCTTAACATAATGGTCTTTGTAAAGAAACTGGGAAAGTAAAAGTTACTTCTCAGAAATACCCTACAAAAATGTATAAAAATCACAATTGTCAAACATTTTCCAATTCAGCTTTAGTAAAAAAACAACTTCAAAACAAACCCTTTTATTACAAATTTCTAAGAAGGAATGCACCTAATAGTTCAAATTAATGGCTTCTAAATGGAGGATCAATATCTCATTGTATTTTACACAAAGAGCTAAAACCCCATTGCTGTAACAATACAGAAAAAGAGAAAGCTTTACAGATCAGGTTACCTGTCTGATTCGATGTATTTAATAGACTATACATCTGGCTACAGCCATTTCAGAGTCTCAATCACAATCATTCAAAGTAGAGATTAAAAAAATGGCAGTTTATGACTTATAAGTATTTACTACCATTCCATCAACTCTGAAAATGTCTTTTAAGGGAAACATAACTAGTTGACAATTATAAAGCAGCATTTTAGTGTTGCTCTATATCATGACATATTACTTAAATTAAATGATAAGTATTATCTTACCTGATACATTCCAACTCCTATGTGTTTGGGCTCAATTTTCACCAGCTCAGCTAATGGGTCTTGGACGCGTCTAGCTATGGAAACTGAAAAACAGAATTAGAAAACAGCTATTACTTTCATCTGAAAAACCTGAATCCTGTAATTGCTTTTGTTACGGTGTTTTGAGTTTTTTTTTCCATCTTCTGTGCACTTAATTTTTTTTAACCCGGAAATAATCAATAATATAGCAGAATCCTTTTTCATTGTTAAGACAAGGACATCACATGTACATCAATCAAACTTTTTATTTGAATAATTCCTGCAAAGACCTAAGAACATTTCAAACTATAATCATGATGCTTAAAAAGTTCTTTTGAGCCACAGAGTTAATAAATCAAACTGTACACTATATTTTCCCCTTGTATCCATACTAAATGCATATATAACATTTAAAATTAAACTCTGTGAGAACCTTTAACCTGAAATCACAGATATGTAGGAAAAAACAAATATTTTACAAAACAACAGAGTATCTGTTCACAGACTTATTTATCTAATACAGCATTCCTTAAGGTATGTATGAGATACTTACAATTTATCTAATTCAACCATAAAATTCAGCATTCACTTTGAAAATAGTTCTTGGACTTAACTAATCTAAGCTGCACACCAAAACACATTAATTTGCTGTCACCCTTATAACTACATTTAGAAAACCAAAAGCAATTTCCAACATTTCTGATGCCATTATGAGCATACAAGAAGAACCTTTGGTCTTCTAAATCCAAATGTTGAATCGAGACTGCACTTTTGAAGGCTGTATTTATTGATAAATCATTTGCTTACCAAAATCTCAGATGAAAAAGCCTATTTTCAAATGTCTTTTCTCAAACTTGGTCTGATTCTGCAGATACTGGGTTGTACTCAGTATTTGCAACTGTGCTCCCTCCCACATATATGAAACTAGAAGAGTTCTATCTGCCAATATTATATTTATAAATTTTTTTTTTATCCTGAGTTAAGACAAAACAGGTTAGCTGGTTTAGCAGCTCATAGAACATTCATTCTACGTAGCAAAGTAAACACCCATGAAGAACAAAAGTGTTTAGACATATTCCAAAAATCTTTACAAATAAGAACCAAACTTCTTTCAAAAAAGCAAATCAACAACCAAAACCCTAAACCCCAAGAATCCCACAAAAAACAAAACCCAAAAGAAAAAAAAAACCAAGCAAAAACATCCCAACTCAATAAAAGTTAAAAACAAACCAAACAAACCCATCCAAAACATAAAAGAAAAAGCAAATAAAACAATGCCAGACCGTGTTGCCAAGGCTAGATTTTTGTACCACACAGGCTTCTGCAAAAATAAGACAAGAGGGACCAAAGAAAGCTGTGGGTCTTTAATAGCTACGTCCAGAATCAACTCCACAGGGCACTAGTCATTTCAAGAGCATTTTACATTTTTAAGCAAATCAGGACAGGGTTAGAGGAAGAACAGGCGGAAGTCAGGAGTAAATATATATATATATATGCACAGTGGTTTGTTCACCAACACACACAGTGTTTAAACAGGAACACTGGAAGTATCTCCAGTGTTCACCAGCTGATTTCACACATATACACACAGGTATGAAAATACGAACATGGTTATAATTTCCATATATATAAAATAATCTATAACCCCCTTACTGGATCACAGAAGTAATGTATTAATCCACAGAAGTGTTTAGGATGGACACACTTCTGGAGAACACAGGCTGCCTTGTCTAACACCCCTGCTGCAAGAGGGGTGTTACAGCAGGTTGTTCCAGATCATGTCCAGCTGGCTGGAGACTTCACAACCTGTCTGGTCAATCCATTCCAGTGCTGGACCACCCCGACAGGAGGTAAATGTTTTCTTGCGTCCAGATTGAATTTGCTGTGTTCCAATGTGGGCCCATTGCCACTTGTCCTAACAGTGGGCACTACTGAGAAGAGTCTGCTGCTCTCTACTTCATTCCCTCCCATCAAGTACTTACAACCCTCTGTAAGATCCCCCTGAGTCTCCTCCAAGCTGAACATTTCCAGTTTTCGTGGTTTTCTCCTTGTATGAAAGGTGCCCCAGTCCTTAATCCTCCTTGCAGCCTAATTTAAACAGCAACCATCTCTACTGCAGGGTGTTAAAGGCTTCACAGCATTTCAGAAAAGAACTTGACTAAACATTTGTACTTGAAGCCAAAACAGTAGCCAGAGATATGCAGGCTCCTCAAACCACAACTGCAAAGTTTATCAATTAAATGCTGCACTAGAGACTTCACTTCTAAAGATTTGCACTGCTAAATGCACAGTTAATGTGAAGTTCACTGCTCGGTCAGGCAAGACTTTTCATATCCTTTAATATCCATTTTAACATGCTGACAAAGGCAGTTTGCTAGCTAGGCTCAGAAAGCACTGTGCTGGTGACATCTGATATGCCAGCTTCTCTGATAGAGAGGTTCTGAATTCAAAGACAATCATGTACGCCTCCTTGTCAAAAAAAACCCCACAAAAGGTTAATCAGTGTAAGTACACCAGTTATCACTTACACAAGTATAGCTCACTGCAGAAATGCTTTCCTATAACAATAATTCATATTAATTACTTTGAAATACTAGTCACCCACCACCTAACAAACAAAAGTGAAACAAAACACCAGTTAAAGTAGTATTAATCCAAACCAAGAAACATAACAATGTATTTCTTCTGAATGCACTGATGCCTACGCATAGAGACTACATTTGTCCTTCAGCAAATCTCCTTAAACTCAGCTTCTTTAACACCTATACAGTGTTTTAGAGAATTCTCTTTTAGTTCTACACATTTCAAAAGTTATATGCTTAGATAAGCTGAGAGCAAATACCTCTCACTGTCCACATCTCCTTTCACCATGTCTTTTAAAAACAGACAACTCCATGGATAGGTTGATACAGGAACTTTCCAAGCATAACCTTCCCTTGGGAACCTTCAATTAAAAAGTAAAATTTAGACCCTCTTTGTCATATTAGCTTGGTTGACAATGCCGTCATATCCCTAGGAGGCTTCCAGTGGAGGCGCAGGACCTGATCCAGCAAAGCACTTCAGCACAGATGCATGTCAGAATTCCCACTGGAACCGGCAAAACTATTCACACGCATAAAGTTACACAGACATTTAAGTGCTTTCCTGGATGAGGCCTAATAGTTACAATATCGAAGCAGGAAGATCAGCTAACAGTCAGTTACAGATTAAGGGATGCAGCTCCTACAGTCAATAGCAGCAGGATAGCTGACCTGCCTAATTCCCACTAAAGCTGCAATTTCACTCCAGAACTTTTCCAATTAATAAATAAAAGGGAGCACAGTAGGAAAAATGCAAGAGTTGCCCACATTCTCGCTAGGCAGAAATTCAGTCAAGATTAGCATCTATTACCTCTTGTACAGACAAACCCATTTATTTTTTGCTGGAGTAGTTGCACACTGCAATAGATGGATCTTTTGTGGGGGCAAAGAGGCTCCACCCAGGTCATTTGATCCAAGAAGCTGGACTCTCACAATACAAGCAGAGTATTACTGAAATCATGAGGGCTCTGCAGAAGTGCAAGGTCTACTACCATGGAGCAGAGACAGTAAAACCTGATGGTCTGGCATTTTCTTCTTAAAAATTAAATCAAGACTCTAAGATTTGTTTTTCATTTTCTACTATTTTACACTAGGTGCATTTCAGAAACCATGCATTTTTTGAAGATTAACAATTAAATAGGTAATGCATTCTTACTTCTGTAGATATTGAGGTATTCATTTTTGCCCAAGCAAAACCAGAATAAGTTATATTACAGCATGAAGGGCAAAACCAGAAAATCAGATTTCTCAAAAGTTATCAGCATGGCCAAACATAAAATTTTGAGAGATGCCTTTATTAAAATATGCTAGTCTAAGTAAAATATGAAAAAAAGTCCTAATCAATATTAAAGACAGTATGAAGATGAGGACGGCATGACCCTCTATTAGAAAATCACTGCAAGACTTGCACACTCAATAAATGCAAAGCTTGGAGTTGTGAATGAAGATGAAAATATTATTGCAACACTTGGAAAGGCAGTAACATGCTGTGCTCCCTTTCAATAAATTCATGGAAAATTTTAACACTTGGAGGGACAGAATGGTCTAGGTGACCCTATGCCTTCAATGTAGATGTACTTCACATCCAAGTGCAATCAGATTACAGCAAGCATATTTGCTGCAATCCTGTCTTGTCTTTCGATAGGACATATTCTGCCATTCCATTAAAAAAGCAGTTTAATTGCTTGGTAGGTTCAATTCACTCCATACTTTGGTTATTCTACAAGACAAACCCAGCAGACAGCAAAGTATGTTTGTGTGTGAGTGACAAGCAGAGTATTACTGAAATCATGAGGGCTCTGCAGAAGTGCAAGGTCTACTACCATGGAGCAGAGACAGTAAAACCTGATGGTCTGGCATTTTCTTCTTAAAAATTAAATCAAGATGCCATTGTGGTGGACAAAAAGCCTCCCTGAGAGTTTCTTGCAGAACTCATGCCAATCTCTGTGTCTGATCCTCATAGAAAGTAAGGAATTAGATTAAAATGTTTTGTTTCCTAATGGCTAATAAGCAGATACGCCCACATAAACTTGCAAACATACCTAATTATGTGGCTATTCCTGTCTTAAAGATCAAATCACTAATTTCAAATGGAGAAATTTAACATTAAGACTATTTTCTTCAAACATTTATCACATTATGTTGTTTCTCTAGTACTTTCTACAGCAAGCTATAGTATTTTTCACACAGATCAAAACAAAGCTTTCACTCAGGAATACTGATAATCATTTTCAGGCTAAATCTTTTCAGAGTAAAGATGGAAAAAACTTTCCACACTTAACAGTGAAGGGCCAAAACAACACAGCAACCTTACTATTTCTCTGCATGGTATCTATACAAGGGCCATGTCAGCTTAGCTGCCAGACATAAAAAAAAAATAAAAGCAGAATTAGTGCTAAATTCTTTGGCTACCTCACTTCACTAATGGAACAGGCAATCATTAAGATCCAAAAAAGCAATCATTAAGATCCAAATCAAACATGCAGACTATTTAGGGTGCAAGGGCAGCTGGAAATCATGTCAACTAGATGAAATTTATTATGGTTTCAAGTATTGTGCCCACTTTGGGGGCAGGCTGCCAATTTCTGTGTACAGATGATTGCATATTGAAATGTTCTTCTTTTGCATTGCTTTATGTAAGAGCCACACCATAAAGCAAAAGCTTAACGGCTTAGACAAGGAAAGAGTGAAAATGAGGAATGCTTATGGGTAGAAGACTAAAAAAGTTTCAATTTCTTTCAGTTACAGTGGCATTGCTTACCACTCTAAGCAGAAAAACATTTTTGGCCAAAAGTCCAGGATGGTGGCATTCGTCCTCCTAAAAACATCTTCACATATGGATAAAAATGCATCCCAGTCAATAACTGTGGCAGCTTAGCTACCCCACGAGCGGGAGCATTTGTTTTGTGCTTTGAAAAAATGTAAAGCTTCCAGATGTGAAGGCAGTAGGTAGTTCTACAAATGCTTTACAAATAAATATGTGGCAATCGCAAGCTATTAAGCTATG
Source organism: Rhipidura dahli (assembly GCA_013399225.1). Taxonomy (NCBI): domain Eukaryota; kingdom Metazoa; phylum Chordata; class Aves; order Passeriformes; family Rhipiduridae; genus Rhipidura; species Rhipidura dahli. The sequence continues at coordinate 585,590 of VXAC01001974.1, forward strand.
ATCAGTTCAACTTCAATTTTGTCATATATGAGAACATTCTGTATCTTTATTGCAAAACCTCAGGGTTTTGTTCTTGCTGAGACATTCTACTGTAATATCCAAGTAACTCATCCACCCTCATATTTTAAATTAACCTTCGCACCTTAGAAGTCTGGGTTAAAACTTCAACGTCAATGAAATAAAAAAATAATATATTAAGGTAATCAGGGACTAAGTCACAAATGCATATGTAGTTACTGTCAATATATCATACCAGAGTAGATATGGAAACATTACAACTTTTTAAATCCTTTTATAAAGCCTATTATTGTGTTCAAGATCAATTATTCTCTGTAAGTATCTGCAATAATGTTTACTCAGTGATCGATTGTTCAGGTTTCCTGAGTCCTGGAAGCTTTCTATCCTGTTGACCTGAATTTCACCCTCCTTGCAAAGGATACAGTGAAACATACAGTAGTCTTTTCATTAAGCATTCTTTCTCAGTAGGTCAGGATTTGTGACACAGTTTTGAATCCTCATATATCTTCTTGGTGGGTTTAAAATACGTAATTTATTTTAAGCAACTGTTCAACAGCTGCATTTCATCCAAAGCTCTTCTGTAGCAAGTGAGCAGGTTTTTGTTTTAAAAAGGTTACATTTTAGTTTACTTTTAACTCCATAGAACTGATAATCTGTTATTTGCCTAAGATTAATGAAATAATGAATGACAATATTCTACTTATTTATTACAAAAAAATATATATTTAAAAAAGATGGGTTGAATACAACATGAAAGTTAGAAAGACATTTAAAGAGAAAACCTCATAAAGTGAATATTACAATTCAGTTTTTTTAAGTCAATATTTTTTCTTAGAAACACTCTCAAAAACACTTTTCTCAAGCATTAGTAATTTCTGTATCACAGAATAGTATTCATTTTTATCCAAGATGGGATGGGGGACACATAATCATTTAATGGAAGCCTGATGTGATTATTCGGTCACAGGAATAAGTTAGTCTCACAAGATTGGTACAAACACAGAAAAAACCTTTCCCCATCTGTTCAACTTAAAAGGTAGATACCATCAATATCCTTTTCCCATTCACACTGCTGATACTAAATACATCACTATGCCACTGATTACTGTTACTACTTAAAGTAAAAAGTTACTCAAAGCTCTAATCTTACAAGAGCTAGTAATCTGTATCTTAGAAGAATTAGTTATTTGTGTCAACAACAAAAATATTAACCTCTGTAAGTGACCAGAATGTTCTTTCCTATGCCTATAGTAAGAAAAGCAGCTCTGGCAAATAACACATCAAATCCCAGTATTAAGAGGAAACCAGAACTCCTTGAATTGAAGAGCATCCTGGTACTGGTCATTCCTCTAGCTCCACGCTTCAAGGAAGCAACAAAGCCTTCAAAAGGAAATACACAGACACAACACATGCACAGAGTTACACCAGAAGGGCAGAAGCCAATGGCTCTCATTGCTTTCATGCTACAGGGAAGCAGCTTGACCTGAGCACGTAAAGCTTGCAGGTAGCGGATGATCAAACTCCTCCACTCCCACCCACTCCTGAGCTCTACAGCTTCAGAGGAAATACAAAGCCAGTAGAGGCAGGATGTTAATGATCATACAGATTAGAAAACATCAGATTCCTGTCTAGAACAACAAGAAAACTGTAAGAAGACTACAGACATCTCTAACATCTGTGTAACAACCCATTCAGGATTGTGCTAGTGGTTTAAGGCAATTCAAGCCCATTTTTCTGTTTCTCAATATCCTGGCACAGGCACATGTCCATGCCCAGCTGGGAGAGGCTCAGTCATTTCCAAACTATCTGCACTTAGGGACTGGTTTTTGATTTCCTATAGAACCCCCAGATTCCCTATAATTCCTGTTTAAACTGTAGAGCCCAGCCCACATCTTGGGATGAGCTTCTGCTCATTAGTAGGAACTGGGTCCTATGGGGAGACAAGTAATAAGACTCTCTTGCTTCATTACTAGTTATGTATATTACTAATTAAAATTAATTATTGCTATTAATATTATTCTAGTTTATTAATATTACTATCATTAACATTTTCTATCTTTAACATCTTACTGCTGCTCACCACCCTTTTTGCTTCTAACCACTGAATGTTCATCATTACAGTGTGGTTCTCTGTTCTCCATCCTTCCAAAAGTATAATTAAACTCATTTTTAAATGCTACAGAATGCAACAGATGGAAGATGAAGTATGATTTCATTTTGTACTGCTCTAATTGCACAAAACCCAACTAAACATTAGGCTGACAAGATGTTTTAATGCATAAGAATTCAGTGCTTACTTTCTCTTCTGAAAGGTTGTGGAACTTTCACCAATTCTCTGAAACGAGCTGTAGAAGAAAGCTTCCACTTAGACAGCAGTGTGAATGGCTTAACCGTAGGACTAAGTAAAACAATAAAGTTTTTGAAAAATGACCTTCTCTCCTGAGTAGCCAAAGGGGAGCAGTGCTCTTTTAAGAAGATGAAGAAATTAGCTCAAGTAGACATCCAGGCACTATGTCCCACACATCTAATCATCAAATTGTTTTACTTTCCTTAAGATAAAGTCAAAAGAAATTACATTTTTTCCAATCTCTACCTTCTACTTGCTGGCCAGTATGACAGCTCTGAACTCTATGTCTCTAACAGGACCCCAGGGAAAGAAACCCTGTAGCATAACAGTCTGAAAGTCCTAACAAGCCCTCAAAGCCTACAAGGCTTTCTTCTGCAAGGAAAAGTGCAAGTGGTGTGCTGAACTTTGAGTGTACAATAATGCAATGTGTTCTGCCCTGTGGAGAGGAGACAAGCAGATGGGATTTGACAATGCTAAGGCAAGCTGTGCTGTGTGACCTTTGGCTCTCTCAGATTCTTCTTTATCCTCAGAAAACATCCCTTAGAAACAACACAGTTTCCATACTGCATCATACCTGTGCATGCAGCATGACACACGCTCACCCTGTTAGTTTTCCAAATCTTAAAACAGAGTCGCTCTAGGGAATATTTTATCTACCTTTGCTGCTTTCCTAGCTGGGTGACAACTATGTAGCCTTGACAGAGCCCTAGTCCTTCATGTCCAAGAGGAAAATGTGCATTTCTTGGAGCTCTTGCATTAGAGAAGCCCATGTATGTTGCTCTTCTTTAAGCATTTGAACACAGAATTGCAAATTAAAAACCAAGTGTGTATGATTGCATAAGTTATGAAAATAAGACAGAGGTTTAGCATGAGATCTCTTCTAACAAGTGGTTACACAAACGGTGTCTGAAACAACAGCCCTTTTCTTCCCCTTTTTATTTTGCTTTTGAAGCAGTGAAACAAAGACCAAATTGCTTATTTGTTAGAGCAGTCATCTCAACAGGAAAGGTAATTCATCAACTTAATGAAATGAAGACATTTCTCATTTATGTAACTGAGAGTATATTGAAACCAGAGTGAAATGCCAGCATGACTACTGCCTCACAGTAATTCCTTTCCATCAGGCCACTGTTTCACTAGAATGCATCAGCTTCCTCTGATTCTTAGTTCTTAAGCAACATTCATTTCATTATGGTATCAAAGAGGTGGAGAGGCAGCAGAAGAAAAACATTCTACTGTGAGCACAAGTCAAACATTTGGTACATCCTTTATCTTCCTTATACCAAGGATAACAAAACCTCCACTAGCTGACCACACCTTAAGAAGTTTTCAGGCATCCAGAAGGTACATAAATTCTACGTTTCTGTGTGACAATCCAACACAAGTTATATGTGCTTGCACTTTCTACATACTTCACCTGGTCCTCCACAGTCTTTCCACTTCCTCTAGCCAAACTTGTTTCAGCCAACAAGCATTTGCAATGAGGAGGTATAGAAGTGGAGAAGCACTGAGAGAAAAAAAAAGGAAGCCTGGAAGAGTGTAGATGTTGACACCTGCACTGACATCCTGCATTTCTTATCCTATAAAACATATTTTTATTAGGAATACAGGCTCTGCACAACAAAGTAAAACCTTAGGCAAAACTATATAGGACAGGATGGAAGTAAAGCAAACAAGATATCAACCTTTGGAAAATCACTGAATTCCAGGGTTCACAGGCCCAGTGACAGCAACTAAACCCAGGCTGGCACTGATTGTCACAGAGCTCATCTGTCTGAGGGAGGAATGCCTGTCACCACTAAGTCTTTTGCTTTTACAAAGAATACCACACCAAGACAGTCATCTCATGTGCTCTGGCAATGAAAGGTAACCAATGGCAAGTGAACTACTGTTAATGCAAGGCAAATTACCATGCCCATTGAACTGCTACTTACAACTACTGCTAAGGGAAACTTGCATCCAGGCTTTGTATTGAGAAAAGACATAGGTAAATCTCAATCACAGAGACCCAGAGCAAGCCAGGAGATTTTACAGGCAAGTTCAAGTGCATAACTCTTACTGGAAGCTGTCATAAATAAAAACTGACCAAATGTTAAACACGAAGTGGTGTAGTGATGCTAAGTCAGAAAATAAAGAGAATTAAATTTAAAAAAAAAAAAAAAAGGAAAACCCCCAACAAAAGAGCAGAGCAACAACAACAACAAAAAAAGAATGTGACAGGTTTAGGAAAATTCCACCAAATGAAACATTTAACTACTTCTTCAAGAGGGTGGCCAGAGGACACATGCCTGGGCAGAAATAGAACTGCAGTCATCCACCCAGCCTTGCAGCTCCCTCATTACCAATACCTCATCACGACCTCAGAGCTGGCAGCCACAGAGCCTTGGTAGATCACACATTAACGAACTTCACAAAGGTAATCAACATTTCCAGCTTGCAAAGTACTCCTTTCATGGTGTCCATTCTTCCCTACAAAACCTCCCACCCCAAATCTTAAGTGTGTCCTTCGGCACAGCTTTTGAGAAGGAGAATTCAAGGAAGCCTTGTACTCCATTCTGTCAGACTGCAATCCTATTGCAGGTTCATCCAAAACCCCCCAGTACCAAACTCCAGTGGCTTGCTCCCCAGGCAGAACCCTCCTAATCTGCTGCAGCTGAACTTCCTCAGCCTATCAAGTAGGAAATCCTTTTATTGCTCTGGCCTATAAGCTTCTTATCTCCTAATTCTACCAGGCTGAGAAATAGCTGCTCTGCTCATTAATCCTACCATGACTGTCAGAAGGGGATAGATACCTTCTCACTCAACTCAAACACAAGTAACTAGGTTTCATCAAGTTCTATACTATCTACTTAGCTGAGTCCCAGTCCACAAGATTTTTTAGGAACAGGAGTAGCAGAACAGCAGCTCCTGCAATTTCATAAAATATTCAGGACAATTCTAAAGGTGGAGAGACTCTATTGCCTTCTATGTACTGTAGATAACAGCAAATATTTTAAGAAAAGGGTTTGTTCAATTTTGTTCTTCCAAGCAAGGGCAATTTTGGCTAAAAGTGCTGTATGGATGATTATAAAGACTTTCCTCTATAGTTTCTATGTACACCATTGGCTTAAAAAGAGATCTTTCTCAATCATTTATTACAAACTCAAGTCATCCATGACCTTCAAAGACAGCTCAAAAGGGAAAAAAAACACCCAGTTGAGTCCTTGGGTTAACTAATACCTCTTAATTAGCACCCCCAAGAAATGCTGAGGGTTTCTGGTTTTCCCCCTGTACAGAACACTCAGTCAAGGAGAAATTATTCAGCTAATTTTTCCATCAGAATTAGTATCTTCTATTTCGCTGTATAAAGTGAAAACTGACTACAAACAGTTGCTAATATTACAGAGATCACTGCAAATATTACAGAGATCATATCACAAGATGAAAAAGTATTCTCACATGCATTATTTAATATTTTATATTTAGGTACCCAATGAACAAACATAGGCCTATCTGTGTAATTCAAAAAACCTTCTATAAAGTTTTGTTGAGAAAAATGTTAAAGTGGCAAACAGCGTTAAGATCACAGATATCTCACGTCAGTTGTACCTTTTATTTTAACTATAAATGTCACACTTCATCATGCAGCTGTCAGCTTCCTTTAATGTACTAAATGCTATCATGTAAGCACAGAATCTGACATGATGTAACACAACAATTAAAATAAAAAGCAAGTCAGCTTTGACACAATGTCACTTTTCTGTTTGCTGCAAATTAAAGGAAAATTGAAACTACACAAGTAAGCTAGTCAAGAAAAAAGTCTGAAGAAACCTCAAACATCTATATTATGTTACCTAAACCTCTAATGTTATGTCCCATTTTTACATTCAACTTTATGAAGACATCCATAGCTTTAGCACAACTTATTACAAATTGACACCAAAAGATGTCATGAAGAAAGCCTAAAACTTCTAGAATACCCTGACTGTAACATAGTTCTAGCTGTCAGTTTCGTAATAGCCAACATGCATGAAACTAGGCAATTATTTTTCAATTTCTGTACTACTCTTTTTCAATTTCTATCCACTCTGTGGTAATGCTGTGGCCTGTTAAAATTGCTGAGGCTTTTAAAACCAGATGCAACAGCACTTAAATTAAGCCTGAAGAAAATCCTAGTAACAAAGGAGCAATTATGAACCCTAGGTAATTAATACTGAAATTTATCATGTATTAAAAATTGGATTTTAATTTACTGTATTTGAAGCACAACACTAAATAAAAGTGTCTGAAAAGTAGAAAAATTACTTTTGGAAAAAATGAAAAACATGTACATCTGGAAAGGCATAATATTAATAATTAGATTTCTGCCTTTTCAGTGTGTTTTGTTCATTTACAACAACGTTAAAGCTACATTTAATACATCAGCACCATAACAAACTTTGGCCCAAGAGAAAGCTAGTGCTGTCACAAATACAGAAATGTCACATGCCTAATATTTGCCATGGCCATACTACGACACATTTAAAATCTTTGTGGCCCAGGGAAGAAATAATCACCACAGAGTCTGTTTCCGGGCAGGGCAAAGAGTTTCAAGCAAAAAGAAGCTAGAAACCTCTCCTGCAAATGGAGGGGCTGATATAGACATTCCAAGAATATTCCTGTAAAAACATTCACTTGAAATATCAAGTTAACACTTTCCCCTTTGTGGAAATAAGAGGAAAGGGAAACATGGGGAATTCTATAAAGTTTTACCCCTGAATACCATGGCAGAATTTTTTTCTGCTGATCCTGCCAAAGGATTTCCAGGCCAGTAACCTGTTAGAAAAACATTACATTTAAGAACATTATAATTTTGACTGAAAAAGTTTTATATATGAGTGCTGCTGCATTTTCCAATACGCTATATTTGATTGAGTATAACAGCAAACTGCAAAAAAACTAAGAACAAAAAAACCCTGAGGTAGATAAAAACAAATAGAGTAAGACACACAATTAAAAATACCTAAGTGGAGTAATACAAAAACAACCTCAAACCTCCCTTACAGCTGTCTCAGAATAAAACAAATCCATGAATAGAATTTGGACTCGGACAGAGCTGCTAGGAATTTGATCTTTAAAGACTACTCTGAAAATTACTAGACCAAATACTGAAAATTATAATAGGGGCAACACTTGCATATTTCTAATTGCTGTGTTATACCTCAGTGGCATTTATGCTGAAGTAGATACCTTTTAAAAACAAAACCTAAATGGTATTTCTTGAAAACTGTATTCAGCTACATGAAGACCCCAGCGATCACAATGAATGCACACCTTTAAATTATCTGTTCTAGTTTTACACTGTTTTTCTAGCCCTTGAATGGTTTAATTATTGCTAGAGATATTTATGTACACACAGAGGAGAAGAGGGAAGGTCAAGCCCCTGTGGGCATGGACATGTGCAACTGTGAAAGTTTATGCAATTCATTGGTTATATTCATGGCCATAAATTCTCCTGCACCAGCCTGTTGAAGGGATACATCCACAAAGATCTTTACATTACAGGAGTTAGTAGAAGCTGATCTCATTCATTTGCCCGCCTAGGACTTCAAAGGTGAAATGACAGAAGAATTAAAGTTTAGAAACAAAATATCCAAACCTTTTGTCTACTTTTGACTATTATTTTATTTAATAATATAAACAAAACTTTCTGAGAACTGAGACTTGAGCTCCATGTTGAAATGCGATAAAATTAAATACTCTTCATACCTGCACTTCTTAGGTTAGGGTCTAGGTCTGGCATTTCCTTGGATGCTTCTGGACTGACACTGTAGATCGATGCTCCTGCTTCACTGACAATGCTGAAAAATAAAATGGCAAATATGTAAAATAGCACACAACTGAACAACACAAGTAAAAGACTTTACAAGTGACTTACGTGAATATTTAGATTTTATTTAAATCTTCATGTTTTGAATAAACCGAATACTTACAAAAGTAGGACAGTACAAAGGAAAATATCTCCATTTAAGCCAAAACACCCCTGCCTGACCTGCAACATTCATTCTTTATCAATTCTGGCCTTATTATAAATACACACTGTGCATGATATCAGTCCCTGTCTCAATCTTTACAGGAGGAGAAAAAAAGGAATACAATAAACAAGTGTTAGCAGAAGTAAATAAGCTAACCAGCTTCCATAAACGAAACAAAACCTACCTGAAGATTTCATTAAAAACACCTACATTATAAAGTCTAACATTCAACTATTACATGAATCCAAGCCACAAGCGTGCACACACATTGGCAAAAGCCAGCTGCCCTAAAACACTCAAAAAGCCCCAACTTGATACAGACTGAGCCACAGAGCTGCAGCTCCCTTCTCAGCAGCATTCAATACAGTCTTCTCCCAGCTCTCGCTGCCATCCCCAAAGAAAAACAGACTGCCTGTCTTCAGGAACTTAAATTACAGTTCATGTATCTACCATACACCTCAAACTCATTTGGTAATGATGATAAACTCAGCAATTCAAATCAAACACATAATTAAAAACCCCTCAAGTGCTCTAGTTCCACTCAAGAGAAAACTGCAATCAAATATTCACAGCGTAAGTTTATTTTCAGCTGTGAAATTCTGACACCACTGAATCAACAGTATATTTCTTCAAATAACTTCAACAGAACTGGAATTTCAGGTTGATAATTATGGCATCATACAGCTACTGCATTGGAGATTAATACTATCAGTTTCAGAACTATTTTTACTTTTACTATTCCACTTTCAGAATAACCTAATCTTTGCCATAAGGAGACAGACCACAGTCCTTAAGAAACAGACCTTTCAGCAAAAAACCCATAACTTTGCTTTATTCTGTTTTAAAATTGGACTATAAATTTTCCTTTTAAGAATATTTACCAGGTCAAATTTTTAAATAAAAAACCTGATACTTAGAAGCTCCTCCCTTTAGAAAAAGCTGGAGAACAGATCAGAAGTAAAATATATTCCCATTCAGTGGTCCAAGCATGGTATCAATAAACAGTGTAAAATGCAAATACAAGAAGTAAGAACTCATTACTGTAGTTTTTACAGATTCCCCTCTTCCCCAATTAAAAGTGGAATTTGGTGGAGTGCTGTATACACAAGTCAGACTTTAAAGTTACCCAAAACTCTAAAGAACATTTCAATTGTACAGACTGAATCTTTCAATAAATACAGAGAATAAAATCCTATTCTCTTCAGAATTAGCGTAACTCCAGACCCATTCAAACAGCCAATTTAACTGGCAAGAGCAAAAGAGCGAAAAAATCCTTAGACCAGGTGAACTGGGCAAGTGAAAATGAAACTATTTACATGATCTTATAAAAAGATTCAGTATTATGAGCACTCCTTCACGATAAATGACATTCATAAAACATTCCCATCACAGAGCTCAGAAATAAGATCGTATCACAAAAACCTAACTGCTGAACATAAAGATGTTGACAGAAGACTCATAAAACTGATTTCACTGATGAACAAGTAATTTAAAGAACAATGCAGCAGAACGTATTTCTTAACCTGTTCACACTTTATAAAGGGAGCATCTGGCAAGCGCTCCCTTTCTGGATACTGCTTCCAAAAAAACCACACATGAGCACACACTTCTAGCAGACTTTCACTAATCACACTTCAGTCTCTGTGTTCTAACAGGTCTCAAAAGTTAGCCCTCATGCAATTTTTAAACTGAACACACTGATAATACAGTGTAATATAACTTCAGATTAAAAAAAAAAAAAATCAGTGTTTTGCACACATTTTTACAGTGCTGTACTATGAACTGTACTACTGCACACAGTTTATTGCTTGACCCTCTCCCAGTATTTTCTGCAGTGAAAAAACTGATGTAACCTTGATGGGAAATTTAACACACTCGACATTTTAATGTTTTTCATTAATTCTACACTGACAATTTGCAGAAGCAGAAGGATTGCACTAATACTGTCATTCTATGGTAATACGTGACTTGTGCCAAATTCTAAGGTAGGCAGTACAAAAACTCCTTGCTAAAATGAGTAGATAAAATTAAAACTTGGGATAGGAGACAGAAACATTTGAAAAAAGCGTATTTCCTTTCCTCAAGAGCATTTATACACTGGGGTGAGGAGAAGGGGGAAAGCCAAGAGAAAAATTATCTCAAGAAAGAGAACAAGATATAAAAAGCACTTTCAGAAGGAGCATACACTGGATACTTGAGATCCACTCTGAGATGTTTTAGTATATGCATGCAGGTATTCTAAGAAGTATTTGGTGTAGCAGACGTGGAAAAGGGGAGGAAGAATTTCCACTCACGTAGAACCCCACACTGTTCTGCCCAAGACAGCAAAAGCCAGACATTAAATAAACCTTTTACCCAGATTAAATGCAAAAGGCCACATGCTCCAAAGATACCATCCTCTGGGTCATTCAACAACAGTCAACCAAACTTCCACAGAACTATCAGTGACTATCACATGGTTTGATACTGCTGCAGTGAGGTGGTTACTGATGTGACAATGGCACACAGAATGCTGAAACATTTAGCTTGGTCAAAATACTAAGATTACAAGCAAAATAGCTTTAGAGATTGTCCACAGTTGTTCTGGATCTTACTTTTTGACTAGACAGGAGGCAGTCACTTTGGTTCGCTGGTATTCTATATGTTTTCCAAATTCTCATCATTCTCTTGAAAAGGGTGATGACTTTATAGACAATTTAAGCTAATTTAATGTTGCTAAATGCTCTACATCGTGCCTTTTAAATAAAGTATATGTATTTTATGTCAGGGCATATTAAGACAAAACCAAACATGCTCAAATGAGTAGGCAATAGAAAATTACTTCAAACTATTGCAGTCCACACTGTTCTTCATCTCCCCTTCCCATTTCTACAATGAACACAGTTCTCAAGAGAGCCAAAAGAAAAGCTTCATAAGAGTTAGTGAAATTGTATTATAATTTTGTGTACCTTCAGAATTTGTTTCTATTTTAAGTCACATAATAGATGAAACCAAAATAATTGGTTCCCCTGCCCCTAATGATACCCCTATTACTGTGCATTCCTTAGGAGGGAAGATTCTGACCAAACATAAACAGCCAAAACAGCTATATTGAAAAATTATTTTGCTTTTTAAAGTCAATATGTAGTAGGTAAATAAGCACATGGTATGACATGATGTGATATGCTTCTAGTACATGAAAGAACAAGTGTCATAAACTTCTCTTGGGATTAAAAGGAAAAAGGAGGTAAAGGATCTGGGACTACGCCTCCATACTGTGCTTCCCACACCAGCCATACTACACAATAAGGGTTTTTTTCCTCAGCAGCTATATACAACTTTTAAAAATTAAAGTGCCCCAATCACAAAGCTGCTATGCAACATTACAGTGTATTCTTTTCAATTGTACAAACCGGCATGTTGCATGTGAACTAAGTTTTCCTACACTGCACCCATCCCATTCACAGTTGTTAAGACACATTTTAAGTAGCTAAAGCAACATTAAATATATTCCACCAGCACCACCTGGTGGGCCCTCAGCATTATGCTAGAGACCACAGCAGCTATATTCTAAATACTTTAAGGAGCCTTTTAACATTTATTAGAGCGAGTTGGTTTTTTACTCAGCTTCAATAAGCATTACATTTTTGGTCTGAAAAGATTATTTATTTTGAAAAAATTCAGATTTTCAATCTCTTAATTTTTACAGGAAGAAGAACTTTTCTTGTAAATGGTAAAAAAAAATAAAACTCAAGAATACTTAAAATTTACTCTTTTTTAAATTCAAAGATGACATGTAACCAGCTAGTTAAAAACAGCGGTTTAACCAAAATACAATTTTTAAAGCTTGCAAGTTTCTTACATAGTAAATTTTCACTGTAAACCTTTTCAAAGCTATGTAAAAATCTCTTATCAGGCGAGACCTTTGTAGGTTTAAAGACGAATGCACCTTCCTGACATTTTCATGAACTTTTACCAACATTTCAGACTCTTACATTACATTGAGGTCATTTTGCCACAATCAAATGTAACACTGGATTAATAACATTACAGAGAAATAAAAAGCAACTTTATCCAACTTTACATAACTTGCTGCTCCTACAACCTCCAAATCCCTGATTTACAACTTCAATCCTTTAAAATGACATTTTAAGAAACAATACCAGTACAAAGAAGAGTCTGGTGTTTATTACTTGGAAGAAAGACATAGTCACTCAAAAAGCAAACGGTATGTCAACCTCAAAATGGGACAAGGCTTTCATATTTGGCCATAAAATTATGATCTGCCAGAAGAACTCCCTTCACAGTCATAATTTAGTAATTATGGCTAATTTCCCTAACCCAACTTTTTACATATTAATTGATAAATATATTGTTCATAAACTTGTGGCCATGAAAGCCAGAGACTCCCACACAGTACAGGAGTAAAAAAAGAGTCAAAAGGTTTATTCAGTGTTTCTTACTAAAATAATTGGCTTATGAATCACCCAGGACAGAAAAATAAAATTAAACAAAATTACAAAGTATTCTCTAGAAAAGAACACTGGATTTACACACTCAGTTGGAATGTATCAAGCTTTAATTATGTTGACAGATGTTATGATTAAAAACAAACTAAGAGGGGGCAGGGAAGACTTAATTAAGCACATGCTCAAAAGAAGATTTGGCTGCTTCATGAATGAGAAATCCATTGGACCTCAGAGAAAACACAGAAGTCACAACTAGTTCCAGAAAACCCTAACATGCCAAAGGGTTGAGAGTCACACTGCAGAAATAGGATGCCTGCATCTGCTGTCAGATGCCTCCCTGCACACCCATTTTTGGTGCCTAATGAGGGGGAGTCGGAAAAGCACTTCCCAGGAAACAGCAGGAACCTGCTCATTTGCACTGTGACTTGTGTTGTTCTCTCTTCTCCTGTCAAGCAGGACATTGCCCACGGCAGAAGCCGCCTGCATGGCCTCTTCAAATCCTCACCATTAGCAAAGGCAAAGTTACCTGCCCCTCCTGGCAGCTCATGCCCGGGCACACGAACACTCCAGCACCTCTGTGCTGCACACAGCTCCTGCTGCTGTGCTGGGCACTGTAGCCAGCTGGAGCCTGCAGCACAGCACAGGCTGGGCTGTGATTTGTGCAGCAGCCATAAGTGCTTCACCACAGGAACAACAGGACACCAGCACTGACAGAGCCTGGCTCTGACACTGCTATGCCATTGCTTCTTTCCATAAGAGGAGCACAAGTCATGGAAGTGCAAGATTAAAAGGTTCTGGTATGTACTGAATAATGTATTCAAAGAATAAAAAGACCAAAGAGATTTTCAAAAGCCTGTTCATTCTGACAGATGAGAGTCATAATCTGGTGTTTCCCCACTGCCAATAAAGTAGTGGTATAGCAAAGGAACATGTTAGGATCATGGAAAAAGGATTATACTAGAAAGCAATCACTATTCAATAGAATCAAGACAAAAAGCATACAATTCAAAAAAACCTCAGTGTTTCTAGCCATGAATGAATGAGTTTGATCTGTATTTTACAAAGTTTACTAGAAATTATGCCATGCAAAGAAAGGAATTTGCTCTTGACCAACTCAATCTACTTTGTAAAGTAAAAATTACTTCATTATTTCATACCAGGGACTCTGTTTTGCAGCAGATTACAACACAGAATATCATCACTTCTTTTGGTTACAAACCCTACTTTTGAACCAGCATGCTGACCCCACAGCGGGGACAATAAATAAGCACCTTATCAAGCAGCTGCTGAAATGACAGAAGTTCGAGGCAATCATCCTTTCATTAGGGAGTATTTCTCTCCTGTTCAGCCACAAACGATATTTAGCACCAGTTAAGCTGATGGCTTTCCTGGTAGACGGTACAGATCTCTAGAACCTACTCAAGAGAAAAAATTAGGCCTGTTTCAATCCGTCTTTAGCAAGAAACTCTAATGAGTGTTGGTCTTGTTGCTTCAGATTATTAAAAGTGACTTATCTTAAAATAACACTTAGTCTTACAATGACACTCTGTTTTCCACTTCTTCCAGTATGCTTATACAAAAATAAACTTCCCTATAGAATTGAAGTACACTCTTTCAGATGAGGAACAACCTGCAAAATTTAACAGTTCGAAATACCAAATTATAGTTTTTTAAGAACAGATAAAATGCAAGAATGTCTGTTTATAATAAATTTAAAGGAATATAAGAAATGAAAGACAGTTTAATTAAAAAGACCTGCATCCAAATCTCAGAAGAAATGTATGAAAAAGATTAAAAGATCAGTATATGTTAAAAAATTTAGTTCTTGAAATAGCTGTCTTCAAGTATTACCCCACTCCTCTGAAGGCTGGAAATTTTGGGGCTAAAAAGCCCAGCATTTTTGTCTTTTACTGCTTTGAAGCCTATAAGAAGGCTGTGTGTTGATTATTCATTCTAAGAGCTCATTGCCCGTAATCAAATGTAATAAAAGGATATTTCAAATTTAAGGACAATTATGTTCTGAGTCAGGCAACCTGACTGCCCATCTGCTAGCATAAAACAGCTTTTGAGAACACAGGGGAAGCACTTGAGGCAGTGTACTTAAAAGCTTCTCCTTTTAGAAATGTTATTACTTTGGAAAATGCAGCCCAGTTCTACTTTCAGATCTGGTTGAATGCAGAAAACATAACCATCAAAAACTTTCCCTGATTACAGAATTAAAAGAGTTCAAAATTCTCTGATTTCAATTCTTCAGCTACCATCATACCTCCCCAAACTGATGTGGCATTTTCTGCCAATAAAACAGAAAGACAATTGCTACTTACAACAGAATGAAAGAGGTTTGAGAATTATTGCAAACATAACAGTAAGTTACCATGCTTTAATTTCTTTTATATTAGATAAAACTCTCTATGAAGTCCCAAATCAAGAACTAGTTACCACACTAAACTAATAAAACTAACTGTATAGCTCCAGTCTGGAAGCCTTTATTCAGCTGTGTATGAACCATGCCCTCAGCACATCCCTGCAAAGGGGAGAATGATCAGATATCTGTCTTCATCTTGTCTGAAAACGATGACATTTTTCAGTAAGAAAAGGGTCCAAATGGCAGGTGTCAAAGAGCTTTAGCTTCACACGTGGTGCCAGGAGGCAGAAAAAACAACAGTAGCGTGTGGCCATGTCAGGGCTGCACAGAAGCTGCCGTACAAGCGCATATCTGAAAAGAGCAAACCTCAGAGCCTGTTAAATCAATCTAGTGCCAGATGCTGTTATTGGAACAAAACTGGTGCTGTGGATTCATCCCCAGAAGAAATACACGTCCCATGTCTGCAGTGAAAAGTGAAAGACCTAGGGTGGCATGTCTCAAGACTGAAGGTGACAGTCACCTGTGACTGCCCCCACCACTTTCATTGACAGTTTCAGAAAACAAGTGCTGTCATTGCTCATAAAGCTGCTGGAGTTGAAGCTCCTTTCTGCTTTGCACAGAGCTTTAAAATCTAAGCTTCAGGTCCAAGTTAACCATCCAACTAAAAAGCAGTCATGTAATTTATTTTTACTTTAAACACTGTAGTACAGTAGGAACTTCAGAGAAAATTTAGCTACTGCTCATCTCCTTGCTGCAGCAATGCCAAGAAGAGAAATTGTGAAAATATGGATAATGCTACAGTATTAACACTACCTTAATGCAAGAGGACAACTCTAGCTCAAAAGAAGCACATTTTATGTGATTACCCTGTGACAACATTAAAATAATTCTAAGCAGTATAAATGAAAAATGGTTGTATTCCAATATGTTCAAAAGTTACCTATCTATAATCAATTACCATTGGAATAAAGGAAAGAGTAAAAAAGGCTTCAGGACTGACATAGGAAATGAAAGCCCTGGAGTCCACTTCTAAAATATAATAGGCATGGAAATGGGTATCCATTTTATGAATACAGTTTAAGACCAACTGTGCCAGTTCTCAAGCAGTTTTACACAACTAAATTATGTCAGTGAACTCAGGGGTGCAAACTATACATACAGCACTAGAAAAATATACCCAAACACTGACAGGATTTTACCTAACCTGTTTTTATCCAGGAGGGAGACAAAGAAACATAACCGATTTGGCAGTCAGGCTTCAGAAAGAGAAACAGTAGGTGATGTTAAACACTCATAATTCATACCTTTATAGACAATCTGGAACTGAAATCACCTAGAAGCATATTAAAAACATGGCACAGTCCAAAAAGATGATGATGCTCCCCAAAAAGCCTTTAAAAACTGTTCCCCACTGAAGGGCTCCACAAGCAGCCTTTTTTAGACCCTGTCCTTCACAGTTCTCAAGTGCTTGGTGAAGATGACAAGCTTGACTCAACACCATGAAACACAGCAGACCAAAGGAATCTGCAAGTTCCAGAGCAGAAGGCTGTCACCAACACTGTCCTGCCAGCAGCTCCTCCTCAGCTCAGCCAAGCAGAAACCCCTGCAGTGATAGCACATGGCAAAAGGTGGTGTTTCACCCAGTCCACGTTCAGCCATCCAGGACCTTCCAACAGGTAAGATCCATACTGGCTGTTTTTAGAAACAGTAGAGGCAAAGGGTAAAACCCAAAACCTGGTAGTTCATGTTCATGCATAGTAACTCAAATTGAAACATTATCAAATACCAAGGTTGTGGAAACAAACAAGACTTTTTGAAAAAAAGATTCCTGCCTATAAATACCTAGATGTTTGCTAGTATCACCTGTATTTGGCATTGTCATTGACAATCTATAAAATAGGGGGATAATTCATGTCTGACTAAAGCCTATTTAATTTTTAAACCAAAACATTTCCCTACTGCATGCACTGTCATACCCACACCACCCTTCACACAGGACATTCAAGAAAACAAATGATCCATTAAGGAGAGTCCATCAGGCTCTTGAGTGAATACAGATCTCTCAACCAATTTATTTGTCAGTTAACTTCACAGCGCATTCAGAGTTAATCAAATAAAATTGCATAAAGAAGCATCACATGTGAACAGTCAGTTTGAAATTACCTAGAAAGGCCACAAGAACATGCCATTCCAGTGCTATAATGGCTCTCGGGAATCATTTTTATCTGTTAGAACAAGTAACACAGATGCAGCAACTGCTGTGCCTAAAATGCAGCTAGTTAAACCAGACCAAAGGCTGGAGCTTAGAGTCACATTAACTCTCATGGAGACTTCATCCCCAGAGTGGAGCGTAACTGGACAAGACCACAGCATATGGAGGAAAATGCCTCTTGGAGCACGGTACCTCCAGCAACTGTCATCTTCTTTAATTCTCACTCTGGGCAGTTGGGAGGCAGCCTGGCCAGTGCTGCCTCCACAGCCCTGATTCATGCAAAATCCTGACCTGTAGCTTTGGCCGGAGACAGGCTTTATTCTGTCTCCCCTCTGTGCATTCCTACAATACCACTGATCATAGCACTCAATCTCTCCTTACGAGCTCAACCCTCTCCTCAGCACAGGTCCAGGAGGGAAAGCTGGAGTCAGCTACACCCCCTTCTACTAGGGGTTGAGCAAAGCAATGCAGAAACAGTCTGTACACACTGAGGGAACCACAGATCCTCTGCTGCTATTTCTCTCAGCTCCCTCCCCATCCCTCTTAACGTGAGGCTGTATCCAAAGACTTCATATTAAATATTTTTAACCTACAGACACTTCTTGGCACAGCTTAGTGAACTCTGAAGTACCCAGGTTTTCCACATAGCAAAACTCAAAGTAAATTAAGAATTCTGGAATCAGAATAAATCCTGGCAGGGAAAATTCTTTAAGGTATTAAATACTAAGAAAGAGTGTGACCACATCTTTCTAGCCATGTCGTTTCTTCTTAGTTTACTTTGATTTGGAATTCACCTAAAAAAATAAGCTGTCTGTTTCAGTTTACAGAAGATATATTCACCTACTGAGTTTATTCTCCAGCTCAACATACTCAAGAAAAATGTTACATAAAGTAAAAGTTCTTCATGCAGACCTGATCAAAATTATATGCTTCTACCTTTTAAAAATCACTTCTGCAAATTTAATCATGACAGTGCGCTTATCATTTTTAAAGTACTCATTTGCGGGGGGTATTTTTTTTTAATACAGGACAATACAGTTGCTTTGATATTTTCCTGTGATGTAGTTTATAACCATTCCAAGCTGACACTTGTCAAGAAGTGTTCCATTCTGTCCATCGAGGAAAATATTTTTCTTCATTGGAAAAAAGGTTGTAAAACTGAGGTACTAGTTAAGTGTTTCCAGAAAAATCTATTAGTCCCCTATGAAGGAACTGTAGCATTACAGTATAAAAAGGATTATAGCAACAGACAGGGGAAAAAAAATCAAACCAGAAAGTTATGAAAAAGAGTAGGTTACTCATTCTATAGAAAAAGGCAACATTTTTCATGTGAAACTAAAAAAAACCCCAAAAAATACCAGCTGAAGCTTACTTGACCTTAATAAGCATTTTTAATAGCTCAGTTACTTTTCTCAGACAGACTTAAAGGTCGGAAGATGTACTCAAATTTCTGTAGAGCAACATAAGTAGATTGAGATTACTGATTTTTCTCTTTTTAGGTCTCTAGGGTTCATCCATGACTTCTCTGGTCTCCCCACTGTCACAGTTTTAAATATTATTATTTTACTTCTCTCATATGTAACCACTGGGCATCTGCAGTAAAAGATCTGAACAAAATATTTCCAAATGAAAGTGAACTAAACATTAGGTATATTATATTTAATCCTTTAACCATTTACACCAGTGGACACCCTCTCATTCATTTTGTATTACAAACAGAAGTATGTATCAACCTCGGTGAAAAAAAACCCACAAATAAAAGTAATGACCAAATCCCCACAAACTTGAAATGGATAAATGAATTGAATATTCTTACAGACAACAAACTCCTTTCATAAGAAAGTAACCAAAAGAGGGAAAAGAACTGACAGAAATAAGTATCTGGAATTAGTGAAATAAAAGTTCAGTTAGGTAGTACTTTATTTGTTTTCCCCCTTCTCTTAAAAGGGAATCATTTGTTCCCTTAGGTTGTGACAGATCCACACAGGAGACTTTCCATGAGTAATATCACTAGAACTGGCATAAACATATGCTGAAAGACCACTTCATTTAAAATACATTTTTCATTCAATTACAAACACTTTAAAAAAAATCTTCTGGACAGAAATTTCTCGTGCTTCATTTCTAACCAATTATTTTCTGACTTGAAAAGAAAATCCCAACTGTAGTCTTTTTGTTTTATTAGTTATCCAAATATGTAAGCATGGGATAAGATGGCTTTCTAGTTTTTTAAGAGATCCTTACACCTACTAAATCACAAAAATGCAGTTTATTTTATGTCCTACTTTTTACACCACAATTTTCAAAATGATTCTCCAGTCATAGGTATGCTACACAGAACTTAGATAATCAACTACAATTTTAGCAATAAAATTCCTTACAATAGTGTGAAGGTGCGTTAATACATTTATACATCTAATTACTTGTGAGCCCAACAACATGTATTTTGCAGAAAATCATCGTAGAACATGCATTTTTTTTAAAACATATTACCCCTCTTTTTTCATACCCACCGTACTTTATATTGGGAAAGTCTCTTAGAAACATTTGAGAAGCTGTAGGTCAGTTACATGATTTGAAACAATGGCACTAACAAACTAAAATGCTTGAAAAGGATGAGGCAACTCATCTTTTTCAAATATAACTAAGTTGTTTTCCCTAACAGATGCCACAGTTTGCACCAGGAAGTTCATGCTCAGTTCTTCTACCCTGTCATGTGAGCAATGAGCATCTATCCTACATCTATTTCTCTGGATTGGTCATTATTCTTATGCCTGGGTCCTTCAAGACAAGCCACCAGTGAAGAGTGAGGGTCTTGGAATGATTCTTTCAGCTTTTGGAAATCACTGAATGACTGGGAATGACAACAGTTGAAAAACACCTGTGGAAAAACACTGGTCCAACACTCTCACTCAAAGCAGGGAGAACCTGAGCAAGTTGCTCAGGGCTGGGTCCAGCCAGGTTTCAAATGTTTCCATGAACAGAGACTCTAAAACCTACTGTATATTAACAGGAACATTTGGATCCTCTGTAGCTAAGACTTTATGTTTTGATAGTATTAAGCTGAGGTTCAAAGATTTTTTTAATGGCAGTTAAAAAATTTAGCACCATATATACACTTCAGAAAAGCACATACCTGCCCTGGAACAGTGGGGCATAAATAAATGGAGATTTTAAGAGTAAAAACTCTGTTTTCAAAAAAACAGTGTTGCACTGAGAGCTCACTAAATAATCCCAGCTTCCTCAAATGCTGTAAGCAAAAAGAAAACATGAAATTGTTTGAAAATTAAATTAATGGAAGTGTGTGCCCTGCTGATTCCAGCAGCAACAGAGCAGGCCCACGTAATTCCCAGCGTCTGATGTTAAACTGTTAAGACTATTCTTGCAGCTGATAATTAACAGCTGTTAAAGAAAAATAACATCAAAACCAACAGAACAACAATTTGGAGATCAGGGCTGTGGAAGAGACAGCACAATACTGAACAATAATTGTCCAGATGAGAAGCAGAGGTGATCTGAGAGAGGCTCCATGGCAGCACAGCAGTGCGGAGCCCCGAGGTGCTCTGGCTGATGCAGACAGCTCCTGCGGGGGGTTATGGAGAACATATGCCAGGGTGGGATTTGCAGCACCCGGCAAATACGGCAGAGCATCTCCTGCCCCCGGGCACCTGCTCAGCTCTGCTGGCTACTGCAGGAGGTGGCAGAGCCAAGCCTTGTCCCCAGCCTGCTCCTGGAAGACAGGCCAGCAGTGGCACTGCTGCCAGAGTGCCCAGAGCCCTGAGCCAGAGCAGCACGAGGCTTTGCACACCATCGCCATGTGCAACAGCACCATTGAGATCTGCACGGGACCAGGCTGGGGCTTGCACCGGGCAGCCCCGGATGAGGCTGACAGCATTTCCTACCCCTACTGCAGAGATGGGGCAACAAGCTCCTCCTCCACCAAAAGAACATGGCACAAACATCAAATATCCCCCTTTGCCCCGTCAAGAAAGGATAGGCTTCCAAGTCTAAGCATAAACAAAAGTTCAGCTAAATTCAACTCCAAATTATATTAAGGAACTATTGGTGTAGATTTTAATAC
Organism: Rhipidura dahli; assembly: GCA_013399225.1. NCBI lineage: Eukaryota > Metazoa > Chordata > Aves > Passeriformes > Rhipiduridae > Rhipidura > Rhipidura dahli. The sequence goes on from VXAC01001974.1 coordinate 607,054, forward strand.
TGAGGGTAAAATTGCTCCTATCCTTTCTTTTCCCCTCCCTCCCTAATTCATAAGTTTGCATTAAGGAGAATTTAATCCAAAAATGCCATGTAATTATTTCTAAACTCTATATTTGGAAATTATTTCGTAAAATTAGCCACATATATGTATGTTCAGAATTCTGTCAAGATGTTGAAATATTTTCTTAAAAACATATAAATAATGCTTTAAGATTACTAATGCCACAAACTGGCACATGCTGGATTTGAGTTTAATCAAACACTGAGAACCAGAATAAACACATTTCCCAAGCTCCAAGTCTTGACTTCCTCTGAAGTTCATAAAGACTCACAACATCATCATCACCACATGCAAGATGTGATTTATGCAATTTAATTGTACTAACGTGTCATGGTAAAGAAGAAACCCCAAACTTGTATTGTCATTAAATCCAATGGAAACTAACCTACAAATACTTTATAAATAAGGAATAGACATGAACTCAAACCATACATGATCCATTAAAATTCTGATGAGACCTGTTGTAATCACTAACACTTCAACCTGTATTGAGTGCTAGAAGTGGTATTTCAGATGACCCAAAGACAATTTAAATTAAGAAAGCATCTCACTCAAAGTTCACTGTACTAATTATAAATTCTAATTTACCACAACCTAATATGAACCACAGACTAGCTGAGTGCTAATATTCTTAATGCTAATATTTACAGTTGAACCAAAAATAAACTATTTTTCATTTTATGCATTGCATATTAAACAAAATATATTGACACAAATCAACATTTCATCTGTATCTTTACTTTATAAAAACCTGGAAGAAATTTCCTACAGACCATAAAACAGAATAGAATCTGCTTTGAATTAGGTGCCACCACTTTTTACTTCTCACATAGCACCAGAACAACCCCAGGCTCAAAAATCTTGTCTCAATCAGAAAACATTATTCCTGTTAGTGTAAAAAGTCCAGTAACCTACAATCTACTGTAACTGCTTTACCAAAGAGAAGCCAGTAAGAGGAAAAATAATTTCCTCTAGCTTCATCTGCTAATAATGAGCTCAAACTTTCCAGTGAGTGGTCTTCTCCAGAGAGGCCATGAGATCATCAACCAGCTCCCCCCAGGAGAAAGCTGCAACCAAGGCGGCATCAAGGCCTTGTGGACACTCAGGTACAAGCCAGCAAGATGATGGCAGAGCCATTTCCCTACAGGAGAAGGTTATCAAGAGGAACAGTCAATAGGAGAGCATTAAGTATTCCTTTAAAAGGAATTAAATATTCTTTAAAAGTCTTTTTACTGTTCTTGTAAGCTAGAAAAACAGGATGTATTAAAAATATACTATATCATGGTATCAAAATTATTTCATTTTAAAACATTCAAATTGACTATGTCTCTTTCTATTTACTCTTACAGCAGAAGATTAGAGTTAACATCTCCTTTTGCAGATAGATAATCACTGAGAAGTAAAGCAGGAATATCCAGTTTGATTTACTTAAAAATGACAAACTTCTAGAAAATAACTGTAATTAAAAAAAAAAAGAAAACAAACTTGGAGCTGTGATTTTATACTATGAGGAAAAATAGACCAAGAAAAAGCAATAAATGCATCACCAATTTTACTGAAAGCCCACTTACAAAGTATATTTACAGTACAACATTATAATGCTGACAAGAGAATCACCCATGGAGGATGCATGTTTCCCTGAAACATCTGAATTTACGTCAAATTCAAATGTCAAAATGTATTCTATCTAAATGTTAGTCCTAGTTCAACCCAATAAAAGAACTGAACAGGCAGTAGGCATGTTGCCTTGGCTGCCAAAGAAATTTTACAAAATATAAAAGTTAATTAGGTTTGAGAAAGAAGTTTTACGTGAAAAGCCAATTTATTATAAGCAATAACCAGAACTGCTTACAGACCAACATCTTCGCCCCCACCTCCAGGCTTTTTATTTAGAAATGTCCCCAGATAACCGAGCTGTTTGAATAGTATTTGCTGCTACATAAAAATCTGATTCAATTAGAAACTGTGATATTACTTGCAATTGCAAACAGGATTAAAGCAAAAATGTTACTTCTATGTGAGCAACAAATTTACTTTCAGGAGCATTATATCCAGACACGCAGAACTGTGAGATGGCTGCAATTACATTTACAGCTGTGCACGGAGTCACCCAAACAACAACCTGCACCCAAAACTGAAAAGGAACAAGAAAGCCAACATCACTCTCTCCTCTCTGCCCTCTCCCCTGCACCTGCCCACTCTTGCTGCAGGAGGGGCTGGTACTGAAGAAGGAGCTTCATGCAGCTTGTGCATTTTGATGTCTCCTTTCAGGAGCACTTTCTCACCTCCGTATCACTCACCATGACAAACGGATCATTTCTCCATCTCTCCACTTACTCATCATTGACAAAACTGCGGGGATTCAGTTAGAGAAAGGAATTACCCTCAATAGGCACCTTCAGTTACAGCTGCATGACACTGCAGTCATCTAAGTCTAATCCCTTTTCAAGCTGAAATAACCTACTCAAAGTCCCTTTGAGACACACAGCATGTCTATATTCTCTGCCTCTCATGCCCTGAAAAAAGCAGAAGTGTGCTGAAGTATCTCTTGTTGCTGTGGCTTCTTTCAGTGTCATTCATGGAGCTCTTAAGACTGCCATGCACTTTATTGATAAGAAAAGTTAAATGAATCCAGGCAAGCATAACCCCCCAGTTTTAGCATCACACAAAATTACTCCAAGAGAAGGTGCAACACGGGCAGCACTCACTCCTGCACTGCCAACAGTCTCTAAGAGCAGATAGCCTGAAATCAGGAAGAAAAAATATAATTTCAGTTAACTGCAGAGGAAAAGAGTTCTTGCTTTACTGACAGACATGCTGCATTTGCTTTTCAGGCCTGGAAAATTCTCAGGCTGTCAGACACCTAGAGGTCATAGACATTTAATTTCCAAATCTCCCTAAAATCCAAGGCATTTTGTCTGTTTTGGGTTTAAATCAAAGTTTGTACCAGTTGCTCTCCTGTCACTGGGGGAACTTCTTAGCAGCGATACAGGGGGCAATTTCCTGAAGTTTACTACTTAAAAAAAAAAAAACGCTGAAAATATTTTTGGGGGAGATTTCTACCGAAACTTAGGATCTGCCCACAAACTTTCATTTTTACCAGACCTCAACAGCATTGATTCTTCAAAGAATAAAGAAACTTTTCCCCACTAATGGGAGCATTTATGACTTAGGATGAAAATTTTGTCCCAAAGGTACCTCCCTGACAGTTAGAAGACATAGAAATTAAGATATCTAATGTTTGGCAGCTGAGTGTAATCTAAGTGCCTGTCCTAAGCTTCTGCTACTAGCATCAGCAATAATATCACAGTAAGTTTAAATAAATAAGTAAATCCATATATCACATCTCACAACAATAAAGGAAGCTGAGTATGAGCTGAAATGCAGAACAGCAAATGTGGTTTTACAAATGAATAGGTATGAAGTTTGGCAGAATCTCAGCTTAAGTAAAAACATATTACTGGCAAACTCACACGAATGGAAAAGTGCTTACTTCTCCATTAGGTTCTTTCAGAATGTGTACTTGAAGACAAAACACAATCCATATATACAGTCAGCTCTGACTGTGCAATAACACTCAGTCTTAGTACATTACAAATCATCTTGTATTTATATCATTTCAATCTGGATGCTCTATTAATCACGTTATATTTGGATGCTTCTATTTAAATTAACTCCTGACAGGATTTCACAAATAATTCCTGTTGGAGCTTCTTTACATAGTAAGGAGCCTAAATGAAGTTTCTTAATCTTTACTAGTAAAAATTTACCAATTGCCAATTACCAACAACTATTTCATGACACGGCCACTCCAAACACACAAATGTGTTTCTGATGTCTCTTATGTGCAAGAAGGATAATAGTAAGATCCCAAATGCAACAAATACCACTCATTTTAGAAAGGCCATATTGACACAAAACGTAAAATAGCATTTTAATGATTTTAATTTACATTCACTCCCAGTATCAATAATTTGACCATACCATACCAGTGTGAAGCAATGCTGTTTCATCTAGGCAATGGGCAAAGACCAGAAGCTTAAAAAGCACACGACTAACAAGAACCATACTCCAAGTTTCCATAACTAAATTCCCATAATTAAAGGTCTGCAAATAAAAATGAGAAGGAAAATTTCACCTATTTAAAATACTTTCTGCTTTCTGTTATTTTCAGGTCTAAACCCATTGGGTTTTAACCTGTGGTTCACAGGCTACTTCCAAGAGGTTTAAAAAAGGACATGGAAGAATACAGCCCACTGCAAGTAGGCTTACAGTCTCTGGAGTAATTTTTTTACACTGCCATCAGTAAACATCAATGATCTGCAAACCAAAAATACATCAAATAGCCATCATTACTCAGCTCAGTCATATTCCCTCAATCTGTTCTATCAGGTAACATCCAAATTTGACTACATCCCATTTCCAGCACGAGAGAAACTGAGGCTGACCACACATTACTTCAAAGAAAAAAAGGCCACGTGAAACTACAGAGTCACGTGCTCATTTTGGAAGCTCTTAAAATGCTGCTGCAGCAGCTTACCTGAAAGCCTAAGCTTTTCTGGTTTGTTTGAAATCAGTACTAATACCAAGTCTGGAACATTTAAGGCTTGGATTATTAATCCTTCACTCATTTTCTTCGTGCAGGACCTCACACTAACAGATCAAACCACAACCTTCTACGCCTTTTGATGAATAGACAGCATTTTAAAACATACTCTGGAGATACATGAAATAATGGTACTTAGGTCACTCCAGCTTAAAAAAAATTCATAAACATAGTATTGGAAAAAACCTCATAGATGCAGCTGTTAGAAGCCTTCTCCAATGCTCACTCTGAGAAACAGTATTATGTCATTAGGTCACATTTTTCAGCTGAAGTCAAAACCTCAATTTTAAGCTTGGTCTGAACACCATCCATTCATGCTCATAAATGATCAAGGAACAGGAGAGGGAAATTTCTCTTGGCATAACCTGCTGCACTGAAAAGGCAAGGAACACACAGCTCAAATGAGGTCAAAGCTGTACAGAGTTCCCACAGGCTGTACTTCAGTGTGTCTGTCTAGAGGAAGGACCTTCAAAGTGCCATGCCCCTTCTTCCCTGACTGCTCTCATTCTTTCTGCACCACTTCCTCAAGCTTCTTGCATTCCTTGAGCCATCTCTTGACCCTGGCAACCACTCAAACACCTGTTCACAAAGGGCTCCTTACCTTCTCCTGCTAACAAGTACAAAATGGCACACAGTGCTGAGACCTGCATGCAGCCTTTCATGACAACTTTTAAATTCCATCCTTTGGTATCTCTACTGATAACTGCAAACATGGTAAGAGCATGTCAACAGCCAGTGCAATGAAGAGTGGTTTGGTACTCTTAACAGAAAAAAGATGTTGAACCAAATAAAAACAGCAATTATGGGAGAAGAGGGTATCTTATATTGTTGTATTGTGTTTTATTCATTCTACTAAATGAGATCTCTCTGGAAACCTTTCTATGATATTAAACTGGTAAGAACATTGTGGTGTTGACCAAAAAGCAAAGAACAACTTCAAAAGTTTTAACCACATTTAATAATAATCTAAATCACTTCAGTCTGAAATAAAAAATTTCATTTTGGCCTGTTAAGTAACCTACCTCCTCAAAAATATCAGAGAAAAAAATGAACTAGTTTTATTTCACAGAAAAAGCTGAGTTGGAACAGACCCACAAAGATCAAGTCCTACTCCTGGCTCTGCACAGGACCAGCCCCAAGAGTCACACCATGGGCCTGAGAGCATTGTCCAAAAACTTCTTGAACTCTGGCAGTCTCAGTGCTGTGACCATTCCCTGGGGAGCCTGTTCCAGTGCCCAAACACCCTCTGGGTGAAGGACCTTTTCCTAATATCCAACCTAAACCCACCAAATCAGCTTTGTGCCATTTCCTTGAGTCCTGTGACTGGTCATGAGAGTGAAGAGCTCGGTGCCTGCCCCTCCCCTTCCCCTCATGAGGAAGTTGTAGACCGCGGTGAGGTCTCCTCTCAGCCTCCTCCAGGCTGAACAAACCAAGAGACCTCAGCCACTCCTCATACAGCTTCCCCTCAAGGCCCTCCAACATCTTTGTTGCTCTTCTTTGTTTGACTGGAGCAATCCAGGGAATTTCAGACCAAGGCCTCTTCCTTAACTCTATTAAAACCTTCTTTATTTCTGGGCTTTAGAAACAGCCTTGAACAAGAGACTTTAGGCCAGAGTAATTTTGTCATAGAAAACACTTACAAAAAGAGATTGCATTGTGCACTGACCAGCACACAGTATGAAATAATAATAGTTTTAAAGACATCTACTAATATAGTCAAACACACACAAAAAATAAATCCCCGACTCACAGTACAGTTTTAGTAGTTCTATGATGTACATTTAAATAAAGACAAAATCTGATTTTATCTTAATTGAATTTTAGGAAAACTCCCAATCTTGAAAACTTCCAATGCCAAAACTGGCCCCAGGGGACCTGATGGGCACACTCAGTACTTGCTCACTGCATCTTCTTTCTCCGGCATTTCTCAATAACCTTTTACCTTCCCAACACTTTTTTTGTGTTTGCAAATATTTCTGGATGGTTTTCTCTCTTCACCTGACTTCTGTTATATTGCAATACCAGATGACTTCTAGCTGATTACCTTAAAAAAAGCTGTTTTATTAATCTGAAAATAACAAAGATCTACAAGAAAAGAGCCTGTGTACAAATTACTGCTCAGTGGGGCACATAATATTGAAAACAAAGAAGTCATTTTGCAATCCTAAATATAAATGGCTTCTCTATGAGAAAACAAAGGAGGGAAAGAATTATCAGTAATTATCTGATTTGTAAAACTATATTTGAGATCAGTACATTTCTAACTGAAGAGAATGCATTACTGCCCTTAAACACGTCACACGTTTAATGGCTTTTCATCCTAAAATCTTCCCTTCCTTCTATTTGTTTAGTATCCTTTAAAGGTCTGAAGAGATCTACATATTGAGAATGCATAACTTTTAAGAACTCTTAGAAAGAGAAAACACAGAAGGGAAGTTGCACAAATAACTTCCCTCTCTCCCTGATGACTGTTTTACTGCAGATTCCCTTGGACGCAAGTCAAATGACATGTCCTGGTGCTCTGGAAAAATGGACTCTTTCCTTAAGATTTAGATTTCTGTCACTAGTTACATTTGCTTCCTGACCCCCTGCCTTCACATTGCTGAAATCTAGACTCCATTTGCATCTTACTCTTTTTTCTGAACTGAAACAAATTCATGATCTCTTTAAACCACATTGAAAGACTTCCAATTAGTCCTTGTTCTCACCCTGAAAACTATGAATTATTTCTCTGAAACATCAAAGACAGCTTCATAATTGTCAAGTGTATCACTTATATGGTCTGCTTCAAAAAGTTTCAAAATCATGCCATGCAAGCCACAAGTTACCATCTCCTGTTTCACCTGTCCCACCACAACTTCACTGCTCACCCATTTCCTTCCCTTCCCTCAGGAAAACACAGCTAGAGATGGCATGGGTGTCTACAGCTTTAAAGCCAAAGAAGACCTCTGAATTTCCCATTTTGAACATAGTATGGGTTCAGCTCAACAAAGATACCAGTCTATGGATACACCAGGAACAAGTACTAGATCCCATTTTAAATGCAGTCACTTGTTCCAGTCCATGTTGTACTGAACAACAGATAAATTACTAGCCAAAGTTATGAACAACCAGGAGTAGTAGGAGAAAGTCATCTCTGTGTAAGGTGTCTGGATAACTAGGTCTGAAATTGTCTATGTTGTAAGGTTCCACCTTACAATACTGTCTTTTCTAAATGTAAATACATACAAAATGATTTTTCATTTGAAGTATGCATGATCATTCAGCTGTGGTAAATAATCACAACAAAACCTAACTTTTAAGTGAGGGACAGAATACAGTTTGGCTAGAAATCATCACATAATTTAAAATGTTTTCATTGACTATGTCTTCTTCAAGCACATTTTAAACCTGTTTGTTCCTCCAATTATTTCTTCATTGTTTTGGACTTCTCATGACTCCACTAGAGCTTGAAAGAAAGCACAAAAAAGGTTCTTCAGTGCACATTTCAGATGTATGCATTGTTTCCGCTGAATATGTAGTCCTTTAGCCAAAACTTTCCAAACTGCTTTCCACCTTCTGCATCATACAGCTAATGACCTAAGGTGTGTAGGTATGCATACATAAATGTGTCATCAATAAAGTCATATAGCCCAGCAGACAAAAATAACAGCTTAAAGAAAGCACAATCAAAAAGAAAAAGGAATAATGTTTCCCTTACCCCTACCCCCCTTCATACTCTCAACAGACTTGAAACAACTGCATTAATGCAGCAAGCAATAGCTTGTAAAAGGATGCAAACCAGCTGAAACATTTGACAGACAGTGTTAAATACCAGAGGATTCATATCAACCACTTTATTTGAAAAGGTGCTTTGAAGTTGGCTATCTTTCATGTACCTCTTTCATGGCACATTAATAAGGAAAACTGAGATGGGGTAAATTAAGTCCCAAGGTCATATCTAGAGTTACAGCACTGTGGGTACCTGATGAAATACGGATTAATGCTGCATGAGCACTGAATAAATAAAACCACTTCTGTTAACCACTCAAACAAGTTTTACAAGTAGTTCTGAACTTTATTCAGCAACTAGACTTCAGACATCTTAATCCCCCCACACTGCTTTGAAACCTAATTATCATAATGTGAACCCGAATGTTAGGTCCCTTTCAAACTGCGAGTGCTATGAAGCAGAAAAGTAAAGGGAATTAAGCTAGTGTAACATTAGAAATGTAGAGGCATGGAACTTGAAAGTGGCATTTGTTAAAGCTGAGAGAGCATAATGTAGATATTCAACAACATAAAACACACATTTAAATTGAAAAGGATATTTAAAGCATGTGCAGACACCTATAAAATACAAGCGGACCTAAAATCCTGTAGAACAAACATTTCTAAATCAATTTCTTGCCACCAAGGTCCAACTTCAAAAGGTATTACAGTCCCATTCTACCTTAGAAGAACATTTCTAAGTATTCTAAAGCAGACAATTTAAACATTAAAGAAAACCCAATGAGAACGTTACAAGACATTACAGTCTTTCCCCTATTTGTCACAGTACAGAAGTGTTTGAACTTAAACATTAAATAAACAGTAAATTATTAATTACATTGCTTATAAAGTCTTGAGAGTAAGAAGAAAAGATTTAGCTGTAAGTTGCAGAAAAGGTTGTTGCATCAAGTTTAGAATTGAGTAGACAGAAATTAAATACCAACCCATCTAAACAACAACAAAAAATACACTTGCCTGGCTGCATTCTGCCATGCATACTGCATGTTGAAAACAATTAACAATTCCTGACACTTATCAAGCTTTCTTTTAAATACAAGCTGAAATACTTTATTCTGACTGTGCATTAATGTAGGAAGCACATGAGAGTCAGATCAGTAAGAATGCTTGTATTATGACAATGAAACTGTTGAAGCTGAAAGAGAAATTGTGATTTGATTTTGCCAAATACAAATATTGAGCTGTTTGTTTTGTCCTGCTTTAGCATAGTTCACCTGTCATTCAGATAGTCTTGATTTCCAAGATGCCTCAAACTGACAGCAATCAAAGAAAAAGATTCCTGAAATATTTTTTCAAGATTTTGATTTAATCCAAAAAGGCCAATGAAATCCTAAAAGTTCATCATCTGCCATGTTAATGCTGAACATAATGTTGTTTCATTTACATTTCTGGTCCTGTTAAAACAAATACACTTGTCTAAACTAGAACATCTGTTTTGGTTATAATACAATGTATCTTTGGCAAGAACTCACAATAGAACTAACATAAATAATCAAGAATATTTATTGAACCTTGTAACAAAAACTGATTTGTAACAAAAAACCCAAAGACTAGATATGACTGTCCCTGGCTCTAGTCCAGTCCTAATCTAAGTCAATAAACATAGTTCTAAAAGGGAAACTACATCAAAAAAAAAAAAAGAAAATCCTCTAGTTATTTAGATTGGATGTAGCTATCGTGAAAGCACGTTAGTTACAAAAATAGTGAAAAATATTTGCTTTAAATCAAAAACTGTCAAGCTGAGTCCAGACAGGTTCTAAAGCCACATGAAAAATCATGCCATATGCCTCATTTCCTACTACTGTCTTCACTGGTTTGTCTTCTTCTTGGAAAACTTCAGTAAAACTCTATGCAGTTTGTATTCACCACTAAGTATTTTTTGTTTTAATTACTTGCTTTTTCATATATTAACTTTAGCCTTCATTATTTGTGTATGCACCAACTGCACACACCTTACCAAAATTACATACTCTATTATTGGCTCATTTCCCTGGAAATGCATGATTCCAAGCTCTATATGATTAACTGGACAGAAAAGTATGAACATATTTTTATTTTTTTTATAATCATTCCTGATCCTGTTCTCCACTGATAAAATTTGCCAAGGAAGCCAAAGACTGCAGTACCTCCCCTTCAGCCACCTTTCTGAACAACAGCTTATGTCAAGTGGGATTTTGGTTTTAAAGCACTATAAAACAATCCAGCCTCATCTGCCAGGTCCCTTTACATCTGGACTCCTCTAAGAAAAAAGGATTTTCAACGCAAATACATTTTTTTTTTTTTACAATTCTCTAAAACTTGCTCACAGCAATGAGCTCTGGCTGGCTGGGCAAGGATTTCCACCTTGATGCAGCTCAGTGCATCCCTGTGAGAAGCTGAAGGCTTGGGAAATGGTATCATGTTAGATGGAACTGACTTGTTCTGTTACAGTTCAGGTACTGGATGGGTTTTTTGTTCTAGGGTGTTCAGGTTGTTTTGTTTCATTTGGGGGTTTTTTGTTTTGTTTTTCCCACAGTTCAAACACTATATTGATAAGCAAATTCCTTCTTTATTGTAACTGCAACCTGCTGAAGCAGACCTACTTTAAGAATTAGCTGTTCCAACAATGGCTGAAATTATTTCTTACAGATTTTAACTGAAAAACAATTCATAAAGATCACTTCATCCAAAAGCAGGTTTCCACAGAACTGATGAGAGATCTGTATTTAGCCTCTGTATAAATGAAGTCCTCGTACTTTTGCCTGTCCTGAGAAAACAACCTAATCAAGGGAAGACTTTGTATGTGGAAGCAGAAAAGCTGTCTGTGATCAGAAAGCACATACTCTGGAGGTCTTTACCATTTAAAAAAAAAAAAAGAGGATCAGCGGAGCATATTCTTCCAAGTCACCTTTCATAATTCCCTTCAAGAAGTACAGCAATTCTCACAATGTACACCTTCTGTCACCTATTGCTCAAACAGTAACACTGTACTAAGTGCTCCTCACTTAGCAAGTATCACATTTTTTAACTCAGACTGACATAAATTCGAGGCATTTCACTGGATTATCAGAAGTAGGGGCTGGATGGCTGGACTCATCACTCCTTTCTGTTACTAAGAAATACCAAGGAGATTAATGCTTTCTGGAGCTAAAAAGGAAAAAGTAGCTACCTTGAAGGATTCAGCAGCATGGCCTGGAAATCCCAACACTGGATAAAGCCATGAAATGTACATGAAACAGGTTTATCAGAAAGGGATACATGGGAGCCCTGATCTTTACAAAAAAACTCAGTACAGACTGACAAAATGTGAAGAGAGACAGGCACTTTCAGCCTGTTTTTAAACTCACACACATAAGTTCACACACAGACAGCAGTACGCAAAGTTCAAGAGTTCCAGATGTCACCTATAGCATGAAGTACAAAACAAAAAACTTGGCTTTAACAAGCAGTACCTCATGGCTCTGCACACAAATTCTGAAATATGGACTAACTCTTTGCTGTATGAGCACAGCATAAGAAAATCATTAACATGAACATATAAATAAAGAAAAATATTTCTGACTATGTTGATTTTCAGGATATAACATGGCAACTTAAACAACTGCAGTTATACATTTTTGCTACAAATATCAGAAGTTTTGGACAAAGTGAAAGGTTAAAAAATTATCGGTCACTACTAGAGAAAGCAACAAACTTGTTAACCTGACTTCTGCCTTACAGCATTTATACTAATTCCTATTACACAAGAGCTTTTATCAGTTCCAAGAACTTGGTAGCTTAAGTACTACTTCGAAAATTTGTCATTTTGAAACATAAATGGGGGGAAAATATTAAATCAGAAGTGGTGAACGCAGTGAGAAAACAATGATCACAGTATTATATAAATAAATTTTTCTGTGTAAACTAGTATATGATCAATAAATAAATAAAATCACTATTTCAGACGTGAACAATAGTGAAATTTAGAATTTGTCAAAACCCACACAGTATGAAGTGTTTTGCATTCTCCACAGTCATTAAACATCCACTGTTTTCATGTTGGATTCAGTAAAGAGGATGCCTAATTTTTCAGAAGCTTGAATAGCCTCTTCCCTTTGCAAACAATCACAATTGGAAAACCTTCACTAAATCTCCTGGAATAAGAGTGATTTAACAACAGACTCTTGTGCAAATTTACTTGGGAATCTTAGAAACAAAGAACAAGTGCAAGCACAACAGCTAGTAGGAATAACACATTTCTTAAACATATCTGTAAGACCACTTCCTAATTTATGAAGAAAAGGCACCTTTAAATGTATACAACAGTTTGAACAGCGAAAGGCCGTAACTTTCTTAAAAATATAAACAACTTATTTCTGTATGCCAAAACAGTGAAAACTAAATACTGCTGTTAAATATCAGCACAAAAGATAATCCAAGGTAAATCACAAAAAAATGCTTTAGAAAAAAATAAAGGTGTGAATAAAACAAAAAAGAGGAGTTCTGCAGTTCTGCAAGGCAGAAAAGAAAGTGATAAAATACAGTTTCCATCCAAACCAACAGAAGAATATTTTCATTCAAATTCAACAAACTGATGGATAAAATTTGAAGTCTGAAAAGGATAAATATCTTCACTACTCTTCACTAGGTACTAACACAATATTTATTTCCAGACCATTTAATTCCCATAGGATTAGCAAGCATTCCATACTGTAGTCAGACAACAGAAGCTTTATCACATGCAGTTAAACCTCATTTATCAAGAAATAAATACAGAATGCCAAACGGGTCTGTTGCTGTTAGTGTTGCTATTCTCACATACTTTGTTACAATGATAATAGCAACAGAGTGAACCTCAGGAAGAAAAAATAAAATGCATCAGTGAGTCTCTCTTACTGACTCAGGATAACTACTTTCATGCTTCAAAGAGCTACAGCCATTTTTCTTTGGCTAGAACATTGGGTCAAGCTTGACTCAAATACAGACAAGGCAGCAAAAAGAAATATTTCAAAAATTACATCTAAAACTACCTGTTAAGTTAAAATATGCTGAACAAATGAGCAATTTCCCAGCAAAGTGATCTTACCAGTAAACAACATCCAGTGGTGCAAAATACTTCTTCATAATTAAGTCAGCAAAGTAAGCTTCTGTTTCTCTGCAGGCTGTGCCATTGCCAATCACAACAGTGCTGCAGCTTTGTGCAGGTTAAAAAAAAAACCGAACAATTATTCTTAAATATTCTTTTATACTTTTTCATGCATAGCATTCAATCCACAACAACGACCAATACATCTGATTTAAGACAAGGCCCAGATGTAATGAGAACATATTCCCAGAAGCATCAGGAGATAAATCAGAATTTTCACTCATTTGTAAAGAAATTGTACAGTGGTAATATAATCAGAAAATCCAAAAATGATACTTCATATTAATAAATAAAATGTCATTAGCAGCCCTCAAACACTTTTACCTCATATTTCCCTCATCTGGTATGAGTCATGAAAAAGAACAGAAGCCAAAGCAATCAGCATCTTGATTCCTTAATGGAGAATATCATAGTTTCCAACAGCTTGCAAGGTCACTCCCTCTGCCTGCCCACACCACAGCCAGTCAGTCATCAAATCACCTTGCTTAAAGCCAATCTAATGCTTAAAAACAAACTGGACTGTATGCTGGGGCAGTTCAGCAGTTGACTCAGTAGACCAGATGTCTGTCCACAGACAGAGTTGGACACAAACTTTTAATCATGCTGCCCCTGTTTGCAATTCCATCTGGAGATCTACCTGTGCAGGATTTCCTTGGCTTAACAAAACTCTACCAAAACCTAATGTGGCTTTTGGAACAGGGAAAGATCAGTAAGTGGTTTGGGGGTTGTGTGGCTAAACTTACGTCTTATCTGAATGCTAATTTCTATTCCTAAAAATAAATGGATTGACAGAGTTTTATGGGGATACATTCATAGCATGCAGTCTTACTCATAGCAGTGGCTTGATTTCATGTGCCTCTAAAATACATGTACTGTAAAAACATGAATAGAGACCAAAAGAAAAAGCAAGCTCTGAATTAAATTAAAAAAAAAAAAAAATTCAAGTTAAATCAGTCGAATTCCTATTGCACTCAAAATCAAGCATTTCTATAGCAAAGATTTTCATTTTGTTTGTTAGGAAAGAGCAATAAATGGAAGTTTGTTTAGCATACTTGTACTGTAGCAGAAGCCTCTTTATCTTCTCAGCTTCACGAAATCCTTGACCAGAATGCAAGTAAACTACATCAGTATGAAGTATCTGACCTAAAACAAAAGGCAAATCCATTTGATTAAACCCACAAAGGTCCAAAAGCTATATCCTGCAGAACTACAAAGGTTAATTTGATGATTCACAAATAAAGCTTCTTAATAAGCCATCTTCCCCTTTGATCTTTATATCCATTTAGAAGAAATGTATGGTGGACATAGGACAAGAATGCTTTGGCTGGCAAAGCAAAATAAGTTAATGCATTTTGTAGTTCCCTGCAGACATATTCATGGAAAAGTAATGAGCATCTAAACCTATTAGCAAATACAATGTATTATATCACAAAGAAAAAGAGCAATTTACTGCAGAAGATTTATTGTTCTAGTGCAGTACAATTTATAAATCCAATAAGAGTGATGAAAAGTAGAAAATCTAAGGACTTGCAGTACAGGACTTCTAGAATTCCAGTGCTAGATCTTGTCATCATCCCATCTATCACATTTGGAAAGAACTGTATTAACTAGTACTGATAGCTAATGATGCAATGAAAGCTTGTAATCATTTACCTCTCGTTTACTGCCTTCTAAAGTTTCAAAACCACAACTTTCTTTACATTCTCCTGCGGTGAATACATTCTCAGGCAAATAGCAACAACAAAATAAAAGGAAAACAAGTAATTTTTGCATAGACCTATGTATCCCCTAAACAGACTAGGATGCAGTGGAAAGGCTCTGCTCTATATGTGAACTAAGAAGTTTTGCAAAAACAGTGTTTCTGACTTCTGACATTAACACACATACTAGTAAACAAAAAGGCTGATAAAGTGTCCAGATGTCCGAGATACAAGCCATGAAAAAAGCAACATTATAGAAAGTATTTGAATTCAAATTCTTTGTTAAACAATAAAAATGCCAGGTGTTCTCTTTGCTGACTACTGAGCGGCACGATTGTTTGAGCCTGTTTTCAGGGAGGCAGAAGGCATTTTAAATTCTATTTAAGAGAAGAGTAATAACACCAAAGAAGTCACTGGAATCCAGGTGCCAGAAACCTAACCTTAAGCTAGCTGAAAAAAGGAATTTACACTACAGGATGTATGGAAAATACTAAAAGCTTCACAAAAAAACCCCCAATTTGAAAAAAAAGGAGGTTTTGAAATTATCTTTACTCTAAATGCATACATTTTTATCAGTCCTTACAAAAATGTTTGGAACTGAAACTTACTGGTTGGTGAAATAATTGCCAACTTGCAGCCATGTTTGTAGCCAGGATCTACTCCCATCAAAGCACGACCCCTCACAGGGCTGGTCAGAAGCAGCTGACGGAGATTTCTCCCAAACATCATCACAGACTCTTTCTCTGCATCAGATGTCAACTTGGATCTTAAAAGGATGGAAGTAAAAGAAAAAAAAAGCCAAAAAATGTTTCTTTCAGTTAGCTTTCAAATACACTTACTAATTGTTCCAAAGTTGTAAGGCTTTTTCCAATCATGTTTCCATCATCTTTAATTAAATGTTACAATTCAAATCAAGTTGACACCTTTTTAAAAAACGATCAACTATATACCATCTCATTCTTGTTCTAAGAAAGTCAGTCGGTATAAAAATTACAAGAGAAACACTTGTTAGAACGTACACCCACCAACTAACATTCAAACATCAAGTTGTAATTTTGAGCACAGACCAGCTTTCTTTCAAAGCTGATACCTAATTGTAAAGAAAAGTGGATTTGAAGGAGGCATGGATTGAATTCACCATAATTTCACAGTTCTAGAGAAAAATCACTACCCAGCAAAAAAAGAATGATGGTTTACACTGAGAGGTACCAGACAGAAACTGGAAGGGTCCCTCCAATTAATTGCTAGCACACCATGACTCATGAGGCATTTTATGTTGTCCTTGGATTACTGCATTTAACAGACATCAAAGAGGTGTGAAGACTAGAGCTTTTCCTAGGAGAGTATTCTGATTCCTCAGAACCAAACTAGAAAGCTGCTGGGGCCACAGCATTCCCTTTCTTTTCCAAGTTATATTCTTCAACAGAAAGAAATGAGGTAGTGCAGCAAGGATTGACTTTGACGACCTGAAGCACGAACACTTACTGCAGAGTGTCACAAGAAACAAATCACTCTTGTTGAGTGAAGATGTAGAAGATGCATGATGTCTTTCTTGTCAGATGTGGCCAACAAGACAATGACTGACAAGGACAAGTATTTTCATCATGGTATGGCACTTTATATAAAAAAACAAAACTGAAGGAGTAATGGGTACAAAAATATTCATCACCTCACTGATTTGTTTTTCTTTTGCAGATACTCATTACCACTTTCAGATGCATTATATTGTCAGTAACTACAGTAATTAGGGAGTCAAAAGCAATCCAGCGAAGCCTTCATTTAAAGGTAACCAGTGCCCTTGTTCTCCTTTTCTTTTTACCTATCACTGAAAAAACCCTAGTATCTGGCTTCATTTTTACAGAACAGAAAAAACCTGCATTACAGTTAACTAACCCTAAAAGGATGGGGCAGGGAAAATTACTTAAGTTGTTTAGGTCAATCAGTGCATGGCACAAAGAGACTACAAATAGTCCAAAGACAACCCTCATAAGGGCAATTTGACATGATGGAATATGAAGCTGATCTGAGCAGGTTTTATATGTGGAAAAACTCAACAGCCTGACTTGAATTTGCCCAGGATCCAACCAACCAACCAGCTCAGCCCTGTCTCATCCCACAGTGGTACAGAAAGAACTAGTAAGTCCACATCGTCTCTCATTTGTAAACTAGACCAGAGAGAGGTCTAGATGCTCTTTCACATGCTACAGATTGAACATTTCCCATGGAAGTGTGCAGCAGCAAAAGGCTCCCTTTTATCCATGTGCTTTGTTTCTGTATCAGGTAGATCAGACCACCACAGACACAATTTAAAGTGAAATGGTGAAGGGCATACATGCATCACAAGGCTCCTTAGCAGTTCAAATGTGCTCTCAGCAAAGAGCAGACACTCTGTATATTGCCACCAAATGTGTGAATGGCTGTACCAGTTCAGCTAACTTGTCCCTCTATCCCAGTATTCTGTCTCCAAGTCTATCTCCAAGCAGTTGCCTAAGCAACTGATAGAGCAGCACTAGCAGATCTGTCCCACAACCTTATCCTACTTCCAGAGCATTTCCTGAGCTTGACATGATTTGTCTCTTTACTAGCTCATAATAGAGCTCTTGCTCAACTATCCAATCTCTTCCTGATGACAGACATATTTCTTCCAACCATGGAGTCTGTTGGCAGTGAGTTTTGCAGGTCCATCACAAACTGGGTAAATAGCTGCCACCTTTTAGTTAGAAATCCATTCTTTTTATTATGTTCCCCTAAGCCTTACACTGGAGGGAAGTAAAAATTTATCCCCAGAAACCTTGTTCCATTCTTCACACATCATTTATCTCCAAGTCCTCCCTTTTCCAAGCTGAAGTCATAGTGTAGTCATTTTTTTTTCTTTCTAGAGAAATTATTTCATTCCACATTCCCCTTCACTGGGCCTTTTCCAGTTCCAGTGAATTGTTTTCCAACTTTTTCCCCACCTCTGCATGTGACTGGACCAAAATGGACAACTATATTCCAAATACAGGCCAAATAAGTCAATGATTCTTTGTCTTTATTCCTTAACTAAATAATCTTATCTTCTGAGCACTTAACAATTATGTTAATAAACATTCATGTTGTATATTTTAACATTTATGTTAAAAAACATGTATGCTATAAGATGCTCCCAAAGCATCCCTCTTGTGGCAGGACAGCTCAGATACTTATAAAAAGATAACTACTTTCCCTTGCAAGCATCATTTTACACCCATTCCACTGAATTTCAGTTGCCATTCCATTTCCTGATCATTCAGCCTTGCAGCATCCTTCTCCCAATTCTCCCTTCTCTAATTTTTTTTAAAAATAGAAAAAAATAACCTAAACCACAGAACAAGCTTTTTCTAGGGAGAGTCCAGAGACAGAACAATTAGAAGCCACTTATGAGAGAGCAGAAAAAACAAAAGCGGACACCTACGGCTCACAGAAGTATGGATCTTCTGTATACACACATAACAGAGAATCAACCAGTCACCCAAGCATGCAAATGAACAATAAAAGAGGCTTTTAAACAAGGGAAGGGAATGCCCTTGGACTGGACACTTTAAACAAAGACAGGCCAGCTCCATCTTTCCATCTATCCCAAAGATGCAGGGTCCCAGCTTCCCATAAGACCAAGTCCTCCCATGCTGCAAATTCCAATCCGTCCATCTATGAAGGTAGACTTGTGTATGAATTAAAATAGCCCCTAAACACATGTTATTACTTATGTCAGCCTTATGAAAATCAAGTTTAAAATTGGCATGGATATATAGAAACTTTTACAGTAACAGGAAATGTTACTGAAATTGCCAGGTGCATAGGGGGAAATGTCCTTTCTATTACATAATATCCTGTATTTTTAAATTTCAAATATAGACATCTCTTTTCTCACTGTCTCTTACCCAACACTTATATCAATTACATGATCTACTGTCCAAATTAGTGGCTCTTAATTTCAAGCTTGGTATAATAATTTAATCCTTTAGAAAATAAAACAGAAAGGAGGAAAAAAATCCAACTACCTCAAATGATCTAATATCTTTCTCTTTTTCAGTGTATTACTGGCTTCATCCAAATGGCAAGACGTCCAGCTTCATGCTTTTCCAATTTACAACAACTCTCATTAATATGGCAGAGATACATGGCAGACATAAAAGGCTGAGAGCAGTCCACCTCTCTAAACACAAGAAAATGGCTATTTTGGAAAAAAAACCCCAAAACCCCAAACAAATAAGCCTCAAAACTCTTCAGTTCCTACTTCATGAAAAAGTATCAATCAAGTTAGGACTCCAAGCCCCTCCCTTGAATTCTACAAAGCACTCACACTGTATATCACTAACAGGTGTACTGTAGTAAAAGAAAATAACCTAATCATGACCTACTAGTTTCTATACTCAATGTTATAAGAGTCAGTTTTTAAACTGAGATTTGAAATTCCCCACTTCCGTGTACAGTCTGAGATGCAATCCCTTCTGTGGAAAAATATCTGCAAACTAGCTTCAGGTGTGAAACAAGATACACAGAGAAATGTTTGTGTCCCTGAAGACAGAGGAGAGAAAGCACTCTCTGCAAGAAAGCATGGAAAATTATGAAAGGATTATCCATTAAAAAATATGCCCATGCCACATCACTTGAATGAAACCCTGATGGAATCATTCCATGCAGTACTGCAACAAGATAAAATGTATTTCAAAGAGCCAAAAGCAACACTGGACATTATTATACCAGATACAAGAAATGATACCTGACAGAATGGAAGAAAGGAAATTAAACAATAAATAAGGTAATCATCTTGCTGGCAAGTTTCAGTCTTCTTCTGATCACTAGAAGCACCAGCAATTTCAATACACTCTTGGAAACTTTCTGTTCCAACATTTAATGATAATAAAAAGAAAAAAGAACAGCAGGAGGTGGGTTGGAAATATTAATGCTAAAAGGAGGTATTGAATACTTTAGCAGCCCTTTGCAGGAGTCAGAAAAAACATTCCTGGTGCGTCCGGAAAGAAAAGGGAAGAAGGATAAGGGTTAAGTGGTCAGGGACCAGGGTACTACTCTCAGGTGCTTTGTATAGGAGAGGTTTCAGGTTTTCCTATCCAAACACCACCAATCATGCAACACTATCAGAAAGAGTAAAACCTAAGCAGCTATCCACTCAGGAACAGGCAACAAGCTCCATATTCTTCTCATTGATTACTTGTGAGCTACATCTAATAACCAGTAGGGAAGGAAGTCGTTTTTTTCCTTTAAGAGAACAGAAAACTTTCAGCAACCTACTGCTCCAGCAGTCCTCCAAGTGTGACACACAACACAAACCACAACAGTCCTGTGGTACAAACCACAGAACAATAACACAATAAAAGAGCCTTGAAGCACCCATATGTCAGTTTGCTTCGTTCTCTTAAAAACAAACCCCACTAAAACATAGGTCTCTTTCTTTATTTTAAAAGAGTTTGATTGTAGAAATAGCTAGGAATGACAACTATTTTCACTCCCATGTGACAGAAGCCAACAAGTGGACTCTCCACCATGAGATGTTCATTATTTCGGCCACAATCAACACAGTGCCTCCCCTAGAGTAGCTACATGTATTGAGGTCACAAAATAATAAGTGAACTCAGTAGTTTTAGAAATCTGTGAAATTCTAAGTAACAAAAAAATAGGCTCACTAATCAAAAGAGGTGAAGCAATTTTGCTTGCAAAGGAATAAGCAAACACAACATACTATAGTGAAGAAACCCAAAAATACACATTCAAAATACATGCTGTTAAAATCTTGAACTGATGGTTCTTTTCTGAGGGGTAGAACACAGATCATTCATGCAATGGTGTTCCTGGAAAAAGTGTCAGGAAAACATCTCCAATTTGAGCACAAACACAAGAGCACACCCAGGAAAGTACAGAAGAACTACATTTCACAATGTAGTTGCTGATTTTAGGTACTAAATTGTGTCTATTTCATACAACTCATTTTAATATTCCTGGTCCA
This sequence comes from Rhipidura dahli, assembly GCA_013399225.1. Taxonomy (NCBI): domain Eukaryota; kingdom Metazoa; phylum Chordata; class Aves; order Passeriformes; family Rhipiduridae; genus Rhipidura; species Rhipidura dahli. The sequence goes on from VXAC01001974.1 coordinate 628,275, forward strand.
AGAAAAGGGATCTCTTTGATATTTCATTCTGAACTACCTCAGAAAAGGCATTAACATTTAGGTCACATATCAGATAGCCTTGCCAGAATGAAACATGTTATGTTTGGAGGAGCTCCTTTTGTACTGAAGAATCACACCATAAGTACTGGTAACTATTAGAAAATAACGCTTTCAGTTGACATATTGAATAATTTCCACTTTGTGGTAAACTCCTATACTACACCATGATATATCCTATTTAATTTGTGTTAATTTGATACTAAGTTTTAAATTTCCTTTAAATTTAGAACATTATACAGATCTTAACAAGCAACATGACACCCAATGACATGATTACTACAGTATCACCAGTAGTAAGTTTACTGACTTCTCTAGAGACATCACAATACTCACAGAATTGTATCAGACTAACACAATGACTAATTAGTTTGTCACAAAATGCAGCTGGCAAACATGAGGGGTGCTCCCAATTCTAACAATCCTTTGCTGAGCTCTATTAGACAGGTAAAAGAGAGTGAGTCAGAACAATGCCAGTGACAGTACTATTGCTGTGACATGAAGAGACGCTGGAAAAATTCAGTGACATCATGGTTTATGCTATTACAAGAATAAAGATAAAACCGTGATGGTAACATAGACCTAAATTGTACTTTATTAGATAAATGTACAAGTCTCTAGCATGTAAACATTTAAAATGCTTTCACAGAAAGATCATTTATCTACTGTAGCTTGAACTGGATAGTGTCAGAAATTAAATCTATAGAACCAAAACTACATAGTTCAATTACTCTGTAAGCACAGAGGATTAGAAACATGCCGATCTTTTCAAACAGATAGAAGACATTCTAACAAAACACGGGGGAGGGAATTGCTAAAAAGATCAGTTTAATGAAAATAGGGATTTATTCCCAGCCTACCTGAATTCCCTACAGAGAAGAGGATATATAAGGCGTTTATATGCATCCTCTACAGAGCTCCGTAGTATCCTCATAAATTCTGGTTTTAAAAATTGTTTTGGTCTCCATCTGCAAAAGATTAGAACAAGAAAAATAAAAGAAATATTTTAAGAACATACACAAACACCTAGATAAAAAAGGAATTTTCCAAAAAAGCTTCTACATTGTTAAATCCTATAAACTGCAGAATTACTATAATAGTTAGGAAAATAAATCATGAGTCAAATATTAATGGAATGAGAAGTTGCTCATAGTTCTATTACCACACAAGGGACAGGCTTGTCTTTCCTTTTCTTAGGTATTAGAACACAATAATGGTTTATATTTTAAAGAAATCATAAAAAAAACATTCTTCACTTTGAGAAGTCAAAGCTTATTGCAACTGAACAAAGAACTTAGTTCCATAACACCTTTGGGGTTGCATTGTTTGCTATTGCTCAATACATTAAAAAAATGACAAAACACCCTCTATGATTGTCACTGCAGAATTACTGATAAAAGGCAACTACGCCCACATGGACATTAAGGAGCTAAACTAATGCCAGTAAATGAATCCCAATTCAAATTTCATTTGGAATGCTTTGAGTATCTCTATTCAGCTTCTAAATGAAATCTTACTCATTTAGCAGCAGTTCTTAAACCACAAAAGCCAAAAAACTTGCAAATTATTTTTTTCTTGTACCTGTTACTAATATATTTGAAGTGTAAATAATAATAAAGGGAAAATTAAATAAGCAATAATAAACAAACATAAGACTGTTTCCCAACTTTTTCTAAGCCAAACTCTTTGAAACCTTGAACTCTTTTCTAGGAAGAGCACACAGTGGTCATAACTATACTGACAAGTACTTCTAATTTTGCTTAAAATACACCTCACTCTCAAAACTTCGTAGGCATTTAATCAATCAATCTTTTTGTTGTGGGCAAAGTTCCATGAAGAAGGGGATGGATGGATTGTGGGTTGCTGTGGGTGTGTGTGGGTGTGTTCTTGAACAAGCAGAACTGACTCACTGAGATTGTCCACCCTATAAGAAGAGACTGAGAAGAAGCAACCAGATACATTATACTCAAACAGAAATATACTCAAATAGAAACAAGTAATATTAATATTTTCTATTAAAGTCCACCTGGATCTTATTACTTTTTTAAAAAATTGGTAACACTTAGTTTTCTTCACTTATTGTATTATTTAACATGCCTGGATCCCAAATTGTAATGGGAGGTACCCAGGTATATTAAAAAATAAGCATGCAAGTTTTGTAATTTTTTTGTTTAGTTGGCTTGGGTTTTTTAAATGAAACATGGTAGAATTATGGTCATTTCATATTGTGTGCAGGTGCAGGCAAAAAAAGAACTGAATTTTACTTTTGACCTTGTTTACTTGCAGCCACTCATAAATACTGAGAATTCTAAATTGCTCCTACCCAGACAGCTTTTCAGTTGTCCAAGCAGATCTGCAATTTCCTGAAACAGCTTTTCTAAGTGTGTGTGCACATAATAGTTGAGAAATGTGTGATCGAGTCAACTCCGCATTGAGCAGACAGCCACGGGAGCAGAATTCAGCTCACCGTCTAGTTTTTCAACATTCAGAGTTGTAACTCAGTGCTGAGCCACATGACCTCATCACTTTGCTAACAGTTTTTGCAAATAGTTCTATTATACTTATTTGTAACTGGAGACTCTTTCCATACCTGTATAAAACTGGCAAGGGCTTTAAACCCTCTTATTGCCATCACATTCTGTAAACATGAAGTTTTTACAGGTGGCAAGTATGACTACAATCCCCCAGAAAATATCTTCACCACAAACAAGAACGAGTTTGGAAACCTTGCAGCTGTTTCCCCCTCTCTTCCACCTATTACAGCCAGTTAACAAACCTTTCCTCTGTAAATAGGTTATCACAGCAGATATTTTTATTAGCTGCATACAGATAAGTAAAAATTTAGGCAACCTTCTGTTAGAAATTGCTACAAATGAGAAAGCATTCAAACAGCAAGGTCAATCATAGCAAATACTGCAGTTCACTAATTTCAATACTTCATGAGAAAAGTCCACTTTGCTGCAAAAAGCAAAGCAAAATCATGTGTGTATATTTTTAAAGATCATCACAGCCTAGTTAAGCCTCCAAGAACAGATTTTTCTTGATTATTGAATCAAAATCTAACTTCTGAAGACAAATTTTTAAAAAGCTCCATACAAATAATATCATCTTACTCTGATCATCAGCTCTCCACATGCTAGTGCTCACAACAGGGACCACAACAAACATAAAATGGCTTAAGACTACTAAGACAGCAGAGGGTAAAACTACACACCAGCAGAATTAACAGAACCCACGTTAAGAACCACCAGTCCTGATTAATAACTGCTCCAGGAAGAGCCCAGATAGGCTTTTAGACCTGAAGGAAAAACAGCAGAGCTGTTCCTCCAAGACTTTAAACAAAACACGTACCAAGTTAGTAACCACAAACAAAGCAAACTCTTAAGACCTGTACTATGGACTTTACACAGGATCTGAGAATGCTGACTGGAAACAAAAAAAAATCAAACATCAAACTTCATTTTCAAGGCTGCAGTCCCACTTTGGAACCAACTCTCACCCCATCCCAAAGAACAACTCCAAGTTGTTTCAACACTCAAAGGCAGCTAAGCAGCCCCTCTTTGGCTCTCTCATTGAACCCTTTTTCTGAGTTTGATTTCACAACCATGTCTTTGGGACCAGTGGAGTTCTAGTGTTAATGGAAGTAGGTTCACTGTCAAGAGATGCCATTTTCTGGGGGAAAATAAAATCCATAGGACCAGGCATAAGGATATTCCTGAGTTTTCTACACAAACTCAAACTGCAAGGAAACAGATGCTTATACAAGCTAATAAACATTCTGAACTTGCAAAAAAAATTTACAATCTTCTTAGCCAGCTTCTACATGGAGCTCAATGCAACAAGGAACTCTAGGCTTCCAAACTCACTTCCTATTTCAGGGGCATTTAATGCTAAAAAATTGTCTCAGAATACAGAAAGTTCAGAATATTTGCTACTAATTCAACAGGCAGTAGGTGATATTGTCTTGTGGCTTGGCCAAACTTGGCCAAACTCTGTAGCAAACTGGCATTTCTGGTTCTGCAACTGATAGGATGTGTGATCTCTAGCAAATTGCTTAATACCTTTGCAAAGTTTTGAAATCGACTCAGATAAAAGTTATTAACCTTCTGCTCTAACCAGCAAACCAATGCAATGAAAATAACGCAAATTCTACCCTTGGACAATCATTTCAAAGCTTGCAGGGCAGAATATACATTTACTCTTTGTCAGTTTGATAACACAGTTGTCAATCTAACGAAGAAGATCAGAATCTGTCTTAGATGTTAATGCACTAAGATGCACTAAAACCATCCCTTCAGAAGTTTTCTAATGGTGGAAAAGTGTCCTTAAATAGTAAAAAGCCAAAAGCATACATAGCCTCATGAGTGCTAAGTATTAATAAGTATTCATTTCCAAGGTCAATACTCTTCTTATCCCAGGATGACTCACAAAAGGGTAATCAACCAAAAATATCTCAATTTACATCCCACTTTTATTTGTGTAGCAGTGACAAGCTGTTCCATCATCTGTGGTCCACAGTGCTTCCAAATTCTGTCATAGATGCAGTAAAAGCAAGACTGACAGCTTTGTTCTGCCTACAGAATATATATCTTGAGGGGAGGACAGAAATTCTGTTACAGGTACTAAAACTAGAAAGAAACAGGTGTGTTTATGAATCCTGATAATTTCCAAGGGAAAAAAAAAAGTTACTTAGCATAATATGATTTAAGAGTAATAGCATCTGGCCAAAAAATATTTTAATACTTTCAGAGCCCTATTCTTCCCTTTCAGAGGGAAAAATCCCTATTAAATTTCTACTGTGAAAAAGAACATTTTTACCACAACCATTTCTTGGGCTTACTGTGAAAAAGAAATACATGCTAAAGCAGTATCACAGTTTTATACATTACAAGGCTCATTTCTTCCTATTTTTTCCCTCCTGTTGGTTATTCATTTTTAAGATGCAAAGGAAGGAGTTTCTAAGACACTTTCAGAACAATGCCCAGTATCTTAAACTACTGAGAAGAGAAAGTCATTTTTTATACATGCAAGAAAGATGTACAGTTTGGATCACAATATTCTCCAACAGAGGACATCACGGTACAGCTTCCAAGAAAAAGACTGACAGAGATATTGCACAGAACCTCATATATTTAACCTAAACTTTTGCAAAAGACCTTCAAAATTAGGCAACACTAAACATCTCACTACAGGCTTAAAAAACCCAGACAATTTATATGAACAAATCAGTAAGAAATAAAAGAAACTGGTTTTTACAGTCCAGTTTTCTAACTTAAACAGAGATCAAAATGCAAGAGATGGTTCACACAGTATGTGAGAGTTATGCATTGAAGGCAGTTATGTTTAGGTTTGTCTGTTAAATCCATTAAGTTCATTCTAAACATGTAATTCCTTACAGTTGTGAAACTTGAAGTTATGTACTTCACAGATCTAAAATCCAGGACGGTCCTATTTAATCATTGCAATCGGGCATATGAAGCTATTTTTTGAAGTTCGAAGTATATTCTAGTGGATTCTACAAAGTCCTTTCAGTAAAAGCTACTGGACATGATGCATATTACAATTTGAAAATATATTCACATTTCACCAGCCTTTGCATATGTTTTAAAAAAATTCAACTGCTTGAAGAATGGTGCTAGAACTTGTAAATATAGCCTAAGGCAAGTTCTTTTCAGCATAATGGTACAGCAGCTGGAAATACAGAATAAGAATTATGCACTTGCTAATTTCATCTAATCTAATAAATATTTGTTTAATTTGTCCTCTAATGTAACAAGACATATGAGGTAAACTTCGGTATGCAGCTGTCTATAGAAAAAAGAGATTTCTGTAAGAATATGTATCCATGCAGACCTTTCATTGACACACCACCAACAGAATTCATTCTTCACCCCGTCAGGAATGTTGACCTTCACTGTCAGGATCTTCAGATTTTCCCCTCGGTTAATGGCCAGAATCTGAGTGCAAACATAAATGGCAGAGACAGATGACACACAAAATATCCAAAAGATAAACTTATCAACATTTGTGTACGCGCTTGCTTGACATTCTGTAGCAAATCAGGATGGTGGTACAGTAAATCAGCTCACAAAGTACTAGCATGTACAGATAACATCCACAATTTAAACACAGATTAAATCATGCCATGGCATAACAAATAATATATTTTTCCAGGAGTCTGCAATCTCAGGATCCAATTTAATGTTAAACACACTTATAATGCAAGACAGCATGAATTTAGGTGGTGGAATAATCTTATTTAATAATCCAAATTAAAACTCAATAAATTAATTGAAAAGTGATTCCAATCAGAACTGAACATCAGAAAATGAAAAAGTTATTCCCACACTTCAGATTCCATTTTTCTTCCCAATATCAATCCAAATTTAAAATTAATTATGAATCAGAACTTGTGACACAAAGGTGCTCAGCTTAATTTGAGAGAGGATGAATTTAGTTATTGGTGCCTAGTTCACAAACAGAAGAAAAGGATGTCAACACTCTCTTTACAGTAACACTCCAGCCTTAAAACACATGCATGTATTTCTGGCAGCCCTGTGTACAGAACTGCACAGTCATGATCTACAGCTAAATTGGGTTGAGCACATGCTACCTGCATACCAAATTCAGTTTTAAATGGGAGACTGTGACTCTGCATTTAAAACTGGGATCACAATACAAGTGGTGGATCCTGGAGGATGCTGGTGGATATCTCCTAGTCTAATCTCACTATGGAGACCCTGAATGTTCACCTTAATAGTAAGAAAACCCTGACCAGTGGATTTTAGAAATAGAGTAATAGTCAGAAGCAGCTACAAATAAAAGCCATATCTTTAGATTTCACCTTTTCTTCCTAAGTATTTTAAAGTAGAGAAATAAAAAAAAAAGAAACCTGCTTGAAGCTGACATCCCTGTATGACTACACATGTTGCTGTATGTAGCAGGCCTTGAGCACTGTCACAACAGAGCATTCTGTGTCAATCATGAACTTTAATTCAATCACTAGCTAACTCAGACATGTCACATATGTTAAATACAATGGTTTAAAATGACTCCAGGACATAGTACCAATTTATATTCCTCAGCCTTACTGCTCCTGTGACATACCAGGCCTGACATATCATTGAACAACAAAGCTAATAATAAAGATTGCATGTGAAATATTATAGCATCTGGTACCTTGACTGCCAAAGCAAATGTTTTCACATACAAATTAGAAAGACACATTTTAACAAATCAAATGCTTTCACGTTTATTCTGATTTTATTTTTTAAAAAGAGAGAAAGTTAAATGTCAAGTTACAATGAAATCAAAGTGATGCTCACAACAGAGAATATATAAGATAGAATTATAATGTCATCATTCAGAATGCTGTCAGCAGGGTCAATATTTGCATCACATTTTTTTCCTGGCACTCCATCTGCAGAATGTGTCAGTCACCTGAACTTAAACCAGCTGTTAATGCAGTCACTAACATTATTTAAATTTTTTATTCTCAAACAATCTGCCCATCCTGTTCTAAGTGATGCATTCAGAGAAGAATTATCATCCAATAAATGTTCAGTTAAGAACAGAATTACTCAATTTCTCCCTCTAATATAATGGGCTCTTTTTGTTTAGCTTGTTTTTTTAAGTAACAGGTTAAAATCTGGCTATTCTAGCCACAAAGCAGTCTTCACTTGTGGAAAAAGACTGTTTTTATCTGAGACTGGAACAGATCCAGAACAAGGGTTGTTAGAAACAACATACATTTTTCAGAGAAAGCAAGAACAACAATATGATCCAGTCACAAGATTCATCAAACCTTATTCTGTTTATCATAAAAATACAACATGCTTCATTTTGCACAGCTCTCTTATATGCTGCATATTGACTTAAACTCACAGAATAAGTTCTGTATACTTTGCCAAGGACTTTAATTTTCAATTCCTTTTTAAGTATGAGATTGAAAATAGAGCACTTGACTCAAATGTTACACTTTATTCATGAATTCTTTTCCTCCCACTATTTCAGTCATCTCCAAACACAGGAAAGCAACCCCAAGGCATACACAAACACTAAACTGTTTACAATTAGTCAAAAATTCAAATAAACTCTTGAAAGACTTTTTTCCTTAGTTAGGACACTGTTGGTATTGCTTCTCAGCTATGTCCTAAGAGAGTCCAGTCAGGTTCTCCTTGCTGCCAAAGGAAGAAGCTGTGACCGAACCTCCCGCTAGCAAAATGTTCCAGCTGGAAACACCCACAGGGTATCTGGCCATGTCAAAATCTGGAGTCAGCTTTTAAAGCTGACTAAAACAACAAAGTTTTTTTCTCATTACAGTTTTAGTATTTTAACTTTTTCAAACAACCTGACTCCACACCAGTCCTGATTACTTCAGAGCTCAAACAAGACAAAATGACACGTCTCAGCGGACAAAATGACGGTGGCATGGGAAGTAACTCAGACCTACAGCAGAACCAAGCTGCAGCACAGCTTACTGCACAGCACTTCAACTCACTGCAACACACACACTCACAGCTGCCACTGCTTTGGTCATAAAGGCACAGCTTATTCTTCTACAGGTAAGATGCCAAGCTACTATGTAGCCCCTGTACTCATATCTGAGCCAGAGCAGAGCTAGGGTTGTACCCAGGTCTTTAAGATCTCTTGCTCTTCCATACTCAGGTGATGACAAGTTTCAGTGAGGTATTTTATGGAATCCTGTATTTGCAACTCTGAAAAGAGGGGATTTAAAGCTGACTTTTGCATCTACCTAGAGGCATTCAGAACACTTGTCTGTGTGCAGACATGATAGCAGTAGAGAAGGTCTTCAAAGCACTAAGTTTTACACCTGTTCTTCAAACACGCCTATTTAACCTGCAGTCTTGGGGGATTAGTAAATTATATAAATCCCTCTGAGTTTCAGGCTTTCCTATATCGTTTCCAAGTATAAGCTTCTTTTAACAATCTTGAGCCGAACCAGAGATTTCTTCTCTTGAAGACATCTTGAACTCTATTCTTAAAGAATGTATTTTTACCAGTCTTTACATGCACAAAGGAACTATGTCTTCACAGTCTTAGGTGAAAGCAAAAATAAAGACTTTTAGGTATTGAGAAGGATGATCAGAACCCAAGAAAATAAAACACATCAAAAAATGTAGGGGAATAATGTCAAGTAATAAAGAAAACGAAGACGATGAGAAAGACATTCAAAAGTACAATACCAGTAATGAAGAAATGGCAGGTAAAAATTCTCTCCTTATTTCGTTATCAAAATACAAGAGAGAGAGAGAGAAACTGAAAAATGGAGAAAGGACCCAAGAACCAAACCAGACATGAAAAGTTGCAATATATTTACAGAACAAGGAACTCTGCAAATTTTACATGTCAGAAACTATCATAAAAAGCATTTTTTTCTCAACTAGTACAGAGAGCCCTGTCACACCTTGAGCCTTGAAACCTCAGTGAAGCAAAAGCAACTTAGACTTCAACAATTCACAGTGCAGAAACACTGCATTAGAATAGTCAATAGCAGAAATATACAGATGAAAGACAGCACATAAGTGTGCAAAACCATGCCCTGATTACAGGATTACCAGCTACGACATCAGTGCTCATTACTTCTCTGAAGAGCCAGAATGGATAAAGAAAGAGTATTCAGGTTAGCAGCAGACACAGGGAAGAATAAACCAAAACAGACTGAGTTAAAATTAACATCAAACAGATTAAGGACACATCCTGGATAAGCAACAGTGTAGCCACACAGTCAAAGTGCTGACCAGGTTTGGGAAATACAGTTTTTAGCCCTTGCTGTAGCTAAGCATCAGTTTTCCTTTAGTAAACAAAAGGATGCCTGGGACAAGAAGTAAATGACACTATCATCCCAGAAAACACTTATGCAACATGTATTGAGTGAACATCATGGTATTCACCACTGTGAACACAGGTAAAATGAAATACTCTTTAAAGAGAGCTCAAGTATTCCTTCAACAATAAAGGACACAAAAGAATCCATTCATCACAGCATGATGAATCCACCAATCTTTGCTCATGTCACCATAGTAGCCAATAGATTGCTCTATCAACTTCTCCAGACTCTCTACAAGTAATATTTCACCAAATAATTCCAAATAGAAGAACAGTAAATGCTCATACTTACGACAAAGAGAACAACCACAGGTATCTCTTCAAATATCTATACAAGACCTGCCTATTGAAATCACCAGTAGCTATTTAGTCTTTCACCTAACACCTTTCATATTAGAAGGGGAAAAACAGCTTAAAAATTAGCCCATCCATGTTGTGAAATTTTTTTGTAACAAATGAACCCTTTGTTAACTCAAAACACATTGATTTAAAACAGAAAGCACTGAAAAAATGAGAGCATATCAGAGTCTTCTAAAGGAAAAGGACATTTCTACTTTGAAACATCTAAGTGGGTCTGTTTTCTGTGATATTATGGTTTGTTTTGGGTTTCAGATTTGCGGGGGTTTTTTGTTTGTTTGGGTTTTTTTTAAGCTAGGTGATTGTGACCAAAACAAGAGACAATTCATTTCATGATTAGTTATGAATTTCTGCAGAGGTTTTGACAGTTGCATTAAATGCATCCCACTTCAGCCTGTGAGCTTCAGTAATAGGGGTAGCCTAGCTATCAAGTCACCAGCCAGTAGGTTTGCTTCAGACCTCCTTTGTTTATCTAGTTATCTAAGTCTAAGCTTGGGGCTTTGGATAACCAAAGATGCTTCACAGAAGGGAATAATGATAACTTGTAAAACAAACCCATTTTGGGGGTACTGAATAGCAGTCATTTGCTCTCTTTCTTAGAATAGAGGTCAAGAGCTTATTCCTGCATTTCAAGAATTTGAAAGCCTCTATTACCTCTGATAACTGTAAAGAAAAAGTAGAATCAGTTTTAAGCACCAAAATTAAAAAACGAAGCAACATTTATTCCAGTTAAAATTCTAAGAGAAATATCAAAATTAGAAGTTGTACCTGATGATGCTGAATATTCTTTATATTACAAGAAAACTCATGGTACAGCTGGAATTTATCAATATCTTTTTCATTTCCATTTTTGGACGACACTTTTGCCAATGTTGATTGGATGGAAATGTACCTTTGCTGACATCTGAATAGAAGAAAATCAGATATTTAAAAAGTATTTTAGCATGAAACTTGCAACAAGTCATTATTACTGTACAGCTGAAATAAAAATGAAGTTTGAGTCTGCTCAATTACCAGTGATGTTAACTCTAATTACCTGCAGAACTTATGACATAACTTAATGATGAGGTGACACAATGTGTACTGACTGTAACATACCAAGAGAAGACAGTCAAGCAGAAAAAGCTGATCACAGCCCTGCTCCTCAAGGGAATGGAGACTGAAAAGCCACCACCTGCACTTAATTTTGTTCAGTTATGGGTTCAACTTCAAACAATAAATTTTGGGAAGTGGCAGAAAAAACAACAGTAGTTATCTATTTCATAGAAATGCTACATCCTTTTGAATCTACCCAGCCTCAAAACTAATTTATGGCTTTTTGTATTTAACACCCAGAAAAGTTTTTATTATTTTTGGGAGTATCAGGGATCCCAAACAGCTTTCCAATTGCTCGTCATGATTATCATACACCCAACACACTTCAGATCAACAGGATTCACCTGTAAAGCACTGAGTATTCAACTAAGAAATTTCCAGTGGTCAGTACAATGCAAGTTATAGTCAGGTAGTGACAGCACATCCCTTACGAAATAACCCCTCCATTAAAATGATCACATTGCTGACTCAAAGCAACACTGTGTACTCCTAAGGTGGTGCATGTTCTTTGATAACACTTCTCTGTCCCAGATGGCACACAGCAGACAAAATAAAAAGTGACAATTACCATGTCACATGAACTCCCCAGTCTTGACACCACTGAAGTCAGGTAATGTATGAAAACTTAAATCCAACTAACACAATCAAAGAATCAGTAAGTCCTGACTTAAAAAGAGTCTTATTTGTTTGCCTTATTGGCTACCAATGCCAAAATCAACCATCAGAGCACACTAGTTACACTGACTAGTGTCAAGTCACCTATTCAAGCAAGAGCTTAAGCAGATTCACTTCTGAAAAGCTGGAGCTTGAAGAAAGTGCATGGAGGGAAAACTCCCCTATGGGTCACTAACGGCAAGGGAGGTCTGCAATATATAAGGCAGAGCACAGAGAGTTTTTCATTCTTTGGGAGTTACAGCATCATGCCATGCTCACAGCAGATCTCTCCTGCACTGACAGCCAGACAGGCAAAAGGGCTAATGAACAAACACAGAAACGGACCCAAATCCATCTCAGAGGAACATAATTTTCACATCATTAAGACAAAGTCTTGTATCTACCACCAGGAGACTGCATTTTACCATGTAAGTGAGAAAGTTTAGAAAGTTAAGAAAGAAACTTACAGTTTCCTGATAAAATCCAGTGTATCTTTATCTTTAGCGAAGATGTCTGCTAAAATATGCTGCACTCCAGTCTCTACTTCCTGGATATTTGCAAGCCCTTAGAAGAAAAATAATTATAGAATATGCAGTCACTACAATACTCAGTTAATAATTACAGAAAAAAAAATAAAAAATTCACTTTATGCACTAAGAAAATATATGCAAGCTGAAAGGAAACTGATTAAAGATATCTGACTGACTTGCAAAGGTTTCAAAAAATCCTAATTCATTAAAATTTTTTTATCAGCTAAAGCTTCCTTTCCAAAACATCTGAAACTATTGCATTTTTAATGAGTTTAAAGTGACCAATGTGGTATCATAAGTCAAAATTATATTAAAATTAGGGGAAAATAATTTTTTTTACTTTGACGCTAACAGATCTTGACATTTGTGATGTCAATAGTGTAATAGTAAAATTGGATATTTAAACACAATTTTTGAGGTTTTAATAAAATGAGTAACTGCAGCAGAAGCCTACAAATTTTGCTACTGATATGGAAACTTCCTACAACTGCTTGCAGGTATTCCTGTCTTTTCTCTGTGCAATAGTTTTATATTTTCACTGTATTGTAGCAAGAGTTTGCACAACACTTTTGAGGTCAGGGTACCATCAACCTCTCCTATGAAACACTGAAGTTACAAAACATCTTCAAAGACACGAAGTTATAAATGTCTTCATATCTCTGAAGAGATAACAAAATCGTTCAGTTAATTTCCAACACGCAGAACCCATTCTTTACTTCAAATGGCCAGAAGAGGAAGCCCTAATTCTCCTTAGCACAGGGATTGAATTAGACCAGAAGCAGAGATAATGAAATAAAACAGACATCTTGTATTTTACTTCAACATATCTAACCCTGCTCCTAGTAAGAGTCAGTAATGAATGCTTCAGAGCAAACAGCAAGAATCCTAGAGCTGGCAGACACAGCATTAACCGTCTCTTGCAACACATTACTGTTCACTCTGCTGCCTTGTGGACAGCTTCATTTACAACATTTTAACAGGTTGCACACCTCTAGCTATTCATTAGATTGAACCCAGAACCCTGCTTCTGATTAGGCTATAAAGTTACACACTATAAAAAATTTATCTTGTCCCTTTTTAAGACAAGGAAGCTACTTACCTGCCAGAAAGGAAAAAAAAGTGAGACTAAGAATACATTATTCAGTATCTAAACTTACTGCAAAATTTGGATCCTTACATCCACAAGTTAATGTTTCTTACAGTAAAAGTAATGTCAGAACACAAAGGTAAGGGAATCTGAAGACATGCATCATACTGAATACAAACTGAGACACTCAAATAGATAATTTGAATGAGATAGCATAGGCCCAAACCAGTCAGAATTAGAGAAATAATCAGAAAGTTTCCATTCAACAAGCACCACTCACACAGGCACTTTACGGTGTCCACCAGCACATGCTTGCATAGAGGAATTTTTGACTATACATACAACTAAAATGAAGAACAAAGTTTTCTGGTTAGCCTGCTTCTTTCAAATGTGTGGCCTTGAAACATGAACTGCTGTTTTTATTTCAGTTTATTTTTAGGATAAGTTGAAAAACACTGTCATTTCAAAAGAAACAAATATTAAGATCTGATGAAAACTTTTCTGTATTACAAATGGCTCATTCCTTAAAAAAAAAAAAAAAAAACACTCTGATCTCAAGTTGTATATAAGCTGTCAAATTGGCTCCTAAGGTGATAAAAGTGACCCAGTTCATAGATGTATCTAAGTTCTGATGTCTTTCAATGGCAGGCCATTATATAAACCTAAGCAGCTTTATTTTCAGCACAGAATTGAAAATAGCTGTACTGATTTTCAAAAACTAACATTTATGCTGCAACAAATAGCACTTCCTTCTGAATATACTCTAAATAATTTATCTGAACTTTCACAGTGAAGATTTCTTTTGGCTCTTTAGACTGCACCAGAATAGTCAGCTATATGGCTGCAATACACTGCTACATGAAGTAATGACATATGCTGAAATGCAGCAATTTAATAACCAGAATATTTGTTAACTGGTTTTAATTGCAAAATTAGCAGAATTTTGTAAGCAATATTTAAATAAAATAAACTGAAGTGGGAAAAGTAAGAGTCAGCCTTACTCAGGAGGTCCAGTACCTTTATGCTGAAATTCAAAAAGTATGTGTTGGGGCAGAGAAGAATAGAAGTACATCTTTGCTTTAACATCATACAGAAGGCTACAGCAATCTTCACATTTTATTGTCAGAGATTGCCCCCTACAGATCCAGCCATAACTGCACCCACAAAGACACACAATTCTCCAGTCTATATGTGACAATCATATTAAAAGTTCTTGCCCAAATTTCAGAGATTACACCTACTCCAATGCCTACTGTCATTCCGACACAAAAACTCTCCTGCTCACTCCCAACCCCTAGGCCAGTCTTTATTAAGATATGCTTTGCTTTGACATTTCCTTCAGTACAGAGTATGAGCATAAGCCTCTTGTACAATCAGCACTGAATCTTCAGGAAACAATTCAAGTAGAGCCATGGTGAGGTCTCAGGTGTGTGGTGTGGTTCCCTCTCTCTTAACAGCAAATACACATGTCAACTATAAGGTCTCCAGACTTACGTCTTTTCTATACCATAATAATTGCTATTTACAATACAAAGAGACAGGAAAGGTTGGAGAGTCATTAAATGTGTTAAATGTAAGCTCTTACCACATGCTGCTAAAAGCACTGTTGAATTTGAAGTAGTTGCCTAACTTCCAGCAACATCACAACAATTAAAGCAACTCCCCTTTTAAAATATTTTCAGACATTTAGAACATTACAGCTCATAGAAACAGGGTTCTTACCTTTGATGTTGGGTTTAATATAAGAAAAGAGATTGAGTTCCACAGGATTCTGCAGGAGGGAGAGAGCAGCAGGTTCTAATCCCAACTGCTTGGCCCTCTGGGCTTTGGTGCCTTTACTCCCACTTTTATAAGGTGCAGACTTATTAAAAAAACCAAACAAAACAAAAACAGTTATTAAAAAGCAGGGAAGTGTTTCAATCATGCTTTGCACTTGACATTATGCACTATTTAGTTATGCAAGATTACATTTAAACTAAGGTTGATCTGAAAAAGACTAGAGTACTGACCACATGGTCTAATTCTTCCAAAGTTCTGCAATTTAGCAATCCTTTTAAAAGGCAACTGGATAACTTCCCTTCTTTCTTCAACTTCTGTATCATCGTATGTGTCTTCTTTGCAACAGTACTAAAATGCAAGAGATTAATGTTAACAGTCACATTTCACAGAGAATTACAAAGTCTATTGATTGTGACCTTGTCTATTACACTGCTGAAACTCTGAAACCCCAGAAGATTGTATCTCATGTTAACCTTCAACAAACCAAGTTGATAATTCAAAAGTTTTTAACCATTTTCCTCTCTCTTCAATTAGTTCAAAACTGTATCAAAGTTGTGGTAGCTTTAAGAAAAATCATCAGCTAACACTGACAGCCATTACTGCTCCGTGCACTTCTGTAAGTTTACTGGCCTGGAAGCCAAATAAAAAGGCCCTAAAATAAGTCCACCCTGATGAGCTCTTACAGCTGCAATTCATACCAAGATAGCTCTGCAGCATCAAGAACAGGCTACCAGATTTAAACTCATAGATCTTCAATAAGATACAAGGGAGCAACTGCAAGCAGCAGAGGTATTTTGTTATTATTTAATTCCTTGTTCACACAAGAACTCTCTCAGGCCACCTTCCCTCCTTGAAAAGAATCTCTTGGTAGGGGTTAGCAGGGAGTACAAGGAGAACAACACCAAGTTGACAGAACAACTGCCAAGTCTGTTTCCTTGCCATCTCAAGAACACAGGGCCACTCAAAAGCAAGATGGAATGAAAGCAGTCTCATCCACTGGCACAAGAAGCTTTGCTGATCATTTCTTGCCTGCAGTGATCTAGGATAGTTTAGCCTCATCTCCTGGTACACTCCAACCTCAAGAAGGGTTCTTCACTAGAAGATTCCCTGATCCAAGCAGGGAGCCAGGAGATTCTTAGTGATTCTTTTTTATTCTTTTGATGGAAGTGGAGCTTCCATCTCATCATGCTACATATTTCCAGCAACTATAAACTACTCTTTTAGTAAAAGATTTTTCTATGCAGTTTTAAGAACGGCAAAGAAATTAAGATGTTAGATTTCCTTCGACAATTAATAACTCTAGATTTCTTGTTACTTAGAGAGAAAAAACCCCAACAAAATCCCAACCCCCAAAAAAACCCAGCAAAACCCCACACAGGTGTCAAGCATAATTATCTCACTCTTCAACTTTTTTCTTTATTAGTTGCATTACAGCTGTAGTGTGTACAAAGAGGTAGAACAAGGGACACAGAAGCAGCAGCCAGTTGTTAGTCACCTCCCACCCAGACCCCTCCTTGTGTTGTTGACTCACTCACCGTAGCTCTTCCAATGTTTGCTGCACTTCCCGCAAGGCGTCGGCCTCCAGGTTATTGATGAGCTCTTTTCGGTAGCGAGCGATGAAAGGAATCGTGTTTTCTTCTTGAAAGAGCCGAATTAAGTTTGCACATACCCATGGTTCAACATTTGTTATTTCTGACAAGGCCTGTCAAAGAAGACAAAAAACCCAAACACCATTTAACAGAGATGGTAGACTGCTTTAAACAGCCTCTCATTCAACATTCAAAACCACTCCCAGAACATTGCAGTGGCCAGCAGAGACTACTGTCCTCCCTAAGACAAGATGCCATGCTTCTCATGCATCCAGCCACTACACCCAGTATTTCAGCAAGACATGCAGCAACCAATGCCACCAGAAACTTGTAACCACAGTATAAAATGAAAAAAAAAAAAAAACCAAAAAAAACAAGGAAGAAAAAAATTCAAACAAAAAATATAAAACAAAACAGGAAGACCATAAACGGTACACATCAACTCAGAAAAACTTGGAACTTTTTTTTAAAGCCAACGCTGACATACCTCATAGTTAAGCTAAACAAACAAAACCCACAAAGCCAGGGCTGATCCAAATCCCACTCAACCAATAACAGGAAACTAGCAATACTACTGACAGTTTCAAGACAAACCAAGCCTTGGGAAGTTAAACATGATTTTGTACAAATTGAGCTTTCTGAAGTTATAGTGTATCAATATGGAATCACTGACACACTGTACAAGCAGCTTATCTTAGTAACATTTTAACCATCACTACTTGTTTGCACGTCACTATGGTACTTACCATAGACGGCTGATACAAAAGCCTTGCAAAAGTTTCATTCTGAAGCCTAAGAATACAACACCTGCACAATCATATTCACTCCTTTTAGAGCACACACAAGGATCAAATTCCCCATGTGTATTTCCAGGAATATGTGAGAAAACTCACAAAATTTTGCAGCTTTCTTTACCAGACAGTACTAACAATGACGAATACAATGTGTCCTATCTATTCCCATTCTATTCATATGAAAATCTTCCATGATCCCACCCAGGCTTCCAGCACAAGAGCTATGGTAAAACTGCCTCCACCTGAATGGCTTCAAAGTTAAAATCCTACAAAAACAAAGATTATATCCCCCTTGTCTTCACTGTTGTGGGAGGAATGCCAATCTCCTACCTGATGGAACCATAAATTGATAAACACTCCCAAATGAATCTCTACAACTAAATGATCAACACTGACTAAATATTAAGTTGTAAAACTGCACAGAGACATCCCAAATCTTTCAGCCCCCCTTCCTGTAGGAGTTTCAGTTGTGTACATCCACAAAAACCCCCATGTGCTGATACAGGAAAACCATGCAGACTCTTACAGGAAAGCTTTGTACTAAGGACACCCAAAGCCACAGACATCAGAATGATGTACAAGTTTGAAGTTTTAACAGTTACCAACCAACATCTACGTTTATACACGTTTTATGACAACCTCAGCAGATGTTAAATGACTACCTGACTTCAGAGGACTTAAATTGTATGTTAAAATTTTAAGTGCTAACTATGTAGGAAATCGTTTCATTAGTACCTCAGAAAAGGAAAAGATCTCATACCTGTACAATATCCCAGTTCATTTCAAATTCTTCTTTTATTTTGTTGCCTCCCAGATTTTTAATTGGCTTTCCTTCAGGACATGCATTCAACCTTATCTTTTTAGAGGGTGGTTCATCAAATGCAAACTCCTCCTCGCATTTCTCTTGTTTCACTACAGGAACACTTGTTGAGGGTTTTTCATCACTCACTAAACTGTTTTGGTTTTTCCCTTGGAATGAATTTATTTCCCTTTTTTTAGGCACTTCTGGCTTTCGATTTAAACTTTTTGGTTTAGTGCCTGCATCATCTTCTTCCTTAGGTTTTAGAAGCTGCATTTTATTATCTTCTACAGGTGCAATAGGCAAGGAGACATCCTGCCAAAAAGACATTGAAACCATATTAAAAACTGACTGTTACAAAGTGATTAAAAGATTTCATTTAAACTCTAAAAAGACTTACTACCAGACGTCATTTGCCCAAGTAATGTCTCTGGCAGTGAAATGCCAAGCCAGAAATCAAGTAACCTGAAACGTATCTTGCATAGGAGAAACAATACAAACACACACAGCAGACCTCTGATTTAGGAGATCAAATTAAGTTATCCCGCAAAGAATTTAATTGGACTTTCCTTCAGAAGACACTGACCTACAGTCTTTGCCTCCATTCACATCAACAAAACAGGAAACAGCAGGGCAGGGAAGCACTCTTCTGAGGTGTTAGGTTCCCAGCGTGGGGACTGGAACTAAGATTTGGTCTGCCAAGATACAGTTTAACCTTGGACAAGCCACACCTTCTTTCCTGACTTTCCCGAGATCCTCTTCAGAATGGTCAAGAGGACCTGCTTCTGCCATGATGTGATCTCAGATGTTAATAGTTGACAGAAGTATCTGATTTTCAATAGAACTGCATTTTATATTAATAATCATACAACTGCAATCCTTACTGGGTTGAACAGCCATGCAAGGAAATGTAAGCACAGGCTGCCTTTTTTTTTGTGGTACCCAGACAGTGAAAAGGTAGAAGATATCAAAGGTGCAATACCAAAACAAGAGATATTACAGAAAGAACAGAGGCATTTATTTATTTACATTGTTTAAAGATAGCCATCTTTAAAGACATCCCATTATCATTGGCCAAAATTTCCAAGGAGGATCTTTATATCATGGACACTTTAATGCATAACAAAGTTCCGTTTATCCAACATACTAAACATTCACAGAACAGTGGAATTGTATGAGCTGATCAGACTCGGGCAACCAACTAAACCAGAGCTGGAAAAACTGTTTATGTTGCTTCCCAAGAGCAGTAATTAAATGTCTCTTGCTCACCATTTCCTCTTTTATTGCTACCTTCTTCACCACTTTCCTGGCCACGGTTGACCGTGGAGCAGCAGCTTTTTTAGTTTTTCCCTCAGTTTTCTTTGGTAAACGAGGTCTCCTGGCAATTTTGCTTTTTGGCTCCCATTCCTCCTCTTCCTCTTCTGATTCAGAGGTCCTGCAAACCAAATGAATCAACAATACTGCTTATGAGAAGAATAAAAACAATACATAAACAAGCTAGTCAGAATGGTTTTTGGCGTGAAAGAAAGTGAACAGGAAAAATTAACAGAAAGGTAGAGAGACTCAGCAAATACAGGTCTTTCACACTGCTGTAGGACTAATGGCTTAAACAATTTCCCAGCTGTTATGAAGCTAGTTCCTGGGATGTGTACACATCTGATTCTGTTTGGACAACTGGCAATTCACTTTCACCCCATCTTTACTGGGAGCAAGCAGAAACATAAGTAATTTGTGTTTCATAATTGAAGGTTTTTCATCAACTTTTCATCAACTTTTTCATCAACTTCTCAGAAACTGAATGTTTTTCTTATGCAACTGCTCATGCTTAGCATAAACCTTTAAAAAAATCCTAAGAAAAAAATGAGCTTACGAATTAAGAAATGAAGGTAGCTCTTCTGATGTAGGGGCTTTGGCTACAGATTTCCCTCTCCTTGGCAGAGATGACATCTGAAACAGAGGCAACAAGAGAGAAACATAACATTTGGTTGAAGCTGATCTCTTTAGCTCACTGTCAAATGTGCCCTCATAATGTCTTCAGCAATCACAAAAGTTTCTTCTAGAGCAAGTTTAGTTTTCTCAGGACCCAAGAATTTAGGCCACAGCAGCACACATTCAACAATCTTTTCAACCGAGCAAACAAACCAGCACTATAACCTCTCAAACTACTTTTCTCCTCACATGAAGGTAATTAGTTGGCTTGCATGTAAAGCTGTTCTAGCAAAAAGGATACTGATTCTCAAATGTTTTACTGGGTGTCACATATAGCATGCCAGTTTTTCCTCCATCCATTTAAAAAGCATAGCAAATCACATTGAAACCTAGTAAAGAGAGTTCACATATAGTTTTGATGGGACAATTACCCATTTTTAGCTAGAATTTTCATTTACAAACTATCTGTTGCTTGTATGCACATCAAAAACCATTATTTTGAATTAGCTGCTCATTAGCATATAGAAAGTGCATAAAACAATTACTGAAAGAAAAAAGGGAAGGCACACTTTTTCCCCTGATACAACATTCATACCTACAATAGCTGCATTTCAGTTAAACAGCTACAGAATTTTTGGCAGTGGTGAGGCCTACGAATTTCAATAACCATAATAAGCAGTTCTAGTTAAAAAAAATTGAGGTACCCTCAAAATTTTACCTGCCAGGAAATCAAAATTTAAAAATCTTAAAAAGCAAAAAAAAAAAAAAAATCCCATAATTTATTTCAATTAGTACAAAATTCAGAAGCATTTTTTACCTATATCTGGTACAGTATCATCAGTCTTCACATTTTTATACCTTGACCTTTGATCCAGCCTTACCACTGCAACAGGAACCTTAAAGTCCCATGTTTGCACAACACAAACCAGATAAGCATTTTCCAAAGTGCCATTTAACTCAAGGGCAAAACACCCTTTAATCCAACTTCATTCTGGCCTCTGTTCAAGCACTGGAACACAATTTTTACAAATGGACTTCAGCAAGTTATCCTTGTAAACCAACACAAAAATTAGGGGACAATTTTCAGCACTGCAATGGAAGGAGCATTATTAAGGCCCATACCAAAAAGCACCATTGGCCCACTTGAAAAGCACCTTCTTGGAGACACCATCTTGGTCAGTAAGGTCAGCATTTCTATGCTGTTCCACTCACCAAAATTCCATCATGTGACTGGATGGAACACACATCTACCACAGAATAACACAAATCTCCAAAGAACACAACAAATATTACTCACCTTATCAGCTTCCCAGATGCCTTTTCACTGTCAGTTCTGAGACACTCCCAAACTCACGCAGCCACTCTGCTTCTTTGTGTTCCTTTATACCTGAACACTTGTTATCACAGTTCTGAATTAATTACTTATTTATTCCCATTACTTCAGAAGCATGAAAATTGTGTTTCCATTTTTATATCATACTTTAATGTGTGAATGGGAGATACAAAAAACATTAAACACCAAGATTTCCAAAGTTAGGCAACATGCAAGCCAGATAGATCCCCGATCCACTCTTTTGCAGGCACTGGGACACCCCATGTTTCTTTTCAGCTAATCCAACTAGGTGGGTATTCCAGGCAAGTGATCAGTTTTTAAACATGCTAACCAGCTTCTTTAGAAGTATCCACTGAACTACTCCAAGTAAGAAAGAAAAGACCAATATACAAGTTCTGTCATCTGAGGTGAGCACAGCCCCTACTGAGTAACACCACTCTAAACATCCCCATCAGTTTGGAACACTCAGCACATACCATGAAAGTTCTGGATCCTACCCAGAAGCCCAGGTAAAAGGAAAACCTCATTTGGAAGGTCCTTTCTTCCAGTATTTCCCCTACCACCCCAAGTGGCCAAGGGCGGGGTCTCAAAATATCTCAACATTTGTGTTGTTACATTAAGTAAGACAATGGCAAGAGTAATGCTTGCTTTATGAAGTTAATTGTACTTCCTGACATTCAATACTGGTGGCCTGACTCTCTACATCTGCATAAGAATAGGAGATGAGCTCCTTAATAATTCTCCATGAACAGCCAAGCTGTGGTCAGAAGCCTAAAGGGAGTTATACAGCTGAAAATAAAAGCCAATACAAAAAATGCATATGTGAGATAAATATCAAACACGGGGTATCACAAAAGAAAAAAAACCAAAAAAAATCATATTTTCACTGTGAGGTGGGGCCAAATTATAACCATCTCCTCTTCTCATAATGAATACAAGAAACTAACTGTACTTCATATTTGTAGAAAATAATCTTATAACTACTATATATATACTTTTTGCTTACAAAAAATAATTTTTTAATTAGAACCCACAAAAGTACTTCTTGTTTAATTTCAAATTGCCAGACAGCTGTCTGCTAAATTTTTCTCCTGATCTGCCTGTGCTGGGGTGTGCAAACACCTACATTTAATGACTAAGAAAAACAGCTCTTCCGTGATTCACTGTGGAGGGGGAGGCAGGGAAGAGGATGAAAAAGAAACAAGTCTAAATGCCACTGACGATGACAGATAACTAATACAGAAAAAAAGCTTGGAGACAGTCCCTGAAATGAAGCAGAAAGACTCAAGAAACAGGCAAACACTGTTAAGCTCCACGTGGGGCATCTACAACACCGACTGCATGACAAAGCACTCAATAAGCTACTGCCAGCTCCCTGGTCTGTTTTTGTGGGGATACAGTCCCCCATATCTCCTGCCTCAAGTGTTGAGGGAAGTGGGAACAGCTTTATTCACCCTCCCACAGCATGCTGGGAACAAGCCAGTGTGAAGTTGGCCACTTAGCTCCTACTACATTTTCCAGATAGACTGGTCTCAGTGGGAAAGCTGCCTTTAACTCATCCTTCTCCATCAGCTCCAGTCAACCACACTCCAAGACAGTGGGTTTCTTCTACTCTGAGGAAAGAAATGATAGTCCCTTCCAAATCCAGAACAATCCCCTAGCTGAAGAAGAGCCAAGTACAAAGCTGAAAAATTAAGAGGAACCTATTTATACCACACAGGTCATTTTCCCTTCCCATGACTGTGTTCAGTTTTACTGAACAGATGTTTACAGAGCTTGGCATTTCCTTATCAGTGGAAGAAAGTAAACATACTGCATCCAAGCTGTGCACAAGTTATCCAGCCACTCTGTTCAGGATTTCATCAGCTTGCAAACCATCATACTGAACTTCAACAAGCTCTGTTATAGCTGCTCTTCTCATATCTGAGGCCAGTAAACATCACTTTTTCTTATTTTACATACACTGTCAGAAACCTTTTAATTTACAACAATGATGTTCTTCAAGAAAAACAGTTCTTACTCATCTCAACAACAATATTTTACTTCCATGGCAGGCAACATGAGCTAGGCCCTGGAAACTTTGGTCTTGCCCACACTTGTAAGCTCCCGACTGCTGTTTCATTTCATATCTAGGTACGATCTGTGGCTTCTGTGAGATAGGCTGAAACCTTAATGATGAACCTTCTTCACACTAGACCCTTGATCCTCTGTTCAAGGGAATCAAAACTCGCCTGCTTGTCCATGTCCCAAATGACAGCATGAAGCATCATTGCTTGAAACACTCACAGTCACCATTAAAGCCTGGCTGCTCCACAAAACTCAGCAGTTATAGCAGGTTCTTCAGAAGTACTTCCCAGGCAAAAATTCAAGAAATTCACAGAGCTATTATGCTGTCCAGTGAAGAAGAGCTGAAACTATTTAAGTCACTGCTACTGTAGATTTATCTATCTGCTAAGTCCACTCTCCAAATAGTTTGGCATCAGTTTTGTTGCCAGTTATTTTGTTCCCACCACCACTACTTCTATCCTCTGCATGCCATGCAGAGCTCCATATCATAGTCTGGATGGCTGCAAATAGTACACTTCTCCCTGCCTGTCAGCTACTCATTAAAATAAGGCTGTTGTAGTTCAGGGTCAGGGCATGCCAGAAATAAAGACTGACTGAGTAGCTCTCCCCCTTTACTATACAGAATGTTAATATGCATATGCATAAAACATACAGCAAGAAAGAAATAATTTCTGTGGTCTCTCTCTCCTCAAATAGGTCTAGGCTGCACACAGAATATAAGTAGATTGAGGTTTTAAAGACCTTATTATGTTAAGGAGCAATCCAAATCTCATTTGGAGACTGCTGTTCTCTTCAGTCTCCCTATTCAGGCAAAGGCACGACCCATTAAAAATAAATTTCTTCTTATGTGAATCCCATTGGCATAAGCAACTGCTTGCAGGAAGAGAAGTTTAATTACACTTTAAAAGTAATTAGATCAAAAAATTCTCACTCCCCACCACCATTCTCCCAACCCCCCCAGAAAACCCCTGCACTAGCTCACACCTCCTTTAAAACTCTGTCAGTAGAGCAACAATTTTCAGATTTAGAAGTAACTCTAATAGATTCTTCTAGCTGAAGGCACAGGATTAAAAAAAACCAACAAAAAACGAGCCAACAAGCAAACAATCCAAAACACACCACCATCACAAATATACTTGGAAATTAATTTCATTTCAGTAACTGCAGAAAGCCCTGTCCAGATGAAAAGCACACAGAAACTTTTGAATCTCATTTCCAGTTAATCCAAAGCAACACATTCCTTACAAAACAGGGATCCCTCTATGCAGGAAGCTCCTCAAACTTTGCTCTACAGCCTCTGCTTTTCTATCACAAATAAACCAGCAAGAATAACAGAATTTTGCATTCTAACAATACCAGCATTTATAACATGAAGCACCTGGGGCAGGACAAAAAGAGCACTGTACAAATCCCACGTGACAAGTGAGTTTTGGACCATTGTTAGTAGCAGCAGAATGGCCCACTTCAGTAATTATATGGAGACACTCAACAGGCTGATTTTGCTTGTCATTTTAAGATACCTCCATTGCATGCAACAATAACATTCTAAGTGAAAAAAAAAATCAAAATGTGAGCATACAGTCAGCAACAAGGAAGAAAGATGCCATGCAGACATGGTCCATGGTCGGGACTTGTAGGGAAATCTTTCTGTCTCCCCAGGTTTTATCCTGGAGAGACAGGTCAGTTAAATTTTACTTCAAAATATAAATCCAACTTACTGTAATCCTCTTGAGGTTAAAACCTTGGAGAACTCCCAGACACTTTTGCTCAGAGAAGCTACTGCAGATTTCCAAGGACTTTTCCTGCACAAGGCCAGTCAGTTCTGCCTGAGGAAGGAGTTGCAAACACAATTTAGATTTCAGCACTAACTGGAAAATTACAACCACAAAGAAATAGAGACATGCAGGGTACACACATACACCGAAACAGTCCTCAAAGGTAATCAGAGAAGAAAAGGTATAAGAAGCACTAAGAACACTACCTACTGCTTTTACTTACAGAAGTACCATCAAAAAGGCAAAGCATTTCTGCCCCTAGAAAGTGCATTCTATCCCATGCTGTTCCTACAACTAGTGGTCCCTCTGAGGAAAACGAACAACCTGTGTTATGCAGCACCCTGTGACTGAATCAGACAGGTCTGCTCAAGAAAGGGAGGACACAAACGTTTTTCATGCATTTTCTTTAATCCATTTATCTCAAACCACCTATGAAGACAGACATTATCCAAAATCAGGGGACACTGCTTCTGATGCAGCAACAGACAGCTACATCATGGGCAGTTATTCCTTCTCTACAGTCCACCAAAGCAGTCCCACAGTAACACTTCCATTCTGGTTTATTAAACGGGATGTCTTCACTCCCTTAGCGGTATGGAAGACACACGTTCTGCATGGCTACAGCCACAGCAGAGTTTATCACACCAAAACACTCATTTTGGAGGCTTGGAGGCATAACGGGAATTGAGAGCAAAGCACTGTGTGTTGCTTGGTGACTCACTACCACCCCAAAATCACTGCTTTTCGGCCCAGAAACGCGACCGAGATGAAAACACACTTTACGTACTTCAAAGCCCTATTCTCTCCCTGGAGACACCCTGCTTTCTTCAGGTCTGTAGACAGCGTTCAAGAGGAAGGGCCCTCCCCGCCCGGGAAGCACATCAGCATCAGATGTCCCTGGCAAAACCACGGGACCGAGCCACCTCTCAATCGCCTTCCTACCTCTTCTCGGGGTCCCGCCCCAGCCTCACCGGGGGTGCCCGCCCGCACCCGCCGTCCCGCTCACCCCCTCGCAGGGGTCGGGCACCTCTCTCCCCGGCCAGACGGGGTGAGAATGGGGGAAGAGGGAAAGAACAGGCTCGTTTCCTCCTGAACAACCGAGACAAGAGCGAACCCCTCGCTTGCCGGGCGCTGCGGCGTGACACAGAGGGCGCACGGAGGATGCCGCTGCCCGCCCCGCCTCACCCCCGGTCCGGTCCCGGCGAGGGGCGGGCGGCTCCCCCACTCGTTACCCCCTGCTGCCGCCGGCTGCCGCGTTTGAAAGGGCCGCCAGCGCGGCCATGGCGGACTCGCCCGCCCGACGCGCCGCTGGGAGGAGCAGGAAGCGGCGGCCGCACCACGCCGCAGGAAGCGCGGCCGGGCCGGGGGCCCCTCGAAACCGCCCGCACCGCCCCTCGCACCGCCCCCTCCGCCCATCGCACCGCCCCCGCACCGCCTCGCACCGCCCCGGGAGCGCGGGCTGAAGCCGTGAGGGGCGAGCGGCTGAGGGGCAGCGACCCCGAGGCTGCCCCCAGGGCGAGAGCATCAGCCGCCTTTCACTTAAACCACGGACAAAGGGCGGCGATGCAGAAATGTCCCGGTTCGGTTCTGGGTCGATGGGAGCTGGAAAGGTGCTAGCTAAAAAGCAGGGTTTTGTCACAGGGGTCTTGGGAAGGAGAAGTTATCGTTGTGTGAAGCTGCGTCCAAGGTGACTAGAGAAGATGCAGAAATAAGCACACAGCCTTTCAGCCCCCGGAGTAGATAGGAGCATGTAGATCCCAATACACAAATATGGGTTCCTTTACCCATGCACACTAAAATTTGCATCGTTTTTCCCTATAAGCATTTGCACTCTAGTGCTGACAAAAGTATCCAAGTGTTAGGTGCCTGCCTTAAAATTCCATCTAAAGTTATGTTCCCCTGCAGTTTCTACACCTACTCCTTTTTCATCCATATCATCTAAGTTAGCATTCAGCAAGGATCCTGTGGAGTCCACATCTTGTGGAAAAAGTTTAATGGGTACTGGCTTCTGGAGCCATCACCAGAAGCGTGGAGCAAGCACGCTGTTACATTAAAACCGCCTTTCGAGCTTCCATTACCCTAAAAGGTCTTCTGCTTTGTATCATAAATATTTGTAACTTGTGGTCATAACTACGAGCCAGCTGTCCTACAGCCTTGGAACAGCAACATCTTAAATGTAACTAAGGTGCTATAAACTTAAATAATTCATAATTTTTCATCTTGACTTTATAATAAATGTGTGTTTAACAGTCTGGAATGGTTTTAAACACAATAATGTTCAATGCAGTCTCTCTCTTTCCATGGAGTTTACCTGACCTCTTTAGCTTTCAGAGGCCTGGAGAGAGACTTATGCACATACTTGTCTTTATGCATGGGGCTGTATATCTGGTGCCAAATCTTCAGCTGATATAAACTGTCACAGCTCTGTTGATTTAAATAGGGCCTGTGATTTACACAAGTTGAAGATCTGACTCACAGCCCTCAATAGGGCTGTTCACATATTTAAAGGTAATCGAGTGTGCAAGTGTTTGCAGACTCAGAGCTGATTCACTTGGAGTTTTGTCCTAGTAAGAGTTGAGCAAAGGTTAGTTTAGTGTAATACTAGGAAGTATGAAATCATGTTAGATCACCAGTTTTTCAGATGAAACATTGTCATTTACAATAGAAAATGTTCTGATTCTTTATATTTCAGATCAGATTCTACTCTTATGTCAAAACAAGCTTTAAATAAGTTTAGGAACTCAGTGCACTATGTAACTAAGGACAAAAGATTGCAACTATAAATACCTTAAAAGTCATATTTAAAGACTTGATCTGATTAAATTTTGTAATACTTAGACTGCAACTTAGTGCAGAATATAAAACTACTGCCTGTGTCATCTGATTCCTTTGATGCACTGCATTAAAATTCCTATGTCTAAGTACATATCATGCAGTCAACTTTACTTCTATTAATAGTTTGAAATTAGGTCACTGTTCTTGTAAGGATAGGCTAAGCCTTTGCAACTGATTTAAAAGAAATTACCTATATATAAATGTTTGGGTTCCTTTCTCATGCTTGCCTACAGTGACACTATTTCTTATCTATAATCAGTAATTTTTCTGTCTGTTCTGGCATATGTATTCTGGCAGGTTTTTGTAGGTTTGTTTATAGTGACCCCTGCTGCAAAAGATTAAGATTGACATATCTCTAAGCATTTAAAAAGACATTTACCCAATTATTTCTGAGTTCAGCACGAAAGAACCAACCAGATGTAAATTCAAGTATATAAAATTTGAAACTCCCTAAACTGGATAATTTTCAGTAAAATTAGTTGAATCATACAACAGCTTTTCCTCTCTCATATGTGTAGGCTTTACTTTCTAATGTAATTCAGTATAGTTCCAAAGTAAAACAGCTTTTCATTTCCTAGAGGTAAGGCTTGTTCTTTGTGTTATTGTTCTTTGATAAGGGCTAGACTTGACACCAATAAATCAATGTCTCACTGCTACATGTAAATGTTTTCAGAGCTCCACTCAGGAAAGCACATGCTTATGTTTATCTCTGTTCAGGATAGCAAACTAGTAGAAAAGCAGATTAAAGCATAGGACTAAGTTTAAACACAGACTACCCCCCTTGTTTCAGAAGGACTTAAGTGTCAGCCTATTCCAGTATTGCCCTCATTAAAATATTTTCTCAAACCCAGCTTGAAAAGCTTCACCAAAGGTATGTGTATGAGTTCAACTACAACAAGAAAAAGATCCATGTAAAGTCTGTGCTGGGCAAAAGCTGTGCAGCCACAGCTAGTGCAGCACTTAACCTCAAAACTAACAGGCCCTGCTAACAGAGCTGCAGCTTCACGCTGCTTCATCTTCCTCGCACTCTGCAAGCTGCACAAAATAAGCACATATTTGCTTGCAAAAGACATCTGAGGTATAGCCGTGGTAAAACCTCTCATCCATATGTATTAGTAGAAATGTTATTGTACAAATATGTGTGCCTGATATGGTTTTTTAAAGCTGTATTTAAAGAGTATTATTTAGGCTGCAAAACCAAGCAAAAAGCCATGCTTAGAGCTCCTTGTGTAATCTTTATACTGCCCTTTGTGTAAATATTTACTGATGAATGGAGACATCCTGTGGAAAACTGTGAGACCAGCGTAGTGAAATAACCACAAGGAGGCAGAATTAAAATCTGATGAGCAACCTGGTTTGGCTCTTTCTGACTCTTTCTGAGTCCTTCATGTTGCATTCTCAGCAGCATTCTCGTATTACTGAGTGCAATTGTCTACATCTGATAGATAGGTAAAAGTTAAATTAAATTGTCCCATATCCTATATTAGCAGTGAGGATTGAAACCTGTGTCTTTTCCACAGGAGCCACAGTTCACTGTAAAACCAGTCAAACTTGTCATTTTAATGCAGGGTGGTGGATTATGGGTCCTAACAGTGGGCAGTGCGAAGAAACTCAGCATCTTTTTCTCTTTTTCTGGGACTTGGAAAACTGATGCTGTCTGAAATGTCAGGAAGGGAGATGAACCAGTGGGGCAATCTGCTGGGACTTACTCTCTCCCCCTTGGGAACTGGAGGAAATCCAGTTCCTCACAGTGTTCCGAAAAAATTGCCATTGGGGGCAGATGCTGGATTACTTATGGTATGAGAGTGCAGTCTGGTTCTTGACCACGTTGCAGTAACGTGCTGAGAGTCATATGGTCTGTACTCATGTTTCATAAAGAATATAATCCATAGTTCTCTTTCCTACCTCAGTGCTTTGGCAGCTTGTTAGTTAGCTTCTTCTGCAGCCATTACTGCTGCTTTGGTGGTGGTGTGAGCTGAACCATGAGATCCTCATGTGTTTTTATCATTCTGGCAGACTGACAAAAGTTTCCTTAGGAATACAACTGGGAGAAGAGAGTCTGTGATTTTTTAACAGTCCATTTCTCAACAAAAAGTGACAACGTGTAATGACATAAAGGTGTATGTGCATAGAGGGGGCCAGAGAGGCAGGAGAACTCTGCCAGTGCACTTAGCTTGTCAGACACCGGAAGGCCCCAGTCCAGAAGCAAGATAACTACATGAACCTAAGCTAATGAGCAGTGCTGAGAGGCAGGGTATGTTATTTTGGGCATGGTGCCACATTAGCATGACTCTACATCTTCCAGACAGAGGCTTGCAGAGTCTGGGCAGCTCAGTGTGTGAGCATGGTTTGCTTGTGTCTGTCTGCACCTGTCTGCATGGCCTTGCAGAAGAAAAAGCAGCAATTTCCCAATTAATTAGCAAAGACTTTTTGCAAACAACACAGATATAAGAGTCTCTGCTAAAAAAAACCCCAACACCCCCCCAAAGAAAACCCAAACCAAAAAAACCCCTTGCTTCAAGTGTTGACTCTACTGTCTATCTTGTGAATATACTCTCACAGCACTTTTGTAGCACCCATTGTTTTTGTTTTCTTATGTTTCTTCCTATCTTATATTTACACTGAGAGGTGTCTGTGAAAGAAACTATCCCACTGTCTCTGTACAAAAATACAGTGTGATGGCATCCTCATCTGTGCCTCCTAAATACTTGTGTGCCCAGCAGTGATATGGGTGACCTGTATTAAGTCACGATTTGATTTGATTTGATTTGGTTTGATTTGAGACTAATAGAAATGCCAATCAGCAGAAGCACAGATCTGCCAGGAAATAGTTTGCACTAGTATCCATATTTTCTACTTGTCAGGTGGACAAAGCACCAACATTTTTTTTTCTGTGTTGTAGGGAATGNTCCCACCGCTTCCACCGCCCCTCGCACCGCCCCTCATACGGCTCCCTCCGCCCCTCACACCGCCCTCACCGCCCATCGCACCGCCCGTACCGCCCATCGCACCGCCCCCGCCGCCCCTCACACCGCCCCTCACACCGCCCCTCACACCTTTCCCACCGCCCCTCGAAACCGCCCGCACCGCCCCTCGCACCGCCCCCTCCGCCCATCGCACCGCCCCCGCACCGCCTCGCACCGCCCCGGGAGCGCGGGCTGAAGCCGTGAGGGGCGAGCGGCTGAGGGGCAGCGACCCCGAGGCTGCCCCCAGGGCGAGAGCATCAGCCGCCTTTCACTTAAACCACGGACAAAGGGCGGCGATGCAGAAATGTCCCGGTTCGGTTCTGGGTCGATGGGAGCTGGAAAGGTGCTAGCTAAAAAGCAGGGTTTTGTCACAGGGGTCTTGGGAAGGAGAAGTTATCGTTGTGTGAAGCTGCGTCCAAGGTGACTAGAGAAGATGCAGAAATAAGCACACAGCCTTTCAGCCCCCGGAGTAGATAGGAGCATGTAGATCCCAATACACAAATATGGGTTCCTTTACCCATGCACACTAAAATTTGCATCGTTTTTCCCTATAAGCATTTGCACTCTAGTGCTGACAAAAGTATCCAAGTGTTAGGTGCCTGCCTTAAAATTCCATCTAAAGTTATGTTCCCCTGCAGTTTCTACACCTACTCCTTTTTCATCCATATCATCTAAGTTAGCATTCAGCAAGGATCCTGTGGAGTCCACATCTTGTGGAAAAAGTTTAATGGGTACTGGCTTCTGGAGCCATCACCAGAAGCGTGGAGCAAGCACGCTGTTACATTAAAACCGCCTTTCGAGCTTCCATTACCCTAAAAGGTCTTCTGCTTTGTATCATAAATATTTGTAACTTGTGGTCATAACTACGAGCCAGCTGTCCTACAGCCTTGGAACAGCAACATCTTAAATGTAACTAAGGTGCTATAAACTTAAATAATTCATAATTTTTCATCTTGACTTTATAATAAATGTGTGTTTAACAGTCTGGAATGGTTTTAAACACAATAATGTTCAATGCAGTCTCTCTCTTTCCATGGAGTTTACCTGACCTCTTTAGCTTTCAGAGGCCTGGAGAGAGACTTATGCACATACTTGTCTTTATGCATGGGGCTGTATATCTGGTGCCAAATCTTCAGCTGATATAAACTGTCACAGCTCTGTTGATTTAAATAGGGCCTGTGATTTACACAAGTTGAAGATCTGACTCACAGCCCTCAATAGGGCTGTTCACATATTTAAAGGTAATCGAGTGTGCAAGTGTTTGCAGACTCAGAGCTGATTCACTTGGAGTTTTGTCCTAGTAAGAGTTGAGCAAAGGTTAGTTTAGTGTAATACTAGGAAGTATGAAATCATGTTAGATCACCAGTTTTTCAGATGAAACATTGTCATTTACAATAGAAAATGTTCTGATTCTTTATATTTCAGATCAGATTCTACTCTTATGTCAAAACAAGCTTTAAATAAGTTTAGGAACTCAGTGCACTATGTAACTAAGGACAAAAGATTGCAACTATAAATACCTTAAAAGTCATATTTAAAGACTTGATCTGATTAAATTTTGTAATACTTAGACTGCAACTTAGTGCAGAATATAAAACTACTGCCTGTGTCATCTGATTCCTTTGATGCACTGCATTAAAATTCCTATGTCTAAGTACATATCATGCAGTCAACTTTACTTCTATTAATAGTTTGAAATTAGGTCACTGTTCTTGTAAGGATAGGCTAAGCCTTTGCAACTGATTTAAAAGAAATTACCTATATATAAATGTTTGGGTTCCTTTCTCATGCTTGCCTACAGTGACACTATTTCTTATCTATAATCAGTAATTTTTCTGTCTGTTCTGGCATATGTATTCTGGCAGGTTTTTGTAGGTTTGTTTATAGTGACCCCTGCTGCAAAAGATTAAGATTGACATATCTCTAAGCATTTAAAAAGACATTTACCCAATTATTTCTGAGTTCAGCACGAAAGAACCAACCAGATGTAAATTCAAGTATATAAAATTTGAAACTCCCTAAACTGGATAATTTTCAGTAAAATTAGTTGAATCATACAACAGCTTTTCCTCTCTCATATGTGTAGGCTTTACTTTCTAATGTAATTCAGTATAGTTCCAAAGTAAAACAGCTTTTCATTTCCTAGAGGTAAGGCTTGTTCTTTGTGTTATTGTTCTTTGATAAGGGCTAGACTTGACACCAATAAATCAATGTCTCACTGCTACATGTAAATGTTTTCAGAGCTCCACTCAGGAAAGCACATGCTTATGTTTATCTCTGTTCAGGATAGCAAACTAGTAGAAAAGCAGATTAAAGCATAGGACTAAGTTTAAACACAGACTACCCCCCTTGTTTCAGAAGGACTTAAGTGTCAGCCTATTCCAGTATTGCCCTCATTAAAATATTTTCTCAAACCCAGCTTGAAAAGCTTCACCAAAGGTATGTGTATGAGTTCAACTACAACAAGAAAAAGATCCATGTAAAGTCTGTGCTGGGCAAAAGCTGTGCAGCCACAGCTAGTGCAGCACTTAACCTCAAAACTAACAGGCCCTGCTAACAGAGCTGCAGCTTCACGCTGCTTCATCTTCCTCGCACTCTGCAAGCTGCACAAAATAAGCACATATTTGCTTGCAAAAGACATCTGAGGTATAGCCGTGGTAAAACCTCTCATCCATATGTATTAGTAGAAATGTTATTGTACAAATATGTGTGCCTGATATGGTTTTTTAAAGCTGTATTTAAAGAGTATTATTTAGGCTGCAAAACCAAGCAAAAAGCCATGCTTAGAGCTCCTTGTGTAATCTTTATACTGCCCTTTGTGTAAATATTTACTGATGAATGGAGACATCCTGTGGAAAACTGTGAGACCAGCGTAGTGAAATAACCACAAGGAGGCAGAATTAAAATCTGATGAGCAACCTGGTTTGCCTCTTTCTGACTCTTTCTGAGTCCTTCATGTTGCATTCTCAGCAGCATTCTCGTATTACTGAGTGCAATTGTCTACATCTGATAGATAGGTAAAAGTTAAATTAAATTGTCCCATATCCTATATTAGCAGTGAGGATTGAAACCTGTGTCTTTTCCACAGGAGCCACAGTTCACTGTAAAACCAGTCAAACTTGTCATTTTAATGCAGGGTGGTGGATTATGGGTCCTAACAGTGGGCAGTGCGAAGAAACTCAGCATCTTTTTCTCTTTTTCTGGGACTTGGAAAACTGATGCTGTCTGAAATGTCAGGAAGGGAGATGAACCAGTGGGGCAATCTGCTGGGACTTACTCTCTCCCCCTTGGGAACTGGAGGAAATCCAGTTCCTCACAGTGTTCCGAAAAAATTGCCATTGGGGGCAGATGCTGGATTACTTATGGTATGAGAGTGCAGTCTGGTTCTTGACCACGTTGCAGTAACGTGCTGAGGGTCATATGGTCTGTACTCATGTTTCATAAAGAATATAATCCATAGTTCTCTTTCCTACCTCAGTGCTTTGGCAGCTTGTTAGTTAGCTTCTTCTGCAGCCATTACTGCTGCTTTGGTGGTGGTGTGAGCTGAACCATGAGATCCTCATGTGTTTTTATCATTCTGGCAGACTGACAAAAGTTTCCTTAGGAATACAACTGGGAGAAGAGAGTCTGTGATTTTTTAACAGTCCATTTCTCAACAAAAAGTGACAACGTGTAATGACATAAAGGTGTATGTGCATAGAGGGGGCCAGAGAGGCAGGAGAACTCTGCCAGTGCACTTAGCTTGTCAGACACCGGAAGGCCCCAGTCCAGAAGCAAGATAACTACATGAACCTAAGCTAATGAGCAGTGCTGAGAGGCAGGGTATGTTATTTTGGGCATGGTGCCACATTAGCATGACTCTACATCTTCCAGACAGAGGCTTGCAGAGTCTGGGCAGCTCAGTGTGTGAGCATGGTTTGCTTGTGTCTGTCTGCACCTGTCTGCATGGCCTTGCAGAAGAAAAAGCAGCAATTTCCCAATTAATTAGCAAAGACTTTTTGCAAACAACACAGATATAAGAGTCTCTGCTAAAAAAAACCCCAACACCCCCCCAAAGAAAACCCAAACCAAAAAAACCCCTTGCTTCAAGTGTTGACTCTACTGTCTATCTTGTGAATATACTCTCACAGCACTTTTGTAGCACCCATTGTTTTTGTTTTCTTATGTTTCTTCCTATCTTATATTTACACTGAGAGGTGTCTGTGAAAGAAACTATCCCACTGTCTCTGTACAAAAATACAGTGTGATGGCATCCTCATCTGTGCCTCCTAAATACTTGTGTGCCCAGCAGTGATATGGGTGACCTGTATTAAGTCACGATTTGATTTGATTTGATTTGGTTTGATTTGAGACTAATAGAAATGCCAATCAGCAGAAGCACAGATCTGCCAGGAAATAGTTTGCACTAGTATCCATATTTTCTACTTGTCAGGTGGACAAAGCACCAACATTTTTTTTTCTGTGTTGTAGGGAATGCTTGTAAATGGAAACTCCATGTCACTATTACCTTCTCCACTACTGAAAGCTCATTGCTTTGGTCACATAGTTAGACCCTGCCTTAAGCCTATGCCCTGCCTTTCTAGCAAACAAATGCGACCTCCACCACTGCAGACTGTGAGTGCCCCACAGTATACAGTATTTATCATGGTGTCATTTCTGAATGGGGGTCCTCTATGCTCAGAACCTAAGAAGAAGATCCTGAAATCAACATTTTTAGTCCCAAACCTACTGAATCTACTGGTCATTGCTGTGCAATTGCTCTGTGTGTGTTTACAGCAGCTCTGATTTGTGTGTGGATGATGCAGGGTCCATATCAATCAGAGTCCCTATGGGTTTATAGGATGATATTTTCAGAGTATATGTGAAGAGTTTCTGAATTGCTCCAGAAAACCTTAGTATTTATCCTCACAGCTTTGTTGTTTCCCTGTTGTGAAGGACAAAGGCACAGACAAATTACATGCCTTGTGCAAATGCAGAGAACTGTACCAGCACCTTCAAAATCTTTTGGTATTCCATACATGAGCCGTTAATTATACAGCTGCAGAAAGGAGGATAGTGTAGTTCTTCTTCCGACTGATCCAGCAACTTTTTTGCAGAACTACTCCTGAAGTTCTGTCACATGCTCGTATGACCAGTCTGCACACATAAGAGAATGGAAAAAGAATTAAGTCTTTGAAGGAAGCTAAGGGGTGCAAAGGATGTTTGGACTGAAGCGTAGGCTACTGTTCCTGGGTTACCTCATGCATTTATTTCAAAGAGAAGGTCTCTTCAGAATCAGAAGCAAAGGTGGTTTAGGGATTGCCAGAAGGAATTCTACTTCTGTAGAGATCAGTTCTGCTTTCTGTAAATAAGCATGCTTAGGATGATAGACTTTCTTCTGGGCTGTGAGAGTTTTCTGGAAAAAGTCACATTTGAGAGAATCAGAAGTAAAATCCTTCACTCAAAGTTGGACCACTGAATTATCAAAACCCATTATTTCAGTACTATTATCCATACAAAAGAATTTATCCTCTTTCTTTTACCCCATATATACATATACATATATATATATATACATATGCCTATCAGTTTTCTCTGTGTGGGACTAGGATACCTCAAAGGCAAATCAGAGTCTCCAGTTTCCTCTGCTGACACTGCAGAAGCACCCAGGTCAGGACCTTAAATAGTCACGAGGCCACAAGTCTTGTTACAGAGGGACTGAATCCACCACTTTTGAAAAGAGGAGGTGATGTTGGCAAGTTGGAGGATATTGGAGGAGCCTCAAAATATGTCCATTATTCCCATCTGTTCAAATAGCAACTCATGTGCTTAGAAATTGATCATATGCTTTCAGCAAGCTACAAAAAGGGCTTCATTCTAGGGAACATAAATCTGAATCTCAGACTCAATTTCCTCCTCTGCTACAGATGTCCTGTGTGACCTTCAACAAGTGACTCTGTGCCTCGATTCCTCGTTGCTAAAACAGGCTACTAATAATGCTTCCTAAAATGATGTGTGAGGATAAACAATGACTATGATATGCTCAGGCACTTGCACATAAAGGAGATGGATAAGCATGTCAGATTTTACAGGGAAATTTCTCTCAGAAAAATTTTGACCAGTTCCAGCCAGTGCACGGACAGTAACAGCGTCTGCTGTTTGCCCTGTTCGCTGCAGGTCTGTTACTGGCACCACAGTTCATACAGGCATACACAAACATTTCCAACCAAGCAACCTGTGGTAACTTTGAATCAAGAAACTTTATATGTAGTCAAAATGTAGTCATAGTACTAGATACCCTGACACAGATTATCATTTGGAGACCTTCTTTTGTGATCAGTCATCATTTCCTCTCTTTTCCCATCCTCGAAAGCAAGCTGATGCTTTAAAAGCCAAAAGAGGGTTTTTATGTGTGTGGTCTAATCCATACAACTGTAAAGATGAAAATAAGAGTCACTTAAGGCCTTTATCAACTGCCTGAAATTCCACTGTTTTCAGCAGAACTGCAGCTGGAGATGGATTAGCCTGATCCTCAGTGAGAAAAAGATGCAGTTCCTGGCTGCAGGGAGAGTTGCATTTTCCCTTTAGACTTAGCTCTTCTGCCTTCCCCATGAGAAGTTTGCTCTTGGTTTGTTTCAGTGTTTTCACTAGCATGGCAGCCTGCAGTTTTGTTAAAAATACTCAGAAACTGGCTCTGTTGGCAATCCTAGGGATCATTCTTTTAAATAACTACCATCAGTCTTGCAGACTCAGTCTCAATATCTGCTCAGTTCAAAGTGTGCACAGTATTTTGTAACGGTGCCAAAATTTTGGAAGTAACATAAACATATGTAATGTGTCAGCTTTGCTGAATTTAAATCAATTTTGTTAGGTTCAAGAAACTGTGGCAAGGCAACCTCAGCTTTAATAGTACTAGAAGGCCTAGAAAATGATTGCTTGTATTTGTCTCAGTTATCCCGCAGCATTGCAGGTCATTCATTCTCTGACAAGAAGTTCCAAAAATTTCAGTGAATGGAGAATGTTGACACATAAAACTCGGTTGCTATTTCTGTAAAATAACTATTACAGTAGCTAACTATATATAGCCAGAAGTAATTGCTTCTGTAAATAAAATACCAGTGAACACATTACAAGATTAAAGAGAAACTTTGAGCTTCCAACACAGTTATTTGCCGACTCCCACCCTTATACACACGATGACTTTGCAGTCATAGCTCTGCTATGCCACAAGACTTAATTTAAGATATGTGTGGAATATTATACTTCCTCACATTCCTAAATTAAGTGCTCTTCCATTAGCTGCTTCGTTCTCATTTTAGCTTCACCCTTCATTAATGAAGAAAAGTACAGTCATTTCACCAAATATACTGCCATGCAATTATTTGTTAATCTTATGTTATAGTTAGGATTTATACAGGTATAATAGGGGCTTCAGGTTCTCCTGGGCACTTGGATGAATTTTTAGACAATGTTAATTTGAAACTCGTAGTCTTTAAAAATAGTCTCTTTCAAATGGCAGTTATAGGCAGTAAAAGCAAGATAAATTGATGGAAGATCAGATCAGAAGTGATGTATCTTAATAAATGTGTCATCAATCTTTGAGAGGGAAGCTGATATTAAATAGCTTGAACACCATGCTGCTCTAGGAAGAGACACCAGTTAAACACTTTGAAGGTAGATTTACAGTGATCTCTGCCATTCAGAGAAGAGTTACTGTCCATAAACTGTGGGAGTTTTGCTTACCACTGCTGGTAAAACTAGAAAGCCTGCTGCTCATCCTTTATACCTTTTTTGGTAGAGATTTAACACTTTCACAAGTGAGAAGTATAGAGGTCATCTGCAAAAGAGTTTCAGTCTCTTATTTTTTCTTCCCTGACATTTTTTTTTTTTATTTAGGTGAAGCTCTATCAACTGGCTTTGGACTTATCAGGAGACCAGTATTCCATCCCTATGAAATATCTTTTGCTGATTTGGTCCTTGTTCTTATTTCTATACTGCCACAAAATCTGGGAGCTGCTGCAAGGAAGCAGGATCTGACCAAGCTATACATAGGAGAAAAGCAGACCCTTATTGTGTGCATTTGTAAATGTCACAGTAAAGGAGAGCTTTGAGCAGGAAGCCCAATGGGCAAATGGGCAAATCCCTTCAGGAAGTTACTAGGCATAAGGACCAGATAGGAAGAACATTTCTGTACTTGAACTAAAACATAAGAAAGGAGTTTTCCTGCTTCTAAAAGCAGAGAAAGGTGTTGACATCTTGTTAGGAAGGAGCCATTGTAGGCAGTGTGGGGACAGGCTGCGTAGGAACCTGAATGTGAAAATCAACAGCATGAATTTATGCAAACAGGGATAAATGAGAGTAACCAGTATGTTGTTTTAGGCAAAAACCTACACAAATCCTTACAAGATTCTGAATGAACAGGAGCAGTGCCGGAATAGATCTGTCACAACTGAAAAAGCAGGCTGATGCTCCATTGTAACTTGGACAGGCTGTGATTGAAGATTTCACTGCCTAAAAGATCCACAAGACAAACTCTGAAGATAATTCAGAGTAGAAGCTGACACCTATGTTATTAGACCTGACAGTAGTGTGACAAGAAAGCAGATAACAAGAAAGAATCATTATGGGAAACGAAATTATATTAACTTGTTTGTTTTGTCTCTCTGTATTTTAATACATTTGCAGCAATTCAACATCAGCTTCCACAAAAATGCAGATACTTGTGTTCTCAACTTGTTGTCAAACAAAATGACATCAAGCAACAACCCATACTTCAGCAGTGTTGCTTCTGTAACAACAGAAATTAATGTTGTTGATGGGCAGTGTCATCCCAGTGGTAAGTACATATGACACCAAAAAGCACTCCCACTACTCCCCCTTTGTGTACCTAGATGGATCTCCTCTACCCAGTTTGAGAAACACTTTCCCATAAGTTTTCATTGTGAAAAAAAATTAGCTGGAAAGTTGAAAGAAACAGAAAGGTGCAGTTCCCAGTGCTTGGCCCATTAAAGGAGGCACTGAGTAAGTTTCATGTGGAGTTTGGAAGGACCTTCCAGAGAATTAAATAAATTTTTATTTGCCCTACTAATAAAGTTTTGGAATGCTGTCTTATAAAGCAGGATAGGAGCAGGTATGTTGAACAGCTGTTTGAAGAACATTCCTACCCAATTCCTACCTGCATTTCTACCTACAATTCCCAGGAACGTTTACTTTAATAATCCAGTGCAAATGAATCCGCTAATTCCCATCTATTGAGAATGGAGCATTTGTGCCTTTCAACTGCAGTAACTGCACCCTTCCAGCACAATAACTTGCTGCTGCTTGGTGTGCCTACCTTCAGCTGAAGCTCCCTAAACTCATGTCAAATGAAGAACCAGTTCAGAAAAGGTTTTGTGCACACATGTCCTTTTTTAATCTGGAGCACTTTGCTGCAGTTACAGACACATTTTTAACGTGCCCATATGCTTCACTACAAAGCTCCACGGCTTCTGAACAGCTGTGATAGCACTATAGGTAAATAAGCACTCACCTGCAAAGCTAGGAAAAAAATCCCTATAAAGGGTATTTTAGACAGCTTGCAATAAATATGTTATCATCTACTTCATGCAATCCACTTACAATCAAGAAAGAGAAGAAAACCATCCACAATTTATTTTCTACATGGGGATGCACTGTCCTTATGGCAAGAGGCGAGTGGCAACATGTCACAGCTTGCCAACTTCAAACACCTTTGTGAATGCTGTCTC
Source organism: Rhipidura dahli (assembly GCA_013399225.1). Classification (NCBI taxonomy): domain Eukaryota; kingdom Metazoa; phylum Chordata; class Aves; order Passeriformes; family Rhipiduridae; genus Rhipidura; species Rhipidura dahli. The sequence goes on from VXAC01001974.1 coordinate 669,495, forward strand.
TCATCAGAGGACTTGTATTCCCAAAGTACAGAGTATTAGGTTTCAGTGAAAGACCTGAACTGTTCCATTAATGACCTGATGGATGAGGTAAGATTCAGTGGTTTTTACTCAAAGCCAGACTCAAAATATTTGAACTCCCTCTCATTTCTGCTTGTCTGTTTTCATGATAGATATTCATGTGGATCCAATCATCAGATAAGTTTCTTAATCAGCAGAAGACATTTGAGCTCTTTCCAAAAATACAAAATAGAGGTCATTAAAAATAGATATTCGAATCTTAGGTTATATCTCAGTACAGTGCTAGTGCTGGATCTTTCCAGAGTAAGTACAATGGCAGCTTTGCTTCATGATCTTGGACACCAGAACTGTAATATTTAGATATCTTAGTACATTTGAAGCTGTCGGTTTCTGTCCTTTTAGAAAGAGATGATAAACAAACCTAGATAGGGCTTTCTTGAGGAAAATATCTCAATTTAAACTCAAAACTTTGGAACAATTATACTTATTTTTCCAGGCTTGGCATTTTTTAAGTCACACCAGACTGAAAAAAAACCCCACTCCAAAACAAACTAGGTGTAATGTTTCTGTCCTTTGCCATTATTGAAATAGTCAGGCATAAAATTGGCTACTGAAATGAGGTTATGTTATCAAGACATACATAACTTAGAAATGTTTGGAATTATATTACTCAAGCTTTTATATAAAAAAAGATTAGGCAAAACTAGAGGAGTTTCAGTCCAAACAAAGTATTTTGTAAAACTACAAATACAACAGCACAAGCTGGGAAAAATATATTAGAATTATAGACTTGATTACTTTGATTATACTGGATAATAGCTCTTTCTGTGATAATAAATAATTGCTAATTATAAGACCTTATTAAAGTTTCTAAACTAATTGCTAATCCCCCTTTCCTTCCTCTCTCCCTTATGACTCCTTAGTGCAGCTTGCAGCTTTCTGTGTTTTGCAGCAAGGGTAAGCTACTTCCATATGCTGGAGGAAGAGGTACATAAAGGAACCACTCCTTTCATTTGTAAGTATTTGGTTATCCTAACAAAAAAAAGTGTCAACATTTCTCCCCCAGGCTAAAGCTAGTGTGAAAAAAAAACCAGATACAAACTGAAGCATAAAGGCACAAAACAGAAAACTCGTTAGTTTGAAAAGGGTACAAAGATATGTTAATGTCAGTGTAAACAAACAGATCAAAACAAATAATGGGGGAAAACAAAACTGAAGCAATGATTTACTGCGTGATGTGAATGAATAAAAAGAAATATAATATATAAATCTAATAAATAATTTATGTAATATATGTTATAAATAAATAAAATATATACTTTTAGCAATTTATTTTATGAAGAATGAAGGCATGGGGACTGTAATATCTACAAAAGTAGTCGAGTTATTCATAAGCAGAAACATTTTTTTTCTCTATGCTGCTTTTTCAAGCATCATAGCTCAACCTCTAGATGCAACAGATTCCTCTTGCTTTGCCTTGAGATGGGTGAAGAATTCTGGATTCCCCAGAATCAGAATGGTAAAACCACGGATATTGAAGATCTCCCAAGGGACTCCTTCAGTTATGTTAATATTAGAGACAAGAGTTTTCATGAAACTTTTAAACTTTTTAATTAACTACCTGGGAAAAAACCCAGTTAAAACTTGTCCTATCTTGGATTAGCTAAGAGTCAGCAGCCCTACATTTGATTCCTTTGGATCAGTTACCTATTTGACTTTACAAGAGCAGCATTAGGGCAAGTATACCTCTATTAGTTAATTTACATTCACATAACAAGAAGTAACTGACATAATCATATAAGATTTAGATGAAGGCAACCAACTCACACATTTCTTTTGGAGTGTCTGTTTTCCTTAAAAAACAAACAAAAATGAAACAAAAGCAAACCAACAAGCAAACAAACTGGCTATCATATTAAAACTTTAAATTCCATGACAGATTATTTTCAGTTGAGACCTAGATTGGTTTCAGATACTGAAAATTTGTAGTCTGTGGTACTTTCTTTTTGCCTCCAACTACCTGATATGTCTAAAAGCAGAAATATTTATGACAAAGGATATCTTTTATAAGATTTTGCTAAACATAGATTTTTCTTTGCCTTTATAAAATAGCCATCAGATCCTGAAATGAAAGTATTCAAGTGAAGAGGGTGCTTTGAGGATAGACGTGTGAAAGTTTTGTAGATAGCTATGAGGTTACAGAGGTATAATTACTAATTAAGTTGCACTAACTCAGACGTGTAGTGCTTTGCTCAGACTCAGAAATTCCCTATTACCTATATGCAATGGGAGTGGATCATGCCCTGTCTTGCTGCAAGTATTCTGCTTCACGGAATCACATCACATTGTTTTCTGCTCCTCTTGTGCTGTGTCAGAGCAAAGTGGGATTACACTGAAGGAAGATATTCTTTGGATTATTAAGAGCTTCTAAAATCTAGAACAGAAAACACTAAGAAAAAGAGATGAAGCTCTTAGCTGGATATATAGTGAGGTGGGTATGTTTGGGGCATGTAAATGCAGAAGAAAAATGGAGTGGGACACACTTAAAACCACACCCACGAACATAAAAAGGAGAAAGAAAAATAAAATAAACTGTTGAGGAGTAATTATGACCTGCTAATCCTTTGTGTCTTTATTCTGTTTGTGAACTCCAAAGTCATGAGTCATGGCAGTTTAGTGGTCAACTGTTCTCTGTTCTGTGTTTGCCAGCAGAGGCCCATTAACAGCTCGTGGGAAAAGCCATCTCTGTCAGTCCAGACCTCAAAGGTTTCACCCAGCACTGACGCCCCTCCTTCCCTCTTGAGAAGTATGTTAAAGCAACAACCATTGCTATCCATGACTTTGTAAAGTTGAAACTGCCACCTATACTAGAAAATGAAACTAGGCTTTAGCAACTTCAAGACATAAATATAAATACTTGTGAACCTACGGACTACATTTTAGCTCTCCAAAGACATGCGTGGGAGTAAGTCTGCTGAAGAGTCCTGAAACCTGACAATTTAAATTGTATACTGCTATGCACATACACATAAATCTTTTCAGGCTTTGGCCATCACTGTAACTTATTAATGAAGCCAGTAAAAACTACAGCTCAGCATATCCTACATGTCCTGAGTGACAGCACTCCAGTACTGTAAATCATTACATCACATCTTTATTCTGCCTTTATTTATCAATTTTACAAAGTTTCATTTCTTGAATACTACCATGGGAAAAGGCTGGAGGAAGGCTGTGAGAATAACAACATACTGGTTTTATTAATGACTTTTAATGACTTCATAGGCAAGTTTAAGCAGGTGATTAGGACTAAATTCTGAAAATTGTCCACTTAACTTGAGATACCTAAAATATCTCTAGTCAGACATTTTACAATTAAAGCACTCAAAACTCAGAGTGCTTCCAAAACACAGCCCTTTATTCATAGTCTTTCTCACTCTCCTGTGTTGTAAAGCAGTGATACTATCTACTTTTGAAAAGCTGATTATTTTTGCATTTCACCGATGCTACTGAACTAACAATGGCAGAATGCATAATTTAAAATCATCAAGAAAATTAACAGAAGCTGGTAACGATAGTTACACCCAGGGCACACTTATTACTCCACTGCAACTTATCAGCAGTGAAAGGAGTTTCCCTTGGAATGTCACACATATTAAGGACAGATGCTCCAAATCCTGCACAGGGTTCAGGATTTCACAGGGTAAGACAGTAGGATGAATGCTGGCAATGCTTCACTACAGTGCATACACACTGCCCTTATTCTCTGGAAACATCACTGTATCTGCTGATGGCTTCGCATGCAAACATCAAGCTGCCCAGACTTGGAGCTTCCCTTATTTTTTCAAATTTCTTCTGGTGTACTCACACTAAATAGATCAGCAGATTAGCAAACCCTTCTAGCTTGTTCTTCTGGTATGCAGTATCCTGTCTTGTGGTGTATGGCTTGCACTCCTGTAGTGTAAGAGAAAGCAGAAAATCAAATCCATTTCCTGAAGGCAAACACAGATCCCTTCACAGTTTCTATCAGGGAAGTTCACCTCAAATTAAGAACAGTTTTTAGAAGCAACAGTACTTTGGTACCCTGTGGAAGAAATAAAACCAGGAAAAGCCAAGAGAAGGATGGATGATTGACAGCTGACCCAAACATACATTGGGTGTCCAGCCTTAGGACCCAAGGGCCAGCTTTTCTATCATGAAAGGAATCACATTTAGCCCTTGATTATGTTTGCTCCTTGCCTGAAATTGTTTAGCTGGTACACAGTTGGACCCATCCTTTTCCCTGTTTACTGTACATGGTTGGTTTGGTTTGTTTTTTTTCCAATACAATACAAAATCATTCATTCAAGCAGCATACACACTATGGGTTTTCCTTCTGTGTGCTGCTCAAGAAAGCAGCAGCCTGGAAAGGCACGACTGACCTTCATGTTCCTGTCCTCTCCTAGTCTTGATGCAGAGAGTGAACTGTACTCTCAGAAAAAATACCTTCCAAGGCCTACCCTGCGTGCATGGAGAGGCTGATCTAGGGCAGGGGTGTGTCCCTTGAATCCTGATATATTCCAGAATTCTTTCCTTGTCACTCGGTACCAAAATTACTTCTAGCAATGACAATCTAATCACTGAGTCTGAATAACAACAGACTCCTAATATAGTCCTGAGCAATGCCAGGTAACTCCACGTTTCCCTGCCCCAGAAACCTGTTGTAAATTCTCAAGATGAGGGCTGATAAACAGGGAACAGATCAGAACTCACTTTTACCCTTCAGAAGTTTTTCCAGCAATTCCTTGTATAGAATAGCAACAGTCCTGCAAATGGCAAACCCACAGTAAATGCTGTCAGCATATGAATGTGAAGGTTGAGAGGAGACATGTTGGAGATGAAGTGGAAGCCTATTTTTATATTTGGGGTACATATCCAGTATAGAAGTTCCACTGTATTTCACCGGAAAGATGCACAGTGCTAAAACTTTTTATATCAATTAAAAAAATCACCATCCACAAGCAATAAAATAATAACCCCCCCTCCCACAATGGTGAGAGTCCCTGGCACAGCTGTGTTTGTCTGAGATCATACTGCTCTACAGCCCTGCCTGAGCCAGAAATCTCTAGCCTAGAAGTGACCTAACCATATGTTCTGCAACTGGAGGTATGTTTTCGTAGCACGTGCAGATATGCTTGAGCTGGCAGGGATCTATCTAGCTCAGATAAGAACTGCTGGGAAGGTATGATATCATGGGGTTCAGTCTTGGCCAGCGAACCAGGTGCATACCTGAGAATGGGCTGGCTGGTAGACCCTGCACTGAAGTCACCGCGTCACCGTGTCCGCCAGAACCACGGACCTTAAAGCAGCAAATCCATGCAGATGTGCTCTGAGAGATTTATTCCCAGTGAAAGCTAACCCATGGAGGTGATGTTTTGTATGTTCTTTTAAAAGAGCTTGGGAAGACTACCAAAAGTCTAATTACACTAGAGAGATAGTAGGAGACCTAATTAATCACACATTGACAGGATCCCTTATGCTGAGACATTTCACAGGGAACACTGAGAGTGCCTTAAGTAACTTCCTCAGGTACATACTTTGTGCATGAAGAATAAATTAGTTGGAAATTGGCTGGATACAAAGGAAACCTTGGAATGGAGTTGGAGGCTGGACCAAGCTCACTGAGACTGTTCTTTTTCTTCATTTTTAGAAAAGATGAATTAGCTATCGGTATACCCTAAAAATCATTTGCAGCATGACAGGAGTGAAAATGCTCTTGAGGATGCTTTTTTCATAACTATGCCTCTAAAATTAGATACTAAATAATAATTTGACTTTCAAAGATAGTCAGCATTTGACAGTAATCTTTGATTTCTTGCCAGGAAGGGACCAATTCCACTAACACCCAACTATTGCACTTGCATAAGCATATCCATTAAGTTCAAAGGAATTCAGTGGATATACTCATACTAGTGAATATCTTCATATGCTTGGAATATATTCTTGTCCAGAGTGGATTCAAAGTTCCTCAGTTTTCACAGGGCTTATAATGAGGGGTCTGGCTTTTATTTCTTTTTTTTTTTACATAAAGGTGTTTCTGAAAATCTCTCCTGCATTCAAACTGGATTTTATTCCTTGTCTATCTGTTTAGTATAATTCTAAGAAATGATGCTCCTTTTAAAAATAAAACATCACAGAATCACCTCTCCTTTCATATTCCTGAACTTGGAAAAGCCCGAAAATTTGCTGACTTTTCTCCAATGCTTGAACAGTTTATCGGGACTAATGGGACTATAAAAAAAAATCCTCTTGAAAATGCAGTCAAACTATCTATTAATCTTGAGCAAGAACACCTCAAATCCAGTTGCAATTGTGGTTGCAATAATAGAATAAAGCCTAACGCGACTCCTGGCAGGACTTTACATTCTCTCTCCACCAGATAGTGCTGTTTCTCCACAGAGCTATGGAGGATGCACAGGCCAGGGAAAGGTCAGGGGCTGTCGGAGATTACCGGCTGCCTCCGGCCCGCTCGCCCCTCCTTGCCGCTGCCACCGCCACGACCTGACCCGGAGCAGGCGCAGCCTAAAAGTGATTTGCGGGAGTAAAGCCGTGCCTCGGGAGGCCTCTGTCTGCAGGTGATTGCGGGCTGGCGGTACCATTGCTGCTATTCCTTAACAGTTTGATGCAGCCTCTGTCCTAAAGTACGAATGAAAATAGAAGCTGGTGCAATTAACCTGTGTTTTTATGATCTCTCGGAGGTTTTTTCCTTACAGCTTTACAGGACAGTCTGACAGTGCAGTTGTCTGTCAAGTAAGTGAGTCAACATTAATGAAAATCCAAAGCAAGCATGCAGATGATACTGCAGTCGAGCAGCACACACTGGGAGCAACCCTGGCACAAAGGCTGCTTGCTCCCAGAGTGCTGAACAGAAGGGCTTCTACCAGCAAGGGTCACTTCTGGAGAGCAGACAGATCTCCTTAACCAGTCCTGAGTCTAGGTACCCTGTAGCCCCTCTGTGTCTTTTTTTTTTAAAAAGCACAGCTGGGAAAAAATAGCTAAAACGTAATTAAACTTCAGGCCATGGTTTACTATGGTTCTGCAGGCTTTGTAACAGAGTACAGAAATGCATCTGGAATATTTCTTACTGCCCTTCTGCAGGATTAACACTGGAAGTGGCGCATCTTCCCCTCCAGACCTTCCTGTGCAAAATAGGATCTCTTTTGCTCTTAAAGAACCAAATCCTTCCACATGCACAGCAAGAGAACAGAAAAAAAATATTCAAGCAAACAACTTATTTAAAAACTTTTCAAGTGGAAAATGGTACTTACAGTTGGTGTGTTCTTTGCAGTCTATTAGAGTTCTTGAGACCACTGAGACACTGAGACCACTGAGTTTTTAGATTAACGTCCAAGAAGCATTATGATGTTGGTCCATGAACCTGAGTAACTAGATTTTAAGAATACTGTTCCGGGTACTTTGGTTAGGTTAAGAACTGCTTAGTGATAAAAGCTCAGTCTAGACATAGATGTGCTTTTCTGAAATATAATTTTAAAACCCCCAAATCTAAAAATAAATTAAAACTGTCCAAGATGTTTGTATTTTCCTAAGTAGTGTAAGGCTGGAGCTGTCTGATCCTAAATGAGCTTGTAAATCCTTATTGTTCCAGGCAGACATTTATTCTTTGAAGAAATGATTTATGAAACTGAACCTTAGCTAGCTTCAGTGCATGGAAAAATGGAGATGGCTCGAATGAGGGTTCAGGGCCTAGCTTGGTACGTATTAGATTGCATATGTAATTAGCCAAATATAAGGTCTATTTATATTATTTTGTATGCTGTGTTAATATTGTCTGTATTTATTCAGACTTTCGTAATATGCATATAATCTCAGAGAGATGCTACGTCATTAAACTCACCATGGAGACTCTGTTTACTTACCTTGGGCATACAGAATACATACAGTTGCAGTTCTCTAAAAATAAACAAACAAAAAAATTAAAACAGTGTATCAGTTTGGCTTTCATGTTTTCCAATAAGTATCTAAGGAAACAGAGCATACTGTTTACATTGCCCTTATCATGAAAGAACACAAAGACATCCAGATGAAAGATTTAATTACAGCGTTCTTTCTGACACCCTAAATGTAAGACCATATAGCTTAATATATAGTACCATATGCATCAGGTAGTGAATGGGGCTGGGAGGAAAGGAGCAGGTTCTTCTTGCATTTCTGGTGGGGCCTGTGACTATGGTCCTTTTCAAAAGTACTGTGATAGATGTATCACGGCTGCTGTGAGCCCAGGAAAGGCTGAATTGCGAAGGAGGACATTTCCCATAATTGGCTCCATATCACAGCTTTGTATCAAATGATTCTGCTTGGAGATTGTCAAGATGATAATGAACATGGAGATTTTACTGTACTTCTATTTTGACTAGTAGACTAAGTGGCAACAGGCACCAGAAAGTCTGCCTTCCATTAACACGAATGCTCCCATGACCCATTGGCTTCATTAGTACCGTATCTCCTATCTGGAAACCGCTCTGGAAGCACAGATACTGGAGCTGTTTCATTAGCTCCAAATATAACACCTGCCTCCTGAGCCATTATCTGCAGAAATCCATAATTATCTGTTCTTTCCTCTCCAGTCAGGAATATCAGGTCCAGATCAAGGACTGGGTGCTCATCTTTTATGTCCTTATTCAACTGGATCCAGACAATCAAGCTTCTTTCTACTTTGGCTGATTCTTCGAAGCACCGTAGCCACCCTCCTGGGTGCCAGGACTGCTTCTCTTTCTCTTGTGATATTACAGCGAACTCAAATCCCATCAAAGGCCAAAGTCCATCCATTTCCTGGTGACTTTCTCGCACAAGCACACACAAAAAAGGGCAAAATCGGTAGCTAAAAATAATTAAGGCAGTAATAATTTTCACTATGGGAAACCATCCAGATCCCGAGTACGTTTGTTCTGAGCAGGAAAAAGTCAGGTTGTATGTAGTTTCACGGGTGTTTTATAGGGTATTTGATACCACGGTGATGAAAAATGACTGAAATCTTTCATGACGTGCGGATAACGTTCAAGAACACAGTACGCACACTCTTTTACCCTTTCAGAAGGTGCTGGGGTTTTTTTTCCCCCTTTTTAGTACGCTTGCAGGGCAGTGGCGACCGCCCGCCTGCGGTGTCCCGCTCAGCGCCAGCTCGGAGCAGCGGGGCGGCACCGCGGGTTGAGGTGCGGCAGGCACGGGCCAGGTGATCGCGGCGGACAAAGGGGCTGGCAGTGCCCCACCGCCGAGGGGACTCGGGCGGCCAACAGGCAGCTTCTGTCCCAAGCCGGGCAGCGCCTCTGGGCCGGGGGAAGGGCGGCCGCGGGCCGGGCCGGGTGGGGCGGGCCGCGGGAGGCTGCTTCCCCTGGCGGCGCTCGGCACTTCCCGGCGCTCGCACACCGCGGGGAAACTCTTCCTCCGGCCCGGCCCGGCCCCCGCTGACGTAGCGCTGTCTGTGCCGCTGCCGCGGCGGGCGGGGGTGGTGGAGACGCGGGCCGGGGCTTGGCGCTGTCAGGCGGCGGGGCAGGGCGGGGGCGGCGGAGTTCGCTGCCCGTCAGGCGCGGGCAGAGGCGTCCCGGGGATCACGAAGGGCGAGGGGCGGGAAACCCTGCGGGAAGGGGCGTCAGCCGGCACCGCGGCGCCAGAAGCGCCCGGCGCGGTGTGAGTGGTGGTCCCGATCCGGGCAGGACCTTGGTGGTCAAGCACATTAATAAAGGCGGTCGGGGAGGAAGGCGTCCGGGGGTGCTTTATCCACGTTTGTTTCACCACTTTATACTGTGAGGAGGAGGAGGAGGAGGAGGAGGCGTGGGGCCGGGGTGGGCAGTGTCCCCGGCGGAAAGCCGCCGGGCGGGTGTGGAGGAGCGGCAAGCCCAGCCCGGGGAGCGCGCCCCCCGCCGCGGTTCCCGGCTGGTGGCGGCCGCGCTGCTCCCCCAACAGGCAAAACTTTCTACACTCAAACACACGCACGGCCGGGGCTGCCGCCGCCGCCGCACACTCGCCCCACACACACACACACACTGACGTCTTTTGCGCATTTCCTGCGTTGGAGCGAGCGGCGGAGCGGCACCGGCAGCGGGCGGGGGCTGCGCGGAGGGAGGCGGCCGGCGGCGGCCGAGGG
>VXAC01001974.1:679684-724905 GCA_013399225.1 Rhipidura dahli
GTGTGTGTGTATGCGTGTGTGTGTATTGTTGTGCGGCTCACGGGCAGGACTGGCGTGTGCGGGAGCCCGGGATCGCGGCTCTGCTTCCTCTGCGAGGACTGATCCAGGATTATGGTCAGGGTGAAGGGAGAAGGCTTTTGCTTACCCCCCGGATTGATTATGCTCGGGTTTTGACTGCATTCGGGGGTTCCTGCAGCCGCGGCCGCCTCCCCCTCCCCGACGGCCCCCCTCCCTTGTTTTCCGTTAGAAACACGGGCAAGAAAATAAATGTATTCACTGGGTGTCGCAAGAGCAAAGGCTAAATAATCAAAGGTAACAGCAGCAGCCAGGCGAAGAGACCCGCACCGTACCCTGCTCCCCCACTCCCAGACCTGCCCTCCTATTTATTGGCGAGACCTCCCTCCCTCCCTCTCGGTGCGAGTGCGTTGAGCGAGTGTTTGATCCTGGGAAAAGTGCAGCTATCCAGCCATGGTGGTTTTCAATGGCTTGCTGAAAATCAAGATCTGCGAGGCGGTGAATCTGAAACCCACGGCGTGGTCTCTGAGGCATGCGGTGGGTCCCAGGCCACAGACCTTTTTGCTGGACCCTTATATCGCCCTCAATGTGGACGACTCCAGGATCGGGCAGACCTCGACCAAGCAAAAGACCAACAGTCCTGCTTGGAACGATGAATTTGTCACCGACGTTTGTAATGGCAGGAAGATAGAGATGGCTGTTTTCCATGATGCCCCCATCGGGTACGACGATTTTGTAGCTAACTGCACTATACAGTTTGAGGACTTGCTGCAGAACGGGAGCCGTCACTTCGAGGACTGGGTAAGTGTTCACGCTGTAGATACATACATGTGCATACGATTTTCAATGGCATGACTCTGGATGCAACATCTGTCTTGTAGATCTGGGTTGCCAAGGGCATGTAATGCCTCTGAAGGCTTTTCATTATTTCCACACTTTGTTATACTGAGATAGTCATGGTTACTATATAACTAATGCATGTGGTCTACAGGCGAGGCAGGAAAGAAAAAGATGTGCATCTAAGTAAGACGTATGTAGTTACCATGCAAGTTTCTGAAATTATGTGACATAAATACAAATCCAGTTGTCTTACTGAGTCTGAAAAACCTGAACTGAATGCATCCGTACAAAACATTACTGCAAAACCCAGATCCAGCGCTTAGATGAGTTTCATCATTTCAGGGTGAATAGTCTTGGCTAGCCTAGCCATGATGAGCCTTAAAAATCCAGACCTGACCTCTGATACGAGACACTTCAGGGTCTTCCTGTCACTTGAGAGCTCACTGCATCAACACTGATGCTCCTCCTTCCTCCCTCCAGATGATCGACACCTCTATGTGTAGATCTAATGCAATGCTTCTTCAAGTGCTCAAGACTGATGAAAGGGTCCTAGTGGAATTTGGGCCCAACTAGAGAAATTCTGTTGTGTGTACACACAAGGTGTCTTAACGGCTTTTACAGCATCTTTAAGACCCAGGGGCTAATGTGTCTCAGTGGGAGTACAAAAAAGCTGGAAAATCCTTGCTCTGACATCCTCAGGTAGTGTGATTTAACAGGGAGAAACCAATCAAACAATGAAGAAATGGGAAACGTGAATATGCACATTTCACATTTCTGTAGCTAAACAGTTAAATGGTGGATAGCCTTTAAATGAAATGTATAATAAAACAATAGTAGCTATCATCTCATTTTCAGTGTGCCCTGCTTGACCAGCCATCTGAAATTACATATGCTCATCTTTTTATGTATTTGTTTTTCATGGTCAAGGATACTAGCCAGTAATTTTTGGCAAACAGACAAAGAACCGAGGACCAATGAAAGAATAGCTAAGGTTAATAGGTCTGAGTTTTATGTGTTCTTCGGGGCTTCTTTGCTTAATGCAGTGATGTAGAGATGGCAGAATGATGAAGGGCATGAAAGAATTAGACTCTATTTATACTGAGTAGGAGGTGATCAACTTTGCTGTTAAAATTTGTATGTTTGCAAGTTTAAAATATTTTTCATTCTTGCTGCCTATGTGTTTCATTGTGATAATTAGGTCTAGATTATTCTGATGCTCTATAAAAGCTACACATTAGTAAGCTCAAATGGTAAAAGTGGGTGATAGACAGAGGAAAAATAGCCAGGAAAAGACAAATGCAGCAGTATTGCAGATGTCTTTTACCTGGATTGAATGATAATCAAGTTGGGACTCTTTTGAAATCAAGTTAGGTTTCATCTTTGAGACCAGTGGGATGAGGAGATCTGCACAGATTTTTAGTGAAAGAATAATAACATTGTATGTTCTTTCTGTGCATGGGGCATGTTGTGAGTTTGTCACCAAATCTGGGAGGACCAGATGCCAAGTTTGAGTTTTGGTGGGACTGGGGTGCTCCCTGGCTCTGATATTTAAGGTCAACTCAAATGTCTGAACACATTCCCTAGATAAATAGTGGAATTTAACAGGTTGAGGCCCATTGTAAACAGGATCTGTGAGGAGCTACATATCTGAATCAGATAAATGCTGGCTTTTATTGCATCAAGATTCATTGCTGTCCAGCATTCAGTGGGTGGGAGGAGACGAGGGAGTGACTACGCTTGTTGTCTGTCGATGTGACAGAATCGAGGACATGGCAGTAGATTGTAAGTGGTCAGCTCAATACAGTGCAGCTTCTGAAGCATCACTTGCCTTGTTTTGTACTGTAAATCCCTATCATTAGGATTGTGTTCATGTGCTACGAATGACAGACGGCATACACCTCCCCCCTGTATCACAGTTAGAATAGGGGGGTGGTAAGTATTTATAGGATTGTGCTTTACCCTTTCCAAAATCTTCCTATTTACTGAGTGTGTCAACTTAATTGGAATACCGAGTGTGTTTATTGGATTAATAGATAGGGACCTTCAGAGAACTGGCTGTTAGAAAATCACATGGGTTTTTGGTCTTTTTTCATTGAGTTAAAAGAAGACCTGTGGCCATGATATCTCTATAGGGAACGTACTGGAGTAAATAGATTTATTGGTATCCTCATCCGTGTCTGGAGTCTATATTAAAACCTGAAAAAAGAGTCATCTGCAAAGTGAATGAGTTTCACACTACAAGGAAAATGCACATGGCCTAAACCAACATTAGACTAAGGTCTGCTGATACGATACAATTGGTTTTTTCTGTTTAATTAGAGCTCCTTAATTTTGCTCTTGTCATTTAAGGCAGATATTTTTGTAGTACTCTTTCTGAACTCTGTAACAAACAAATTAAAAGCAGCAATCACAGCAACCCATTCTTCATTACTGCCTGAAATATCAAATAAATGCAGCCTACACACTTGAAACACACTTGAAGACCATCAAGCCTTTTCATGACATTCTGATGGTTTCCCTTTAAGCAGTCCTGAAAGCTGGAGCTGGGTACCACAAACTTGCTTAGTGTGGTCGGGGTAATTGCACTCCTGCCCCTCCTTACCTTCGGAATGATGCAACAGTTATTGCAGGACTGGACTGTCACTATTAAAATAGGGTTGAGAAAAAGCTCATGTGCTGAGAGCAGGTCTTGTCAACACATTAATAGCTGTAATGCTCTCGATCTCATATAGTACTGCCTGTATTTATTAAGGAAATTTCAGAATTTGTTTTATAACATCTGCGTTAGGGTCAAGGTTATGTTTCTAGGTTCTTGTCAGAAGTCCAAAATTTAAAAAAGATTCACAAAAAATTATGTTTTGGGGTTTTTTCCCTAAGAAGAAACTGTTTCTCATTTTAGCCATCTCACCTAATTTGATTGACCTTTGCCATGTGCAAATCCTTATATTTTTTTCTCAGATGAATTTTTTAGGAAAATACTGGATATTTTTCTCACTCTTAGGCCTGTGCTATATGCTGATGCCATGGTTACAGTGGAAACACTAATGATAAACAAGTACAAAGCTTGAAATCATGATAACGTCTATTGTATTAACACAAGTCAGATAGATATGCAAAATCCTGGTTCCTTTTATTTACAGAGTGTTCAGCAGTTGCATTTAACCTTATGATATATATACTCCCTGCGTATATATACATATATAAAAAAAATTTCGAAGTTGTCTCATGAAACACTGATTCAGAGTTTACTGGAGGAAAGCTTTTAAACAAAATAACATAGTTTTGTGGGGTTTTGGTAAGATCAATAGAAAATACTTGTTTGGGTTTCTAAAATAGGTATGGTGACAATTAAAAAGATGGCTGCTTTTCCAGTGGTGCATCAGTACAGACATAACACAGTAAAAGTGTCAGTTTTGCAGATTTTTCCATCATGGCTATGCTGCAGTTTTAAAGAGAGCTTTGGATTTATGACATTTCAGGCTTTTCTGTAAGCACAGAAAATGTCATACAGAATGGCACCGAGTATTCAAGAGGATGCTGGTGAACTTACACTTTGAAAAACAGAAGATACAGAACAATAAACAACTTGCAATTTCTGATTGAAAAACAAACTAGCAACTTGACAGCTCTGTATGTATTTTTTTGAGTTAGGTAATTCAGGTAATAATAAAGTATGTTTTTATCTAGCTTTCTTACATGTGGCATATGTAAATGATTCACTTGAGTTGGCAATGCAGCTACATTTTAATCAGTGGAATTGAGATCAGGAAGGAAAATTCCATTGATATTTAGCCGTGTGGTTCCACTCCTGCGAATTACCATGATCAATGTTTATGTGTGTGGATGATTGGTGGTATGGGTTCTGAGTTCAAGTCCACTTTCCAGAGTTGACGACAGATGAAATCAGCATGATTGGACCTATGCCAAAGACTCCATCTAAGGGTCTTAGGCATTAGCCTGGCTGTACATGAGAAAATCTATTGAGTTGTCCTAAGAAATCCTTTTGCTGGCTGAGTAGCAGAACTCACTAAATCAGTGAGGACATCACAACATTTAATAAGAAAAGACTCTATTTCTACTGAAAATATTTTACAGCTATATATTTAGGTTAATGAAAGAAATTTAATTTTCTACCATCTTCAAAAAATCCCTAATGCTGTCAGGAGAAAAAAAAACCAAACCATAGATTCCAGCAAGCTTTCCTTTGCTAAAATAGCTCCCATACTGTTTTTCTTCTTTCAGTGCAGCTTCTTCAGATCTAAATTTAAAACATTATACTTCTTTGAAAGCATCCTTTCATATTTCCATTTTTCCAGTGTGAAGTTAGTTGTGCAACTGTTCCACCATTGCATAAAGCAAGTTTATTACGAATTAATATAATATCTCAGTAGCAAGTTGGTGATGAGTTATGGGAAATGGCATGGGGAAGAAGTGCACTCTTTTACGTACTTGTTGAACTGTTGAATTAGGTATTTTTGTGTTGTGTTTATAATGTACCGTTGAATGAATTTCCACATTGGAAAGGCTAGGTCCTTAAGTTGCAGTCTATACAGTTAAACACTGAGCTTATCCAAGCTCTGAATGTCACCCAAAAGGCAGTAGCAGGGGAGGAGTTAAAGCTCTCCAGAATCCTTGGTTCTGTGAGCTGTCCAGGGGTGTGAGAAGTAGAACTGTCTGCTTCCAGTGCCTCTAATCTGAATGAAAGGGAAAGACTACTTAGGTGCTTTTTTTTCCCCCTTCTTTTAATGCTATTTCTGTTGTTGGAAGGGGAACTCCTTTCAGTCAGCAGGTGATCTGTTGTAGCTGGCAGACAGAGAATGGAATTGTCATCATTGTGGTGCAGGTCACCCTGTGTGTTCACCTCTGCTTGTGCCGCGCGCTGCTGAGGGCTGGCATTGGGCTGGCAGAAAGTGACTGTAGCATGTTTTTATTTTTATTTTCATCCGCTGACTGAATTTATCTGTGCTGGTGGTGTTGAAACCCCCAGGATTTTACTTGCAAAAACTTCACATCTCATCTGAACTGTGGTTCATGGGCTGCTGAAAAGCTGTTTTATTGGAATAATGTTTGTTGAATTGAAAGGGAAATTGCTGGGGTCGTGTTGGAGAGGTTTCTGCATGACAAGGTGGTCGTGAAGCAAGGTCTGTCAGGTTTGTGGGGCGAGGCTGAGAGAGCTAAGGGGGCTCAGCAAGGTTTCACAGGGACTCTCATTCTGAAGGTTATTGATTGTCAAGAGGAGTTGGGAGATTTTTGAGAGAACTTTGTTCAGATAGGGGTCTTTCTTGCCTTCTCCCACAGACTGTCTCCCTCCTGTGCCTTCTCTTTTCCCTCTCTGCTGGGGATGTGGTGCAGTCACACACAGCTCACCCACTGTCTTGTATCAATCCCTTTCTACAGCTGCATAAATCTACTCCTACTCCCTGCTAGAAATGTTCTCTCCTAGCAGCTCCTGCTTACCTGCAGTGCTTCCCAGTCTGCTGAGAAGCAGTAGAGGGGGAAAATGCTGCCTCTGCGGTTGTTACTGCAGGGAGAGAGAAAGGGCAGGGTGGGGAAAGGAAGAGATGAGGCACGGAGAGAAACCTGGAGGAGGGTAATGAATAGTTGCTGCTGCACCACGTACCCCAGCTGCCCTTTTGGTAACAGCAGAAGGCTACACGTGTAGGAGACAGGGATGAGCTGGCCCAGGCAAATTGGCTAGTTGAAGGCCGTATGGTGATCGCTGACCCACTTTGGGATTTTTTTTTTTGTCTGCTTTGCTGAGTGTACAGCTTTTGAAGTCTCATTTCAGATGTGAAAAAAAAATTTCTCAGGGCATGAAAAGTGTGTAGTGTAGTGAAAAGTCATTCAACACTGAATTATCATAGCTGTAGGTCAGGAGCTGATCAGAATCTCATCCTATTGTTGCTAATACCAAATACTGATACAAAGTTCCGCATAGGGGAAATAATTCTACTGAACTCTGTAGGAAGTATTTGTCGGAAAAAAGTTACTAGTAGCAGAGTCCAGTTCATAGGTAGTAATTCAAATCTAGACTTTTAAGAAACGCCCAAGTGGAGTGAAAACAATTCCTGTAGGTCCTTCTTACACCAGTTTTAAGATAGTGCATGTGGGTATTCCAGCCCAGGTGGTTCCATAGACACTGTGCAGAATTTCATGGTTCTGAGTAAACCACTGATCTCATTGGATTCACTGGGTTTCATACAGGCCAGTTTAAGTTATTCCCTCAATAGGGGCCTGTACTCCAAAGGAAGACCAAGAATAAGTAACATTTAACAACAACCTTTACTTGTATTTTGCTCTTACTGATTTATTATTCTTCTGCAAATCTTGCATTTACAAGTCTGGTTTCTACTCTCTAGCATCAAACTAAATTTCTGTCCTCCATGTCCAAAATTCTTTAGATATTGCCAAAATGAGGATTTGATTTAAGTTGGAATTGTAGAACTTGGCAACTAAATGTGATTCATTTCCACTCTGTAAGTAACTTTTATTTAAATGAACTTTTTGGGGGTTTTCAGGTTTTGAGGGGAGACTGTGAATACAGTTAGTAAAACATTAGAGGCGGGAGCTTTTTGGCTTGGAATTGGCTGGTTGAATTCAGTTCTGCTTTACCCAATACTATCTTCATCTCCTTTCCCCCAAACTAGACTGCAAGAGAAAGACATCTGCAGTTCATGGGAAGAGAGGGTTTGGGAACAATAGAGTAGGCGAGTAATGGGATATTTGTGGTCAGAGAGGACTGAGAAGAGACTTTTCCTCCATCCCCATGGAAAGGTAGGGCTGGAACTATCTCGATACAGAGTAAGATCAGAAGTCCAAAGACAGCTTGGAAAACTGCCAGTTTGGGCTGTGAGGGATTGAACAAACTTTTTGCCAAGCTGGCCAGAGCAAGGCCTGAAGAGCAGGGATATTTAGTGTGCCCTTTTGAGTCATGCATATTGTAGAAGTTACAGGGGTTTCAACAATTTGGGGAGAAAGTGGTCACTACAGAAGGCTGACAAAAAGTTTTAACCTCATGTTTGTGAGTACTCTCCTGTTTGGCAGGCAGTCACTAGACCGTTAAAAAAGTATATTCAGTAATACTAATATGAAACTGCAACTATGAAGCTAATAAGCCATTCTAGAGATTGGGTAACTTCCATGGCATTTATGTCCTTTGCACTATATTTTAGTAAAGAAAATGTAAATGAATATGGTGCAAGAACATCTGCTGAATTCCTATCTACTCTGAGCATTATTCACAGTCAGTAGCTTGAATTGCTAGTAAAGTTGATTTCTGAGTGTCCTCTCACTTGCATTCCTCCAAGAGTTAAAAAATCTTAAATTATCATTGCTGTGATTTAACACAAGTTACAGAAGCCAAGATTTCACATATTTCTGAATAACACAGCTAAAAACCTAGAGATATTGGCACGTTCCCATAAAATATAACAGGAGTTTTAATGTTTATTTTATTGGAAGCAGTGTTAGAGAAATGCTGCACAGTTCTAAGAGTTCTTTTCCGCACTGAACTCTGCAGGGCTCGAAATGTTGAGGAACAGAAGTAATGTCAGACCATAGCTTTTAGAATTTAAAAAAACGAAGTTTGATTCCATCAGAGGCTTGCAGGCAGCCATTTCTGCCTTATATCGGCTAACTTGAGCTGATTTGATTGTTCCAGACAATAAAATCATTTTGCTTGTTTCTGGTGTCCTGCTGGGTAATTTCATCACAGGCAGGAACAAAAAAGCATGAATAATGGCTAGATGTTACCAAATAAATTTCATGTCTGCATTGTTTGAACAGCAAGTCCCCTTTGTATCTCTGTATCTTAAATGAAGAGTAGGGAAACCTAATACTTAGTGTTTCCAGCTTAGTATCTTTCAGTACCTGAGAGTATAAATAAGTTACAAGCTTCTTATTATGGGGGACCAGGACTTCTCATGCATTTAGAACTCTTCATTCTTCAGTACACTGTCCTTTTTTAATGTCATTGGAAGATAGATGACTTTGACAATGTTAATATTTGTAAGTATATTTAGGGAGTGATGTGGTAGCAATGCAGCAGATGTAATAGTAGTGGAAACATGAAGGGAAGACTGATGCATCCTCTGCATAGGTGATGAGGAAATGGCTGGAGTTGCTTTGCTTTGTTTCACTAATTAAAAGCCAGCAAGGCAGTAGTGTCCTTCCCTATTTTTCTTCAGTTTCCTCTTTATCGTCAGTTCTGTCTTTATGGTGCCAATTCTCCATCTTTCTTTATCTGTTCTGGCTTTAAGATGGTCAAGAAATTATAGGGCAACTTTTACAAGCAAGGAACTTTTACAAGCAACTTTTTATTCTGATGTTGGCAATGCTAGCAGGCAATGTGAATGAAATGTCCTGCTATAGATCTCTACAGAGATCTATTCCAAGTACAGTTTTGTTGCTGGGACCATATTTACTCATTGCATAAGTCTTTCTGGCATCTGTCAACTTCTCTTTATTTCAAGGTGAGATTGATCCATGGCCTTAGAAAATGATGTCTGAGAATGTGTTGGGAAAGAATAGGCTTAAAGTCATTCATGCTGTGTCCACTATGTTTTCTCTCTTACATGATCCTTTTCAGAGTTACTGAGGAATCTTTTTTTCCTTTTTTTTTTCCCTCTGAGTTTCATTGCCTTTTCCTTCCTTGTGACCCCGTAGTGCCTTGGCACCTCTTGAACATTTGACCTCATGGCCCACTTTTCTCCTTAATCCATCACTACCACCTTGTCCTCGAGTCCCAGCTGTCATAACTTTTCCTTCATTTCTCTTGTTATTACTTCCCTTATATCCATATTGCCCTTATTCCCACCAGTCCAGCTCCTTCCCAGTTTTTGTCTCTCTGGTGGACCAGTGAGATCCTGGTGGCAGCAAGACTCAGGAGCATCCCCAGTGTCTGAAGCTCTGGCGTTTGCCCAGCTGCTGTCAACCAGAGCATGTCCCTGCTGTGCTTCTCCGCAAGCAGCAGGGAACTGATGGTACTCATGGCTGTTGGGGCGGCTGTTTGCAGTCGGAAGGGAGCGATGCACCGCGTTTCCAGTTAGTTATACCGCACAAGTGGTTGA
Organism: Rhipidura dahli; assembly: GCA_013399225.1. Classification (NCBI taxonomy): domain Eukaryota; kingdom Metazoa; phylum Chordata; class Aves; order Passeriformes; family Rhipiduridae; genus Rhipidura; species Rhipidura dahli. The sequence goes on from VXAC01001974.1 coordinate 689,608, forward strand.
AGGAATAAGTGCAATGTGTAGGTTTGAACTTTTGGCAAAATGCTCTGGTTTTAGCAGACTCAGTGGGGTGTTGTAGGAATATGATCTATCCCTGAAAACTGCACTCTCCCAGGCAGTGGAAACACTATTAAAATTTTTTTAATTGTTACTGACTGTTGAGATTTTCAGGGACTCCTAATCACAGAAAATACCTACTAGTGTTTGGTAATTTTTTTTATTTAATGTGAAATGGTGGTTTCTGTCTTGAAAAAATTCCAGTCCAAGCACAAGTCAAAAAGGCAGACTGGGGAAGCCAAAAATATTAGGAAGATGCTTAGCAGTGTGAAAGGCTGTAGTGATAGTTGAGCAGCAACTTTGCTTGGTCTCCCTAACTCAAAATATCAAGGGGAGAGGCAATAATGGAAATTTTGCTAGCGATATTTGGAGTTCCTGCTGCTTTGCATAATGTGGTGTTTCTCTTCAAGGAGTTGATGGATTTAGAGAGACAGCCCATATGATCTACTCCATGGTCCCCAAACTTCTAGTTGAGTGTCCCATATAGCTTTAAGAATGTTCGGAATTGCCCAGTTTGAGGGAACTACAAGATTTTTCTGTGTAATTCAATGAAAGCTGGTATTGTATTATTACATTAGAGCTTTCTTTCTTTAGTGGTAGGTGGGTTAAACCACTAGCAGTACAATAATCAAGTTTGGATATGATGTTTAGGGATAACAGTATGTACTAATGTCACTGGGCTGAGATAAGCTTTGTTAAGTTTTATCATACTCCTTTACTCTTCGTGCTAGCAGGTTCTCAGAGCCATGCCAGGCCTCTGAAAGGAAGAAAGAGGAAAGAAGAATTTTATTAACGCCTCATGCCTATTTTTCAGAAGTGCAATCCATTGAATCAGAAGCAAGTGACAGCTTTTCACCTAAAAAGCAAAACCTTAGGATTTTTTCTGATGACCCTTAGGCAATACTTTACATATAAAAATTGTATTAGTTTAATAGTCATACTTGGGAGGTAACTTTGTATGTGCATTTTTATAGGGCTGGGTGGAAGGTTTTAAAATACAAGTTCAGCTAAACTTACTTTGAATAATTCTGTGGTGCAGTAGCAGCCCAGACACTTTGACCTAGACAAGTTCCTATAATCTCTTTATGTGCTCTTTTCTTGCTGGTCCATGCTAATTATTATGTCTGCTTCACCCATTAGTTGCAAGATGCCTTGGGCAGGGGACAATGTTACCTTCTAGGATGTATCATTTGGCAGAAATGTGGCGTCATGATTCTTTTTTGAAGAGTGTTCACTTTACCACAGTAGTATGGTAACAAAAATAGATGAGGAGCAATTGACCTATGTTTATCACAGCCCAGAACAGTGCAAAAGCCCCAGAAACTTTCCTGTGTTGGTTTTGTTGATAAGTAGACATGTGAGTAAGCAAAATCAACATACCTTAAACAAACAAAGTTTGTTTGTAAGTCTGTAGCCAGTGCTGTGTGTTAATGACTGGAGGACAGAGGTAAGCTGTCTTGCACACAGATCCAAACCTGGTGGTCCAGTATTGACTTTAAGGGGCAGTTCTTTGGGTGGTGTTCTCTTTTGCTGAAACTGTTGAGAGTATGTGTATCATTTAGTTGCATACATACTGATTCATCTGTGCTCCTAGCTAGTTACATCGCCATCAACTGAATTCCTTCTGTGTTCAATATTGAACTTTACGTATTTCTCCAAATTTAGACCTCCTGTAAATTTTTCGGCTATGTGGAAGTTACAGGAAGAATTTAAATTTAGGCTCCTGATTCAGCAGCCTTTTGAAAGTGTTATCTAGCTGTCTTTTCATGAGTGATTATATCTGTTGTCATCGAATCATGGAATATGCTGAGTTGGAAGGGACCCATCAGGATAGCTGAGTCCAGCTCCTGGCCCTGCACAGGTCACCCCAAGAATCACCGTGTGCCTGAGAAGCTTGCTGCTGTGACCACTCTCTGGGGAGCCTGTTCCAATGCCCAACCACCCTCTGGGTGAAAAACGCAGTCAACCTAGCTTCTATACTGTGTAGGAATGAGTTTGTGAGTACACTGTGAACTGCTTGTGAATGCTTTTGGTCAGAAGTGCCAGTTCTGGCCATCAAGCATTCTCTTCAGCTGGGCAGTATGTGTTGTTTTGGAAGTGGTATTGTTCGGAGCATTTTTATACTAAGAAAAATCCCCAAACCTTAACATTTTTGGTTTTGTTTTGACTGACACTTCATCAGTACAACTATAGTAAATCACTGGATATTTGAGCAAATTAAATGAAACTGATCTCTAGCCTTATTTGAGTGTACTCTGGACATCAAGCTGACAGTCTCTGACATGTTACATTTGGGTTAAAATGTGTGCGCTCTCCAGACAAGCACTGTTTTGCTGCAACAGTGTTGCTAATACCATAGAGCTTTCAAAACCCTTCGTGTATTCTAAAGTTTACCCTTTTTAAAAAACAGCTTTAAAATCAGATGTGTAGTGTGAGAATGTAATTTTTTCTTTCATGCTTTTCCTGGAAGACTGAGGTTAAAAAAAAAAAGGATCTGACTGGAAGGGAAGGCAGGCAGAGTGAGAAGTGGGGGCACCTCTGGTGAAGCCTTTTCTCCCTACAGCAGTCTCTCTGCTGGACTGCATGGGCTTCTTCTCTTCGGGACCTGGACATAATTGTGGCAGTGATCAGTAAGACAAATTACAGGCCAAATTTTTTGTAGAACTGCCAAAAACTTTGCAGCTCTTCCAGCAACTGTGAATCAGCCCTGCACCCTATTTGTAGACTCGCAAGCAAAATCTGCTTCCCAGCAGCAGCGTGCTGGTCTGCAGAACCCCTCTATTGTAAGATTTATGCACGGTTAATGAACTTTGCCATGCAAAAAATGTGAAGTCTCAGAGACATTTTATGCAGCTATGGAAATGTACTTGTTGCTAGTAAGCATAACACTCCAGTAAGGCAGGAGTGAAGTGCTGGGACCTGGTCAGAGCATGGATGCATACGTGCTGGCAGCGTGACAGTTTTGAATGTAGGAGTTATTAGTTTCTCTTTGATAACATGAGGTTGTGCAGAAACAGAAAGTTCATAGTTTCTTCCTGCAGGAGTTTATGATGCAAAATAAGAAAAACAATCTCACTTTTGGAGTGCAATAACCTGTGTATCAAGCTAGATGTGGCCTGCAAAAGTCATGGAAAATATGTAACAAAATCAAAACCTATACTTTACAGGATAAAAGTATGCAAAATAAATAAATTGTGAGTTATTGAAAGTGTATTTGATGGTCCTTGAGGAAGCAATAGTTGTCTAACTGAGGAATTAAGGGAGAATGTTTTTATTCACATGAGTCAGCAGAGAAAGAGGCTGAAGCTTATGTGCCAGACCAAGGAACATGTAAATATGACAGATGGTCAACAAAGTGAAGCCACTTTTTAATAGAGTAGTTCATACAAATAAGGAAGATCTTTTTTTGCAGCAGGCTTTATTAAAAAAAATTCAAAATGTCAAAAGAGATCAACAAAATATAGCCATCATCAGTATTGCTTGATTTTTCTTAGTGTTTGTGGTAACAGGGAAGGTTGGTGAATTAATTTTCACAGTACACAAGGTATTTCTAATCCTAATTACATTATTTTCTGAAATTTGCGTGAGCTGTGAGCTAATGTGTAGTAACATCATTATAATCTTGCATGCTGTGAACTGGTCATGCAAGTTTTTACATACTAAGTTGTCCTGCATCTACCTGTAATATAGCATGTTATCTCCTCTTTCTTCTGTAATTATTGCCTTTATTTCCATTCACATAATTCTTTCAAACAAATAAGCATGTCAGTAATGGAAATGATGGGATGAGCATTCACTCATAATTCAGGTATAAAATCCTTATAAAATGAATAATCCAGCCTTTTATATCAGGGGTTCCAGAAGAGGCCTTTGTCTGCTTTTGATTTACTTGTAGTGATACATAGATCTTATCTGTCTCAGGTAGTAATGAAATTCATTAGCAAAATAATCTGAGTCTGGAGATTCTTGAATAGTCATCTTCACAGCATTCCTAAGAGGAAGTGTAATGGATGGAGACTTCTCCATGTTGCCCAGGGGTATGGTACAAGCATTATGGTTTTAATCTCACAGTTTTGCAGTGAAAGTATCAGTTTCATTTCTACGGTAGGGAGACAGGGGCTATGATCTAGACTAGTGAAATAAGGTTCCTGCCTGATAGCTTCTAGAGATACCTCTTTCTGTCCTGCAGCTTCTTTCTCATCTGGCAATCTCTCTTACTTTTTTAAAAGAAGGATTCTCACCATTACATTTCTATTTCCTTCTCGTAGCTTACCTTCTGTAGGCTAATGGGTTTATGGTTTCATTGGAAGGGGTTTTTGTCTGTTTCAATTCTATAACCATTTTGTGTGGGGATGCTTTCCTTCAGTAGTAGTAAACAAACAGAAATGCAGGGCTTCCGTTTTGCTGCCTTCTTGACACCGGAGCATTTTCTGTAGAGATGTGGATCTAAGAAACTGGGCTTCCAGACCATCAAAGCACAGTCAGTATCTGGAAGCTGAGCTGCTCCTCTAGATGACTAGTTGGGGCAGCACCAGCTTGCCTGTTTAGTGAAAAAATTACCACTGAGGGGTATCCTGTGTGCATGTACTCGGAATGCCACCAGTATTGAGCCTACCTGTGTATGAAATTTATAAGCTGTCAAAGGGCTGGAAGAGTTGGATATGTTTTCTGAAATGGAGAACAAATTGTTTTGAACACCTTTGAAAGTTGCCATCCTTACTTATAATTTTGTGTATTGTTTATAGCCCCATAACTGCAGTTAATAGGGTAGAAGATAACAGCAGACAAAATGCAAAGTCTAAGCATTTGTTGTTTGATTGTTCGTGCACTAAATTTGGAGGAAAGGGGACTTCCATTTGAGCCAATCATTTGAAGGGAACAGAACATTTAATTTTACATTTTCAGGGTCTTGTCTCTGTTACTAACAGTGGAAAGGCTTAGGATCCTCCAGCTGGAGTGGTGTGAAGAGGGAGTAAGTACAGCTGGTGTGTGCTGAGGAGCAGCTGTGCAGTGCAGCAAAGCCTGATAGCCCAGCACCTGAGTGTGTTTATAAAACAGATGCAGTGAGATTATATTGGTGTTGCCTGCCTGGCAGACTGCTAGCCTGTGGTTTACACAAGGCTGTCCCTGGTTTTGCAAAAACCACAGATTCACTAGACAAGATGTGCTGACATGGCTTGGGGTTAGCATGTTGTGCTTCAGGACTGACCCCAGTTGGGACAAACTTGGTGCAGATTATAGCCACTGGGGCTTCATGAATTTTAGAAAGAGGTTCTAGGGAAGTTAGAAGGAGGTGTTCATTTAGCTACTCATTGTTGCTTTGCAAGTTTATTCATTATTTGTTGGGTTTGGAGCTCGAATGAAGTGGGAGAAGGACACAACACACCCATTACCACTCTTTCACAGTGAAGAAGTGCCATTCTCTTTGGTCTCCTGATATTGTGTGTAGTGTTGACCTCCCTGGTCAGTATAAATTTAACATCTAGACCTGTAAGTGTAGCAAAGCTTTTTACTTACATTTCTTTCATCCAAAAGGTATTGTGCAGATGCTAGAGAAAAAAGTGTTGAATAGTGGATTGCTAAGGTCCGTCATACTAAAAGTAGTCAGTGATGGGAATATCAATTATGTGATCTTACATGAAGCTGAAGGCACTGGGGTGCAAAGGTGGTGAATTTAAGGCTTCAGTGACTTACAGTTTCCATCTTTTTAGGAGAATGTACTTTAAACTCACAACTTATAAATTTCTATATGGCTATCCAAAATTTAATATTGACTATGCAGTACACTGCTCAGTAACCTACAGGAAGAAACCAGTGTCCTTAAAATATTCTGATGGATTTGCTTCATTTTTCAAATGTATGTGGCTCATGAACTTCAATTAGAATAACAGCTTAGGGGAGTATGTTAATAGCCTTATTTCATACTGGAGGCTTATAATACCATGACACCTTTGACCACAGAGAAGATAAGATTTTCTTGCTTTAGACGAATATGAAAAGGCATGGTGCCCAGGTATGACAAATTCTCTTCAAATTCTCCAGTGTTACAGAGTTACCTTCCTGGATAGTTAATGCTGATTAAGTATAAAAATTTGTTAGGACAGAATATTTTGAATATATCCTGGAACTAAATGAAAAATAGATAAATACAGATTTGTTTATTAATATTGTTGGCACATCCACTGTACAATGTGAGACCCTATCGGTCACCACCACTTTAGTATGAAGTTAACATTTGTGTCCTCACTTCTTAAAATATGAATGTAGTATGTTAGATGTTCATCTCGAGGCTGCAGAATGACAGAAAAGAGAGTGTATGGGAGGGGTAGCCAGCTGTCCTCAAAGCATCCCCCCTTACAAACCAAGTTCCTGGTAAGAGCCCTAATCAAAGAGCCCATCTAGGTAACTCCTTTGTGTCTCAGAATGCATCTGCCCTGCAGCTCAGAGCTCATGTCCCAGGGCTTGCATTTTCAAACCCACAGGCTGTCTTCTTTTCTTTAACCCTGTTATTCTAAGGGATACTACTCCTCCAGTTCCACTTCCCTCTTGTGCCTTCCTCTCCCAGTGGTACTTGTAATCCCTGTTTCATTGGTTGCTGTAGCAGGTCCTCAGTTGAGAAGTACCTCACTTCTGCTCTTGGCAGAATTAAAAAATTGTGGTGACAGGCTGTATTTACAAAATCCCCTAGCTTGATTAAAAAAAAAAAAAAAGAAGAAGAAGAAGAAAAAAAGTTTTTGCTCAGAATAACTGGCATAAATGGGGGTGCAAAGGGATGAAATAATTTCTCTTCATTTATTTCAATATATATGTCCAACTCATTTGGTATTTTTTTCCTGTTAGGAATCTAGGAAAGAAGATGTCATTGTGTATTCTCTTGTTCTCTTTTTGTCCCTGGAGAAGTGAGACTAGTAGCAGCTTTAGTTACAGTTAACATATTTAATCATTGGAAAGCTTAATTTGAAGACCTACTTTGTTACTGTGTTTCTCAGTGGCTCCATCCACTTGTGAGACCGGTATAATGCATAAAACACATCAAGGCAGTGAATACAGGTCACAGGAAGAGGTTAAGTTGGTTGGAAGATGCTGAGCAGCCTCCCTTTTAGGGTTGTTTGTAACATAATTGTGTGACAGCAGATACAGGAACAAAATAGGTTACTGAGAAAGAACAAAAGCAAATTCGGTCAGGTATTTCAAGGCCAAGGAAACTCAGTTGAGTTATTACTGGCTCCTATTAACATGCCTGAAAAAAATAATGTTCTTTGCTTCAGCTGGGTGGCCCTCAGAAAGGGGAGAGATTCTTTCCTGCCTTTTGAAATCATCAAAGAATATGAGAGTAATCATTTCCAAAGTTATCTCTGTGTCGGAAAACCTCAGTGTTCAGGATAAGCCAGGGTAAACAAAGGAGAAATAGGAAGTGACTTTTAAAAAGTATGGATTTGAACCTGTGAGGTACTGAGTGTCTTCAGTGAAATGCTGAGCCTGCTTGATTTCCAGTAAGTTTATGGCTCTTGGTTCCTGACACGATCAGGTCCCAAGATTAGATCTACCCTCTGAAGTAAAATTAGGTTACTGCTGTCAGCTTTTTTTGACAGCCAATATTGCTTGCAGTGCATATCATCAGTGTATGAACACAGACATGTACAGCACTTGAGTAAAGATAGAAGCTGATCTACAGGGACTGTCACTTTCACATTTTCATTGTTTGTCTGCTGTACTAATTAGAACTCTGATGTGAAAATGAGACATCAAGAGGGTGAAGCAAAATACCAGATGCTTACTGGCAAAAGGAAGTTCCTTCTTCAATTTTACTGCCATGCTCAGGAGCATTTTTACATGGTTTTTCCCTCATGTAGAGGAAAATAATGGCAAATTTGTGTAGTACTTTTCATCAGTAGATTCCTAAGTGGATACCAATTTGATGAATGTATTGAATATGCAATCAAGACCTTTGGGTAAAGAAGCATGTACTGGTGTAGTTCTTCCCTTTCAGATGAATTGCAAAGCCTTTCATATTTAGCTTTTTTGACTTTCATTGGAGCCATTAATGTTGTATGGGCATCTCAATACACCACGTTGTGCATGGAGATTGAAAGGTTGTAAAGGATGTTTGGATTAGATTCCTCCTCTCCCACTAGTACTTACTTTACTGTCCCTGTGAGGTTAATTTGCTACCAGTGACTGCAGTCATTGTTGGCATTATTTGAACTAAGGGTGGGTATAATGAGACCTCACTGCTAGTCATGCTTAAGGGGGAAACTCTTTCTTCACAGTAGTTTTTACAAGTTGTACAAGGAAATCTGTATGCCTTAAGGATGAACTGAGAAATGTACATACAATAGTCAGACTGATTCGGTCCTCTCATAATTTGTTGCTCTTATGATTAGAAAGTAGCTAAAATGTTTGCATCTGGTTATTGCAGCATGTAGAAATAAAAATCTTATCTGAAATAATACTGAAGTTTTAAATGACAAACCAAAGATGGTTTGTTGGGGTTTTTGTTTGTTTGTTTGTTTGTTTTTCTGAAATTCTAAATCTATGCTTGTACGGAAGGCTTGGCCCACCTTGATTCAAAGGGATTTTGATAATATTGTGTCTTTCGCAGGGTTTGTTTGTTTCTGTTTTCTGTGTCTTGAACTTGTGTGTTCATTGACCCTGCCAGTATATGGGTTATAAACAAATTGGAGGCAAAGGGGAGGAAAAAGAAACAGTGTTTAATTCTACCAAAGCTCCTGCCTCAGGCTTCAGTGCTCAAAGTTTCATCAAACAGGTTCTTCTACCTCTGTTTCCTCATTCCTCCTGAGGAGAGTCAAGCTGACCATGCTTAATTAATCACGAGGCTTCAGAGCCTTCCTTGTGCTCCAGAGAAACAGGGCCTCCTTGCCCCTGGAGCAGCAGTGCCCAGGAAATAGCTGGAGTACAGATCCTGAGCTATGATCCTTTAGGGGTGGGGGATTGTTTGCTGGGGCAAGAGAGATGAACCCAAATTTAGTGAGCAAGAAAAGAAGTTACTCCTGTGCAGGGGGAAGCAGGCTCCTGTCAAGCCTGGGGAGCCTTGTTTCCCATTGTGCAATGATGCAAATCACCTGGGAAGTTATGCAAGGGAAAAGCCTGGGAAATACAGCATATTCTTTAATATACAGTAATCTTCGGAGGATAATATTACATAATCATGACATCACCATCTGGGATAAGAGTATTCTGTAGCCAGTGTTTTCCCCCTTACCTAAAGGATGATCTTAATATTGAAAAGCAATGCTGAAAAGGGAGCTGTGCTGGTAGGTGCATTTTTAACCTCTTTTAGGTTGTAGACTTGACGTTAAATCTTCTTGATCCCAAATATGTGGTGCACAGGACTTCCCTAGAGAGCACTGGTAAGAGTAACTTCCTCTGAAACATTTGCAGACTGTCCTTTGAATCTCTTGGTTCTCAGAGTAAAAATAAATGTGCCTACTCTGAGAAAAGACCAGACAAAATCTTCCTCTTCACTGTACAGATCATGTCAAAATTAGTTGGATATTAGTAATTAATTTTGAAACAGAAGATACAACTACCTCTCCTGCAGCAGGCCTGTATGGATCAAAAGCTGGGAAAGATCTGTTTTGTTTGAGTAACTGTGTGGTATTTTTGACTTGCAGACTGCTTCAAAAGGGCAGTCCAGATGCCTGCAGAGCTTTGAAAGTACCTTGTGCTGGTTTTGAATATTAGGGCTAAATGTTCCTATTGTCCCTCTCCCCTCTCCTCCCCCTGCTTCCTCCCCTTCCCCCCACCGTGTTTTAAAGAACAAAGAGAGACAGGTAAATATCCTCCTTTTCCATAGCATTGTGGAATAAAAGATGGGTGAAGAGGTACACTCTCTGTGGCTCCTATTCCTGTTTTAGCTCATGAAGAGGGCTACTGAATAGTCCTTGGTTGGTTTGGATTGGGTCACTGTTGGCTGGGAAGCCCCTCTCTATGAGACAGGTCAGTTGAAGGCCTGGTGGGAAGGTCTTACATGGGAGAAACTTTCCTGCAAGGTAATCTGGAGCATAGGATGCACTGCTGTTTGGAGAGTTTTTGAAACCTGTGTGCTTATCTGGAGATCTGGCTGGGAACTGACTGCTGCATGCCTTAAATGAAGATGGTAAAGCTCAGTCCCTCACCCCCTTGTTTTCTGCTGGAGAGTGTGAATCAAAGCTGTCCGGGCTGCTGGTCCTGCTAAGTAGTATTGCAGGGAACGGAGGAAGAGGAAAACTGGGATCATAATTGCAAAAAATCCCACGAAATGTCTGAAATACCTCAATATTACTCCAGAGAAGTGTGTAGGCTCACTGATAAATGAGCCTTGATATTGTTGTCAAAATGCTCATGAGAAGCTCATCATCACAGGCCCTGTACAATCCCCTGGGGTTTCGTGAACCAGTCTGTGTGTAGTGGGATCCCCTAACCTGGCTACCAAAGTATGCTCACAAGATGTACTGGAGGGTTATTAGGTTATACCAAACTTATTCCACACTGGATGGTTTATGAAATTTGCTTATATAGAGAACTGTACCTTTGACACCAAAGCCTTGTTAGGTTAATTACAAAATTGTGTAGGCTCTCCTGAAACCTGCAGTCCCAACTGATACCTCATCCTCAGGTGATGGTGCATCCAAATATGGGCCAAAGAGATGCTGAGGGCAATTAGGTCACTGCTGTGTCCTTGCTGCTCTAGTAGCTGCCCTCTAGGAGGTTTCTTGCCCCTTGGCTGGGTGCGTTTTTGGGGGATTACTGGAAGATTTCCTCACTCTGCAGACCTCTGACAGGAGCATGGTGGTTCCTGTTTTCCGTCTGAGGCTGCCAGAGCTATGAGTACAGTATGGATAGAAAACTGTTCTGGTGTGTGTGATCATCGACTGCTTTGATTAACCAGTTCTGGGGCTTAAAGTGAGACCTTGTTTTTTCCATTCTTTGTAGTGTTTTTGGCAAGGGGTGGAGAAAATATAGTCATAGCTCTCTTTTCTCTCTGAGTTTGTTTTGTTTTCTGCTCTTTGTGCTCTAGCACAAAATGAAATGGTTTGCAAATACACTAAATATGAAAACTAAAAAGTACTTAATATTCCTTTGTCACTGAGTGTGTGTGAAGATAAATAGGAACAGATCGTATTGGGAAAATATTACTTTCCCCCCACTCCTTAAAAGAAAGTAATTCCTCCATTATTGAAGTTTTCTGCAAGTAAACCACAAGCAGACATACTAAGTGCAGCCACCTACAGGATGATAGCCTTGTTTTTGTTGTTGTTGGGCTTTGGGGGTTTTTAACTGCAGATTTGGCCATTACAAATTGAACCACTAAAAACATTAGTGTTATTGTGAAAATTCACAGCAGATTCAGCTCAGACCAGGAAGTGAGGTGTTGTCCTTTTAAAGCCTGATATACTGAAAAGGGTATTTCTGACGCATGACCTTCAGTGAACAGGAATTCCTCTACTCAAAATCTCATCCTTACCATGAACTTCACTGCCACAATTCATCCTCTCACAGCTGTGTGGAAAGTCACATACTGTGGAAAAAAAGCCCCGGTTATGAGAGATTTTCTCATATTTTCTGAAATAAATAGCAGGGACTTGCAAAATACAGAGCATGACTTTTTGCTGTAATGTTTTGTGTGCAAATAAATGTGATTTTAAGTTGCAAGAAGGCTTTCTTTGGTAGAGTTCATTTGCTCTTAACTAAATAACTGATTAGCTTGTTAAAATCTGTTTCACTATCAAATCGTAAGTATCACAATAGAAACCACTGGGGCCTAGGTTTTTGAAAATCTGGTTTGAATTTTGAGTGCTGAATATTTGAAACTCCACAGTGAAAAAAAAATCTGGCTTTGCATGCACTTTTTGTATATGTTTGCTTTCACTCTTTTTTTTTCCCATTTTCTTTTGTGCTCTCTCTCTCACTCTCTGCTTCAGTTTAAAGGCAGTTGAAAGAACACCTTGGAAGTGGCTGGTTTGAGAAGGAGGCAGATGTGGTTTGTGAGCGTAGCAGGTACGATGCCACGCTCAGCCGTGGTGGGGTGAATGAGCAGTAACAATTTTGTGCAGATACTGAACATTGCTGCAGTTGAATGCGTGCAAAAATACAGCTCTTTGCCAGAGATGCAGACTGTGCAAGGCATTGAATTGAAGCCTCTTTGGAGTAGGGGAGGGAAGTATCTGGCAGGCGTCTTTTTTAGAACTGTGCACTTCGAGGATTTGCCAGTTCCTGCTGTTTAACAGCCCAGATTTGCAAACCTTCGGGACATACGGCAGGGCCTACTTTTTTTCTTCTAGTTCTTTGTGGAAGTGGGTGTTGGCCAGAGCTAGATAAGGATGAAGACGGGATATGTTGCTGAGATTGCTCTGTTTTTGCTTTTGCTTTTGTTTTGTTTGCTGGATTATTTTATTTAACCTAAGGCCATTTATTTCTAGTGTTTAATTTTAAAAGTTTGCCAGTGACAGAGAGATCACTGAGCAACATTCCATTGTTTGAGCAAGAAAATGAATTAATAATAGTTTTGTAACTCAAATTCCCTATAAAAGTATTGCAGCTGCTAATTATGTAAAAACTGTATTATTTTTATCTATAGGATGTGCTAAATATATGACATTTTTTCCTCTAAGGAAAATGATTTCCCAAAAACAAGTGAATGCAGTGGATTCAAATAAATATAATGATAAGCCCTAATGAGCTAAAAATCCTGTGAGATTTTCAGGTACTTTAGGAGAAGAGAGTATGATGTAGGCGCCATAGTAAATGCTGACACTTTCATGCAGTAACAGTGAACATCCATCAATAGAGATCTTTGATCATTAGCCAGTTTTTACCTTCATTCATGGATTGGAGGCGAAGTAGAAATCAAAGAAGGGGCTTGGACAATCATACACTTGGAGAGACTGTACAATGCCCTATGTGAGGAGGGATAGACAAAGTGCCCAACAGTACTTATTTTTGGTTGCTAAAGAACTCATATTTGAGTTCAGTATTATGTCATTGTAGTTAATAAACTTCTAACAGCTAGTTTTACCCAAAATGTTTTTAAAAGTAATTAAAGATTAATCAGTTGAAGAACAGAGCTGGATAGTATTTTAAAATGTTGGAAAAATAAATTTTATGATGTCTCAATACCAAAATTTATTAACAGATATAAACCTTACTTTAAAAAGTCTACATAATATGACTTTGCAGAAAATGTTCTAGCTTAATTATAGTAATGTGCCTCGAATTTTCCAGTGGGGTCATTTATTTTGAGTATATGTCTCGTCTCCTATTACTGTAACTACGAATAAGCCTGTTGTTGGGTATGTGTTGTCTAAACGTTGCACGTAACTTTCCTGGAATTTGTAAAGCTATTCTGTTTGACATTAGTTGGCATACCTTGTTTGCAACCCTTGTAATCCAAAAATAAAATATTTATGTGTCTCTAGTAGCAAAGTACGAAGTGCCATATTAAGAACATCCATATACGGGCCTGGCTCTCTAAGATGCTGACTGGTCAGTTCCCCCTAGCTCAGCAGTTCCACTTACTTGTGGCTTTAAACATGGTGGAGCTACCCTGAAGCTACAACTTTGGAACCAGAATCTCCATCTGGCTTGGCAGTACAAGGCAGACAGAGACCAAACTTGGTTGGGATGCCCTTGCAGCTGAGGTGCTGCTGTTGTGAGCACACACGGGCAGAGATGTTGGCCTGGCGACTGGGAAGAGTGGCTGCCACTTGACCACCAGAGCGACTGCAGCTATTGGAAGGAAGCTGGAGCTTTAGGAAAAATCTGTATTTTCCATTTCTCAGAAAGGAGGCTACCTTCTGGCCGTGCCCAGGGCCTTGGGGGAGTTGCCTGGCAGGCTGGAGGGGGAGGCACTGGCCAGGCACCCAGAGGTTTACTCGCAGCAGGAGAGTGTGTTCTTTCAGATTCCTGCCTCTAGGAAAGCTGTGCTGACTGAGAGGCGCCCAAGCTACAAATACTGCACTTTCTCTGTGTTTTAGTTGCTTTATTTTGATGTCCAGTTGAATACTTGGTTTTGTGCCTAGATGAGGATTGTATTTTTTTCTGTGAGTCTTTTTTTCTTGTGGGAGAAGAAAGGGAAGGAGGCACAGGAATGGCTGGTGGGCTTTCAACCTGTCTAAGGCTTCTGTGGAGGATTTTCTTCCAAGAAGAATACTGTGCCAGCCATATGGTCTGTCAAATAGTATTGTACTCATTAGTGCAGTGAGATTTGTTTACATATATCTTTTCCCAACCTACCTCCTTTTTTTCTCTGATTTAAATAATTTTGTTGTGGGATAACAGTAATAAAAAATCCTCAAAAAATGATGCCAACTTTAGGGTTAGCAAATCAGGTGTGCAGAGGGAGCTGGGGTATCTAAAATGCCTCTCAGTGCTACTCATCCATAGCCAGAGGTTTAGGAGGAATAAAGCATAGCTGGGTTGGAGTTGTTGTGCTCTTTCATCTTGCTTTATAATTTTTAGCATGGAAAGGCTGAATACGCATGGGAGAGAAATAAGATGAGCTCTGCTTGCTTTATTTTTCTGTCATGGTGAATTCACCACTTGATATTCTATCATGGCACAAAAAAGGAGTACATTTCTTACTGAGCATTGAGCTTTTCTGTAACATGGTGTTTTTCTTAGAGACAGGCAGCCATTTATCTTATATTTTGCTTAGTATCTTTACATTTGAATTAGTTGCCAGTTGGTGGAAAATAAGGAATCATGTTAACCCCATATGAGAATGGGGTTAATAGCTACATTGACTCAAAACAAATCTAGTTTAGGCTTTGAAGGTACAACCAGAGTGCTGCCAAACAGACTCTTCCTCTGACTGCAGCAGGATATCTGCCTTTATAAGGGCTTAGAGGAACTCTGAGACGAAGTCTTGCCGTGCTGGGGGCTGCTGAGTCCGTCCCATAGGAAACAAGTGAGAGGAAACAGGGGTGGCTGCAGTCAGGAATACTCTTGCTGCAAGTCCCAAGTGGGAACTGATGCAGTGGGGAAGCACAGCCGGCATCTCTCATGGCCCCTGGGAAGACACAGTGCAGTCACCTGGCAGGGGGGAGTGATGGTGAACCTCTCCTTTGGACCCTTTGTGGCTGTGGGGAACAAAGTGAGGGGGGAGGATAGGAAAGGGAGAGGCTATTTCAGCACATGCAGCCTACAGAGCTGTCTGGAACTCGTTATGGTAATGAACATTTTAGTGTAGTGCTCCAACTTCATGCTAGTTGTTGAGGGACTACACAGCCTGTCCCCCCTCCTTCCTGACTGACTGTCCTTGTGAGAGCACCTATTTGTGGGGATGTGTGATTTATTGAAGATTAACCTTTTCCACTTAGCGTTCCAAATCTGCTTTCGATGGAGATGGATGAATTTTAAGCATCATTTGCACTTTTGTTCAAAGCATTCCTGGAACAGTTCTTTGCAATGGCCACTTGGACTATTTTAACCCTTGCTTTTTTCAAAAAGTGAAGACAATTGAAAAACAAGCCATATAAAGTTGTATTCATCTTTGGCAAATAAGGAGAGATTTTTGTAAAAAAAACCTACAGATAGAATTTGAGCAAGATATTAGCAAATGTGTTTATTTATATTTTTCATTGTAAAGACTACTGCATCCCTGTTAATTTCAGATTTTCTAAAAGTCTTGAAAACTGGGAGAAGGGTACTGGCCAATACACTTTTTAAAAATGAAAATATTTAATCTTGAATTGAGCAAAAACACATAGTTTTTATGTATAGCAAATTTCAAAGCCAAATAGCACACGCTATAGAATTTTATGTATTGTGTGGCTTTGACTGATTCATGTGAATGCTAATGCTCTGCTTCTTTCCACTGCTCATTTTTGCCAAGAACTGTTTTAGCTTTTTAAGCCTTCCAGCAATATAAAACTGGAAGGAGGAGACTCTTTGATTTGCAAGGCTCAAATAGCAAAGCATTGGTGTATTTTATGCTTTTCTAAATACACATATCTATATACTATTCATGTTTTGCTTGGATTGAGAAATATTGCATGATCTAGCACTGTAATATAGCATTGATACTGTTTTGGAAGGGTAACAATTTTAGTTGACTCCTGTCATTCTTCCTTTTAAAGTAGTCATTCTAAAATTGTGCCTAGAAAACCTTATATAGAAAACATTGCAGCACAGTATTATCAATGTAACCGCTGCTCAGTGAACCCAACCCATGTGACCAAGCTAGATGATGAATGTATATGCTATATGGGCCCAGTTGTCTTTAAAATATGACATTATGTACAGTGTATTTTATTTTAATTAAAATATACAGGCAGCATCTAACCAGACTTGGTTGGATGCTAGTATGTAGAACACCTCTGTTGTCAGTAGCCTAGAGAGTTTTTCCTGACATGCTTTGTTTCATGTATGAAATGTCATGGTGTATAGCTGCTCAAACACTTGTGGGTGCTGGTGTGTGTGTGAAGGATGAATTTTACCTTGAAGATAGCTTGATAAATCATTAGTGTTGTTTCCACTGTCCATGGAACGAAGCTATAAATTCCTTGGCAGTCAGGGTTACCTGGAGACTAATATAAAGGTTGCTAGTATGAAGGTAGCTTCCTTTATTACTTCACATCTGCAAGTGTGCCAAAAAGCAAGGCTAATGGTTCACATTCCCAAGTTCAGGAGAAAGCCAGGTCAGTGAACTGGAGACCTCTAGTCTATCCCATTTATTCCATCTGGTCAGGACTTTTTTCTTAATCCAATTCTTATTTTGGAAATACTGATCTGTTGCACTTTTTTCAGTAGAGTGTAGCCATTTTCATGTAATTTACACAGGAGAAATATTTATGAGGTCCTGGGTGGAATTGCCATTCCCAGCCAGGAGCTCGTGATGGGAGGGGTTCAATGGCATGCAGGAGAGCACTTTCAAGGCCGTGTTCCTTTGCTGGCTGTGGGGTTCTGTGTCACATCTGAGTAGTTTGACCACATTACTCTTTATGGGCATATCTCTCTTCTCCTCCTCTCCAAGACAGTTGGTTTCATTTTAATGCACGGAAAAATGAAAAAGGAATTGTTGTAATAGGCATTTCACAAAAAGAAGTAAATGATGTTACCTGGTTTTGGGGTGGTTTCTTATAATGATTTTACTTGAAAGGGAGTGGAAAGAGAGATTAATTTACAAAAGTTGAGTAGTACCCAGTCTATCCTTAATCACTCTTACCTGTTCCAAGCACATATTAACAAAGAAAAAGATCTGGTCTATTTCATCCCATCAGATGATGTTCATACATTCTGGGCTTTCTCAGTGATGTGAAGTAGATAGTGTTCTCTGACACTGGGATATGCAGAAGACAAGAGGTGGAAAACAAAACCATGAAGGTGGGTGGAGTAACTATAAAGAAGAAGGAAGATGGGTTGTTTCCCTTCAGAACAAAGTCTCATCAAAGTATCAAAAATCCTCTTTACGTTGTGCATGTCACTGATGTGGTTCTTTTAGTCATGTGAACTGGAATGTCTGGTTGCTGCCTATCTGAGGTTTATTCATTTAAGGAAGGGAGGCACTGCTGAATTCCAAGATGTTGAATTGTCAAATATTGCAATTTTTGCTGTTACTTGCATGTATGATGCTACGACCTAGGGACAAAAATCCATTACCTTAGTGTTATACAAACAGTAACCAGTTACAATTCTTGCTTAAATGATTCTACTGCCCATGATGGACACAACAGATGTCTAGGACATAAGGTTCAGATGAGTTTTGAGATGGATGTAGCTTTTTTCACAGAAGTCAGATGTCTGCATGAGAGACAGAGGTCAGACTGAAATAATAAAATCATTGGCAAGTTCTCATTGGGTGCTGGAGGCAAACCTGTGTTCTCCTGGATTACATATCGATACAATTAATGTTTACACATCCTTTCATTTAGTCTGTTTGAATTTAGGCATTGCTAGTGTGTGGCCATGATGAGTGAGCATAATCTTACAACACACTGTAACGTGTAGTCTTTGCTTTTAGGCGCTCAAAACTCTAGGTGTGCTGTTGGAAGGACCCATTTCCAAGTCCTGTACTGCTTTGACTGGTTGGTTGTAAAACTTGCATAAAAGAGGGAAGATAATTAATTTGTTTGATAAAGCTGGGTTACTTGTGCAGCAGCTCAATGCTGCCTTGAGTAGATATGCTAAAACCAAACTGGGAAAAATCATAAAAAATTTCCAGCAACACAGTCAGATATATGAACTTCTCTTTTTCTTGTGAAGATCATAACAATAACATTTTTAACCTAATCAGGGCTGTTTCTTAAGAGATCCTAGTTGAGGCTTTGTGTTTTGGATATTCTTACTAAGAGATGTTTCTACAGAAAAATAGTGGTCAGTGGTGATAGGCATAGTGCCTGCAGAAAAGGGATATCTTATAAATAATCATTTGTATTTATGTTCTAGTTAAGCTAATCAAATCTTCTTTTAAAAGAGTGCAGAGACCAGAGGTGAATCCCTATAATGAAATGGCTGGAAAAAGCTATTTGTTGTCTGATTTAAGCTTCTATATGTAACTCTACCTAATTTTGAATTTAACCTAGAAGTAATTATTTTTACATTAAAGAGTCTTTTAATTTTGCTGGAGTCCCATACTTATGTGC
The DNA here is from genome assembly GCA_013399225.1 of Rhipidura dahli. NCBI lineage: Eukaryota > Metazoa > Chordata > Aves > Passeriformes > Rhipiduridae > Rhipidura > Rhipidura dahli. The sequence goes on from VXAC01001974.1 coordinate 708,246, forward strand.
TAAAAGTAGATACTGAAAAACTGTGACCTCTAGAAGTTTGCTGCATCCTTAAATAATTTAAAATTCTGAATAATTTTGAGGCTGCCAGACTAGTACCTTTTATGATTGTGACTCCACACCTTGATACATTTTTTTTTCTTTTTTTGGAAGCCAATTACCATCTTTTAAGGTAGTGTTGTTCACACTAGAGTTTGGGTTAATTTTGTCTTCAATTTTCATCTTTTAATGATGAAGGGAATCTCCAGCACTGTTGCTGGCATGTGAAAGGGTAACACCATCTGTTCACCTTGAGAATCTGAACTGTAGTGCTTGATGTCCAGCCTGTGATTTTGACTCGTCTCCTGGTTTCATTTAAAATTCTAGGTGATAACTCAGATGTCCACAGATACTATGGACTTTGTTATTAAGCAGCTGTTTATAATGATAATAACAAGCATAAATGCACACATAACTTTCAGAAGATAGACTGATTTGGAATTTTACTGATATTAATGAGTAATATGAGGTCAGTGCACGTGTATAGCAGATTATGAGTTTAATTGACTCATATAATAATATCATCTGTGGAAGGCAACTGCTAAGAACACAGCAACCAGATACAGTATTTCTTCAAAGGGCTGTTATTTACTTGTTAGGGACACTGGATAAAGCATGTGTTACTTCCTGTGCTCCAGTGCTGATGTTTGTCTCCTATCCTGTTTCATTCTGTCCTCAGTCCAAGTGTATTGCTTGTAAGCTGCTTCTTTTGTTTTGTATTCACCTCTTCTTCCCTGTTTTGCTGTGTTCCAGCAAAACCTCTCCTGCTGTGTTCAAAAACTATCCTAAAATACTTTTTTATTTCTCAAGGTCTTTTATACAGAGTAGCTTGTGAGGAGCAGAGCTTGCAGAAGTGTGTACACTGCTAGAGATAATCCACAGAATATGTTATGTAGGATGCATCCATATAAAATTGTGTTAAACCTTTAGGACTGTAAAGCTGTAAATGAAGGTTCTAAATTCCTAGTGACACAGGAATTGAAAAATACCATTGTTGTATTCTGAACTATTTTGGCAGAAACTTCCTATAAAAATACAACTTTACAGACACCCCATTAATTGGAACTCTTTTTAAAGTGAAACTCTGTTTTCAGTGAAATCAGTAGCAAAGTTTCATGGTGTTCTTTGTATTAGTGGCAGCTTTGCCTGAACCTTGGTGGAACCAGAATTTCACTCTTCATTTTTACCAGTCTTCATATGGAAGGACTCCACAATGATTCTGTGTTACTAGATATGCTGAGTTATCTGGAGGATACAGTTGTTTTTTTTTTTTTTTTGTTCTAGAAGGTATAACCCAGTAGCTCACAGAAATATGTAGAATAATTTTTGAAATACTCTTTACTTCCTGTCTTGAAAGTCATGTGAGATTCTTTAAGCAGAGTTTTTCAGCTATTTCCCCTTTATATCGAAGAACAGCATCCAAGTCCTGCCAATACAAACAAATGAGAACTTTAATTATCAGACTTCTTATTCTTCTGAGAAGTAGCATCTGCAGTAGTATGGTAGACTGTGGATTTGATGTGTAATTTCCACTGAGTTATTAGGACCTTCAGGATTTCATAGAAGGTGGTACAAAAGGTGTAAACGTTAAATAATGGATCCTGAAGCTGAAAACAAGAATTCTCTGTTACATGTTGCTTCTGCTGTCTGTGCAATTTAACTAAAAAGATTTTGGGGTTTGTGATTTTGGTGAAGTATCCTTGGATTCCCTTCATCAGTCTGAATTCATGGCTCTTTGGGAAGCAAGCACAGCTGAGAGCTGCTGCTATAGCAGTCCTTTGTGTTGCTCTTTCCAGGATGGTTCTGTTGATTTTTTCTACTCTCTGCCTAAGATCAGGTTTGGCTAGGGTGGCTTAGCACCCTTGCCATCATTTCACACACCAGTTTTTCATGTTTAAAATGTAGCTTGGTCTAAATGTTTTTGTTAGGAAGCTTCACAGCTGTGGGGTTTGCCTGCACACCCTATGGCTGAAAGTGGTCTAATTTGCAGCAATGTGGAGAGAATTGTGCACTCAGCATCACTGAGCTAATAAATGACAAGCACGTAGCTTGTTGTTTCTGTCCCAGATGTCCTTCTCAAAGCAGAAGGGCTATGTCAATAATTTATTTAAATGGATCCTTATTAATAAGTTAAAGTGATTTAATATTTTCCATGTTTAATTGTGTTGAGTAGAATAAACCTGTGGAAATATTCCTATTGGTTTTAGTGGAGGTACAGGATTCACCCTTCAGGAAATTACTGTGACAATTCAGATTAATAAAAAGTTTTTCTTAACTTGAAGAAGAGCTGTGCTGCCTGTCTTAAGAGAAGGCTCACAACTACAGTGAGAGGAGTCAGAGTAGGAGTCCACAACAAAGTGCCAAAGAATAGGCAAGTGTTTACACAGGCTTGCTTGCAGTGGAGACCTTGGGTTTATACCAACACAGCAGATTACATTCAGTTCTAGTTGTAATGTCGCTAACACAGTCCTCTGAAGTGAAAGTTTTAATGGCTTTGTTTCCCTGACATACTCTGTGCACACAGAGCCCGCCTGGGAGGATGGAGCCAGGCAGTGCCTGTGGCGTGGTCAGCACATGGAGACTGAAGGCAGCCAGGGGAGAGCAGGGCAACCACATTTGTTCCCTTGACATCCCATAGCAAGTGCAGAGCTGCTGCCCAAGGCACATGGCTTGTTCCTTCTTTACTGGTACAGGTTTGAGTATTGCAGCTCCCTTGTCTAAGATTATTCTTACCCAAATAACAGCTGTATGACTTTTAAATGATTCTAAACTAACAAGCAGACAAAGTGTACAGATTCCTGCTTGAAGTTCCTTTTTTTGAACATGCAAGACAGGTAGGTAGTAAATGAGGTATCTCACTACACTAATTTTTACATTTATTTTCTGGCACTTTGAGGCAATTTTGGTATACTCTGGAAAACTTGAATAGATAATAAAATAGATTAATAGAAGTATGCAGTGTGTTAGAATTTCATCTGTTTAATCTTCTTAGTATTTGATTTGAATGAAGCAATATAGCAACAGTTATTTGCATAAACAAAAATGTTAATAAATGTTGGTATGGAGTTGCTGGATAATTTTCGAGTCCAGATACGTAGTTCATGTAATTTGGCTTGGAAAATTGTTACAGTTACATAACAATCACTTTTCAAAAAGAAATTTAGTGTGGAACCTATTCATCCTATAATACAGATTCTGGAAGCACTTTTCTGGGTTTATCCCAGTGTATTGATACAATCAGTATAGTAATTAAATTATTAATTTTCTTTGAAGGTTTCCAAGCATTTCTATCCAAGGTACTTACGTGCAGCGTGGTATGTCAAAGATATTTTTATTATCACTGGCATGTAATATAAGCAAATATTGTTGGCTAACATCTTCATTTTCTGAGGAATAACAGTATAGGTCATAATACTAGCTCTTTTGGGGTCCATCTGTGTGACTTGCTGACTTCTGATGAGTTGTTGAATTACGGTAAGGGAATACTATTTGTAATATTGTGAAAATGTGTGGGATTCAATCAGTGTCTTACTGCAAAGGTGTCTGACTGTAACAGCACATTAACACAACGGGAAGAAGTACTTAAGAGTAGAAATTACAGCTGCTGGTGTGTTGAGTGTCACATTTGTACCTTGTTATGCAATCATTCTATTTATTGTGCATATTTATGTGCAAAATCGGACGTTTGTAGGTCCAGTAACAAATTCTCATTGGCTTCAGCAGTGCAGATTCAGAGCAGCAGTGCAGATGCAAAAGCTACTGTGGACTGAAGTGTAGGAAGAGGGAATAATATGTGAGCAGTGATAATGCAACAGCTCTCATGGCAAATTTTCCTACTATGAAATTATTTCACTGAAAGCTTAGGTTTTTAATAGAAAATGTAAAAATAAGATGTCTTTTGGAAGGTTATACAAGAATATGTAGGATGCTTCTTTGTCATATAAAAGTAGTCGCTGCTGAAACTTGTGATATGCTCAGTAACAGCTCAGTGATCACCATACATGCCATCTATTCCATGACAATTATGAGAGACAACTTTACTACTCTTAAAACACTTTTCTGAGGTATCTTCAGTAGGGGAGACCAATCTGAATAGTACATCTTAAAATTGATGGTGTCCATTTCCTTCTAAGGTCTCTCTAATGCCTTAGAGAATCTGAGGTAGTCACAATATATCTTAACACATTATAGAAAGGGCTTTCAATCTCTTGGCACATTTGGTACCAGGTAGCTGGATGAGGGGCTGTTTTTTTGGATATTTTCCATTTCACACACATCTGTGTGCAGGAAACTCCAAACTGTGTCTTCCAGCTGGAAGGAAGATATTAAAGACTCTTGGTTGTAGCAGGAAAAGTGCTTTGCTGGCTAAAGAGAACAGAGATTAAAGACAATTTCAAGCTAGAATAATTATTATTTTGTCTAGATCAGAACATAACCCCCAAACCTTTTTTGCATATTTATATAATTTAATTTCTTTAACCTTGAATATTTTTAAAGAAGTTTTTTTTTTCTTGAAATAAAATTTCAGCATATTTTTTCTTTTAGATAACAACATTGTTATAACACAAGTTATTTAGATAATTAATATAGAAAATTTCTTAAAGTATTGTACATTTTGGAAAATACAGCTTCAACCCAAACAGTAGGAATAAGATCCATATTCATAGAGTCTGATACAATGAGTCTCTGCCTTTGGCAATCAAGATGCCTGTTTGAAACTTTTTACAGGATTTTCTGCTGAAAACTTTGGCAATCCTGAAGGAGTTGCCTTTGGCTTCTATTTTTTGAGGGGTTTGCTAATTGAATTTCTACAAGTGAAGAAAGCTAAAAGACTGTCCTGCAGTTTTTGGATGTCAAGAACCGGTAAAATAAAGTTCTTCCTACTTTGTTAATTAGCTGAAATGGCTTTAAGAATTAAAATGGAGTAAGAAGCTATTTATTTATAATTAACCACGTAAGATAGTATTAAACATCATTGGAAGAAATTGAGGGCCTTGAACAGAACTTCATCTCAAGTCATGCTGGAACAAACAGAATTGTTTGCAAATCTTAGATACTTGTTATTGTCATCTCAAAAGTTTCACAGGAGAGGCAAACCTGTGTAGCTCAATAAATACGGGAGTTTGGTTAAGTGCCAAAATTGCTAGCAAAATCCTGACTGAACTTGGAAGTCTCCTACTGTAAAAAGAGCAGGACTTTAGCCTATCTCTTTGGCCCAAGAAGTATATCAAATCCAGAGTAATGAGTTCAAGCTCTTTTTGAATTTGCAGCAAAGCTCACTGCCAGTCAGACCATTTCCAAACTGGTCAGTGCAATATGTGAGTGGTACTGACATGGAGCTGGTCACATCACTTTCCTGGATAACTATGTTCAACATGCCTTAAATAATGTTCGTCATGCAGCCACCTTGGTTATCAAAGAAAGATTTTAATGTTAGCACCAGCGAGTTTTATCGTAGTTTTATAGTAGCCATAAGTAAAAATAATACTGAATGTTAGGAAGAAGCTTCCAGTCACATAAAGTGAGAAGTTAAGGAATGCTGTTCTTGATCCGATGGTGTGCCAAGGTGGAAAAGTTGTTTTGGGGATGGAAAGTGGGAATTTTGCCCTTGCCTATTGATATAAATTGCATGTTGTTTGGTTTTTGGTCACCTCTGAAAGCTGAAACAAAAATTTTTTTATCTTTGAAACATTTTTTTGCTTCTGATTTTTGGTTGTTGTTGTTTTTAGCCTCCCTTAAGATTTGACAAATGTCACAGTTATAAACACAGACTATGGTCATGCTGTTGAAGTCATTCAGACTGTTTAGTTGTACCATATGTATTTGCTACCTGTTAAGCTGATTGATGTTTCTAGGGTTAGGGAGTGTTTTTAGTCCCAATTGTAATGGTAGGGATATGACCTAGTCCATGACCATCCAGGATGGGAGATTTCGATTGGTTTGGGGTTTTTTTAACCAGTCTAGTCAGTCACAGATATTCAAGCTATCTTTGATTCCTTCCATCTCTCTGGAATTGGTCTTGGTACTTTAGAGGTGTTGTTTTGCAGAATTTCAGTCTATTGTTTTCCTTTTTTATCACCTTTCTGAAAATACTTTATCCTAGAAATTTCTATTAAAGTATGGCTGCTCAGAGGTGTGGGCAAAGGAATACCCTGTGTTTTATCTGAGGAGGATTGGACTGATCCCAATTTAAAAGTAAACTCTCTCATCTCTGCTGCTGCCTAGGTGTGTGTCAGTACTTCTCTGCTCAGTTCTTAAATTCATTTAGACTGCAGAGAGAACTGCTGTGACCATACTAGGAGGCACCCCAAAGTCCTTTCTTTTGCACTTTCATCTAATTTTTGGAGACCTGTGGCATGGTTTTCACAGTCACTCCACACCTGCAGCTCGCACAGGTGGGTGTCAGTCAGGTTTTGCATACTGTGGTGCAGCCCTTCGGCACAAGGACCCACAGCTCCTCCCAGGTGTGATTAACCAGCCAGACAGCAACCTGTGCTGTGACATGATAGTGCCAGGAGCTGGATGGCTCCCTGCCAGGAGAGGTTTGTTGGCAGTGCTGAGATGGGAGTCACAGCTCTGACACGTGGTAGTGGAAAGAGAATGGTGAGGGACAGCCAGGTCTAGTAGGAGGGAGATATGCAAAAGGAAGAAAGACATCCTGCTTACCAGCATGTATCTGGGCCAAGGTCCCAAAGAGGATGTACTCTGGAGAGGGAGAACCAGACTTGCATTGCTGGGCAGAGGGGCAGCTCTCCCAGACCTGGCTGTGATGGATAATGAGGTGTTTCCCCTTGACACAGAAAAATAATCCAACATGATGGAAATATTGCTTATCATTTGTGGTAACAGTAATTTAAGTGTTAAATGCTAAAATAAGTAATTTATGTAATAGTTGATGATAAATGGTATTTTGAATTATGGATGCACAGATAATTGTTCTTACAACAGGACTTCTGTTTTTGTTAAGAAAATTATCATTATGTTGTTTTGAGCATTTAGTCAGAGGTATTTTTTTCCCTAGTTTTTCTTTTTAATTGGATGCCCATATTGCATGAAATTCAGCTGGTGCTTTAGTCAGCCCTTTGTGTGTGTGGAGCTATGAGTGGATATGAAGTTCAGTTTCAAAACTACATAAGACTGTAGCCAAAAAATTGTGTTTCATCTGCAAAATGCCATTTAAAAGGAGTGATTTCACAGGATGCCACAGATGCTGTTGGTGTGTGTATCTGACAAGACCAATGAATTTCATGCAGAGAGACATGTTTTTCTCCTGTTCACTGTTGAGAGTCCTACTTGAAATGTGTCCTTAATATTTAACAGATTTTAGTACTTTTTTTTCAGTGTGCTTCAAAACTCAGATGTTGCTGTGCCCCAATTTTTGCTTTCACCAGAGCTTCCTTTAGCTTCCTTAGCCAGATTGTGTTGTGAACCAGTGTGTACAGCACTTGCATCTAGTATTCCTCAAGTCTGGGGTTTCAGATTGCTGCTACTCTAGCTTGGATCAGTTAACATAATGTGGAGACCATGGTCTTGTTTCCATTTCACTATGCTAAGAATTTTCCATATTCATAAGTTGAAAATTGTTCTTGAAAAGCAATCCCTCTAAGTGTGTGTTTTTCCCATGTACCATGTTTGTTAACAGATTGCGAGAAACAGTGCCAGACATAAAAAGCCCTAAGAAATGCATTTCTTTTGAATACCAATTCCTTGGAGCTGGTGCTTTGATGTATATTCAGAGCTCTGTCAGCTCTCTTTTTCTGTAATAGCTTGGGAGCCTTTCATCTCTGCCTTTACATCTTATGCCCACTTGCAGAGTGAGGAGGACAGCGACTGGTATTTTGTATTGTATTATCTTTTCATTATAGCTGCAGCAACAAAGTCTCATTGGCAGCCAGAAATCCATGGAGTTAGTCTTCATGTCCGCTTTCAGTGATTTTTTTGGTTTTTTCCTATCTTTTGAGGAAGTGCAGTTGAGCTTGTTTCACAGCAATGCTTCCATGTCAGTGAGAAGGAGAAAGGGCCTTTCTGCCACGTGCGTGGTCTCCACAGTGTTGCCATGAAAATCATGTGGAACTTCTTGGCATCTGTGTCCTGGAGACCAGGTTCAGCAGACTTCAGGGTAGGCACCACGCCATCTGAGCAGATGGGTATTAATGTAAGCATTGGATATAGATGTTACAGACATGATTCCCAGTTCCAAATGTTACAAAATGTTGTCCTGAACTTCTACCTCTGCAGGTAAAGGATTTGTTGCAAATCCCGCTCAGTGAAGAGTTGGCTTTGCAGTATTAGAAATTTAAATCTTGGATCAACCAGATCATTTGCAATGTTGGAAAAGGGTGTGAAGTTGCTCAGAGGAACTTGCTTGTATTTTTGGAGGAGTTCCCATAAGTAACAGATGAAAATAAGCATCTGTGGTGTTTACCATTTTCATATGAATAAATTGTATCATGAAGCCACTGTGGAAGAAAGAATTATTTTGTATTTCTCTGTGCCTGCAAGTAGGGATTGCAGTTCATTGGGAATCCAGTGAGCTCAATTCAGCTTACCAGACTTGTTTGTTCCCTTATGTAACGTGATGGTTATTTAGAGTGAAAAGTTTTTTTCTTTTTTCTGCCTTTTTTGTTCTGTATTTTTCTTACATGACTGTCTGGTGGAGGTGATAGACGCTTTCCTAGTCCTTGCTGACAACAGATGTGGTTTTGCTTGTCAGGGTCTAGGCAGGCTCTGGATTCTTCCAAGGCTTCTTCCAGCTCCCACCAAACTGGATTTCCTCTGTCCTGCCAGAGTTTGTATAAGCCCTGAATGTATGAGCACTGTGTTCCAAAAGTTTTTTCAGGAGCTTTTTCCACTCTGTGTCCTAACTTGTGGTGTGAGAAGACATAGCCTGAATGAGCTTGATGCCCTGAGCAGAGGTGCCCAGTGCTGAGCATTGTTCAGAATCCTGAAACAAAGAAGCATCCATGGGAGAAATGGTGGCATCACCGGTCTTGGCTGAGGTGGGGAAAAGCAGAGAGGTGTGCAGTGACTGTGGGCCCATTTACAGGGGGAGAGAGGCCGTGCTGGAAGTCAGACCTGGGGCCTGTCTTTTCAATGGTCTCTACAGTGTGGAGGAAATGACCTAAATCATTTTCTCCTTTTAAAACACAAAGAGATTAGAATATGTATTTATACTGGAAGTCAGCTTCTTTTCCACATGATCAGATTATTTATCTTTTACATCCTGCCAAAAGTGAACAGAATGCAATTTGTTTGTTTATTTGGTATTTCTAAACTATCTTTTAAAATAATTTCTTTTGGGAAGAAACATCCTCCAAATTGTTAGTTTTCTTACAGCATGTCTAGTCCAGATAATTTCAACAAAAAGTTAATGTTAACGGGATCATCCACTGAGGTCTTGGCTCTTATTCAGTCTGTACAGATGTTCTTTTAGACTCTTATCCTGTCTAGATAATAGGAAGCATGCCTAGTAAGCAACTGTAGAGCATGTTAGCATAATTCACGTAATTCCCAGTACCTCAGCATTCAGCCTAGGGCTGCAGACTCTAAAAATAGAACAACAGATTCTGCACAGCTTAATCCTACCTACTCGTTAGCCATTATCTTCTTAATAAGCAACTAGCAGCTACCTTTTGTTTGTTGAGAATCTTTCACTCAAATGGTTTTACTTTTCATTTGGGAGTGAGACCCAGGCTTTGGCTGTCTTCTTTAGTGAAGTGTTGTGGATGTGTGTGCTGATACTAAAATAGCTGTAGTTAGATGCAGTTTTTAGAATTTCTCTTTTAGTTTCTGTAAACTCAAAACAAAGAAGAGTAGATGTTGCTTAGTAAGAGAGGAATAAATTAAGCAGGTGAGATGCTGTGACTTTTGTGTTTAAATTTTTGGTTCTGTTTTTCCTTGGGCAATTGTGTTCAGTAAGGGTGAGATTGTCTTCTCTCTTTTAGGACAAGCAGGTTATTGGGGAAGAGACAGAGAGTTTGCAGATGCAATCTGCATCCCCCATATGTCCATGCTCCGAGTCTGCATACCATGTCATTATTATGCTGAGGGCTTTTGCCAAGACAAAAGAGATTAATGCATGTGTAAGTGAAAACAATACATGAGAATGGCAATCAAAAATATTTATGGCAACAAGCTGAGAAACCAGCAACTTGAGTTTAATTTCTGCAACTTCCAGAGATAATGTTTATGATTTCTCAAATGCACCTTTCCTGTTCAATTCTATAGGGTTTTGGGGCAGATTTCTGTGACACAGAGAGAAGATGGTTTCCTTTGCTTCTTTCTAAACTCTTTACAAACACAAATACAGACTAGTGAAGCTCTCAAACTTGGTTTGAGCCTCTAGGGCAAGCAGTAATACAAATATCCTGCTAATGAAAGGATAAGAAACAGAGGAAAAATATTACATAGCATTTTTGGAAACTGTAGCAGGGCTGAGCAGACAACAAAAAGTTTTTCGGCTAATTGTGGGTGAGATCTGCAAGAGAAGTTCATCATCTACATCTACTTACCTATGTCCAGTTCATTTAAGTTGTTTATTTTTACAAGACTGAGACATCCAAATCACTTCAATGTTCCTGAAAATTTAATTGCTTAATAAATATGGATCAATATACTTGCAGCATAGCAGCTGGAGTTATCTAGTGAAACTGAAAAAAGTGAAATCAGTACTACTAAATTTTAAGATAAATTTATTGCATGTGCTAATGATATATATATATATATATATAATTAACCAATGATTTATTGATTGAAAGAAGGATGCAGATGACCAATGGATGAAATATTTACATGGTTTCTGAAGTTTATGTGACTGAAATTCCATATGTAGGAAATTACATGATTTAACCTGGGAGATAAATGAGAGCTGCAATGAAAAATAGCATTTATTGGTGTTTCTGGGCTGTGATTGCCAATGTAGCTAATGTTAGTTCATCTGCTTTTAAAAATTCATACAGGAATCTTGCTAGGGACTTTGAGTCTTCTGAAATCACTGAGAAAGGAAAAAGAAAAATCACTTGTCTGAAATTAAACACTCTTCTGGATTTGTATATTTAAGATGTGCTTTACAAAGCTGAGACTGTTAGTGATTGTCTAACTGCTCCTGAGCTACAGGAATTTGGGGCTGGTAGACCAAAGCTTGACTGGCAAATCAGGACATCTTTCAGGACACTGTAAATGTTCATTTTCTGGAAATCAAGCCTGTTTCAGTTCTTCCTGTAGATTGCCAGTATATGAGCCATCCCAAACCATTAACTGCTTTGGAAAAGCTTTCCCTGCTTGCCTGAGGATAGTAGGGTTTTAAATGGCACCTAAAGTTTCTGACTTGCTGTTACTTCTTCCTAACACACTGTTACAAGTTAGAAGTTGACCATTAGGTCCTTGTTCTGTTTTTGTCAGTTTGTAAATACTGCTGGCAGTGCCAGAGCATCACAGCTTTGACCTACCCCAGCTAAAGGTTAGGAAATGTCTGGTTATGTATAACCAGGAAGCACAAATACTGTCTTTTCGTGTAGCAGCAGCTACACACTAACACACTTTAATAGAGTATTGTTGATTTTGAGCATAGCTGTCTGGTCTTTGCCTCAGTCAGTAAAATTGGAGATGTCAGATCTAGTCTAAAGCAATTCAGCAACAAAGACTTAGTTTTTAAAGGCAAAACTTCAGTGAGATTCAGAGATTGCATTTACTTTCAAAGAACTATTATTACATGTAAGTGAAGTTAAAATTTGCACAAGGAGCTATGGTTCAGTGATAACCACCTGAATGTCAAAGGAATTTCATGCACAGACAAGTTATATTTAATGCATATTTTATGATGCAATTAGTCCCTAAATATGGGAAAATAATCACCTGATAAACTTTATGTGCTGGCATCTTCTTGACACATTTTTGATGTAAAGCCTGGCTCACATTCCCATGAAAATTGGAGTTTCTTTTATTCCACTATTTTTCTTCATGGGAAGTTATCAGCTCTTTGAATCCTTTCTTGCTGACAGTTCTTACAAAATTATGTTCTAAAACTTCTAGAATCTTGAACACACCCATAATCCATAATGAGCTATCCTCATATGCGAAAAGTATTGCTGCTGATATTCCAAGTCAGAATAAGGATAACACCCTTGGAAGGCTGGTTTTTAATATTACACTATTTCATGGTTTGTGGCTGTGTGTGATGAGAGCAGTTCAAATACAAGAAGTTGTCACCGAACAGCACAAGTGCAGAGAACTGCAATCTCTTATGCATTTATAGAGTCCCCAAGTGGAAAAGAAATTCTGGATTCTGGGATTTAAGGCTTCTTGTGAACGTGTCTCAAGGGCTTCCTGCACCGATTCCCCTGGCTCTAGTGAGCAGCGTGGCCAAAGTGCCTCTGAGCTAAGGCCGACTGCTGCCCCTGGGCTGCTGCTGAGAAGAACCCAGGCACTGAGTACCCTTGGCATGGATGAAATTCCTGGAAAGGTGGTGTAGTTTGCTGTTGTAGTGAGTTTGGTTGGTTGGGCCCTGGGAGTGTGCCTCAGAGCAGCCAGTTTCTGTGCTGCATTGTGGGAGACCAGGACGTGGCAGGCATGGACATGCTGTGCTTTGCAAAATATAATATTTGTGTTTTCTGAATGCTCCAAATGGTTTGAATGCCTGAAGCTATAGCATTAATACCAATTATGAAATAACTTGAAGTGTTTTTTTTTTTCTTTGGAGCTTTGAAAAATTTAACTTTGCACAGTTTTCTTGTCATTGTGTAGTCTGGGGATCTCTGCAAACATGCAACAGAATCAGTTTTACTCTGCTTGTAGGCCAGTGTTACTGCAGAGCACGTGAAGGCTAGGGGTGGTCACCTTGTTTAAGGGCTGAGAAATGCCTGTGTCAGTGTTGGTAGAAGAGGACATCTTGGAAGTGCTCTGACCTTTGAAGACCTTCAGAGAAAATGGGTTGCAAGTACTAGTTAGCTGTGTGCTCCAGGAAGTTAAACTGACTGAAGGAATCACATTGTTTTCACTCATCCTGCATTCCCTGTGGGGTTATCAGTGAGTCTGTCTGAGCTGAAGAGAAACCTCCAGGATTTGACCCATCAAATACTTAGTCATTGCAGTGTTTTTGAAGTATTTATCATGCCACATACTAATTTAAATAAATCTCTAAAGTTGTTTAAATGATCCTGGGACAAAACCTTGTTTGTCTGGCTTTCTAGAGTAATCTGATCCTCCATGGAAGTAATAGTATCATTATTATGATAGGTGCTTTTTGGTTTTATTGTGCAGCACTGGTCACGTCTACTGAATAACAATTTTCCAAGAAATGATGGGCAGCTTGGTCACTTGTTAACAGGATTCCTGTGACAGTATAGCTCTCAAACTCTGTTCTAGATGGTGGTGGGTCGTTCTCCTGATGTCTATCTGATCTAGGCATGAATTGGGCAACTGATCTTGTTCTTTCAATGGGTTATAACTGATAATATTCTAATTTTTTTGACAGCAAGTGGTTGAACTGCACTGAGAGCGACAGTGCACTGACACTGTATTAATTGCAGGTTCTGCAGAAGCAGTAAAATTGGAGATTTTGACTAGTTGTCTTTCCCCTTGAGTGATGTTGGTTGGTGGGAACACACGCATCTCAGCTGTTCTTTGTGCAAGTGGAAGACATGAGCCGTGAACGTTCTCTGCACAAGCACAGAACTCCCATTTGCAGAGTTTCAAAGCAGTGTCTGAAGTGGAGTTTCTGTTTCCGACAGCCAGCCTGGCCCATCACCCTGTTCTGATGTGGTGCACAACTTCTAATTCTCAGCTCCTCTCTTATCCACTTGCAGCAAAATCTTTGTTGCTTGTTGGGCTTTTTAAACCTGCGCTAATATTTTTGATGCATCTTTAGTCCTAAACTTGTTCTGCTCAGAAAGTTGACATATAGGTAATTAAGTAAAATGGTTTTCTTTACATATCTGTAAGTTCTGCTGCCAAAAGCCAGCAAATCCCTTTTTTTATCTTGGTGCGCAAATTGTTTCTAATGTGCAGCACATTTTCAATTTAGCCCTCACATCCGCATTATTACTATTTAAATGCCATAGCCTATCTGTGGCACTGCTTGATGTATTCTGGATAGGAAGGGAGTTCTGCTCGAGCTGTATCAGATGTAACTCCATATGGCATTGTTGTGTGCAGCTGAGATGCTTGCCAGTTCCAATTTGGAACATGACATTCAATGCAAATATATCATGATACAACTGCATTGCAAGGATTGGAGCTGATTGCTGTGCTCTGCTGCTTGTAGGAATATGTGGTTACAGGGTTGAGGTTATGGAGTATGCTTTTGCCTTCAATGCTGTGAGATAGAGGTGCTCTCTCTACTCAGCTGTAACTTTTTTTATTTCTTTGTCTTGTGAGCCTGCAATGTACGAACTATTGTTTGAGTTGGCTAAGGGGGATTTGTTTGCATAGGACAACAAAAAGAGAACATTTAATGATGTAATATTGTACACACCTCCTCTGAGGTGAAAAAAAAAAGAGAAATAGGCTGTGTTTCTGCGTTACCTGAGTCCCTGCTACCAGTCTTAAAGATCCAGAGGCAGAGGTATTTCTGCATCGGTGGGTAAGGAGATGATTTGCCTGTGTGTTTGGGGCTTTTGAATTTAAGGCTCTCTTTCAAAATATTGGCACCAGAAGCTGCAGTGGGGACAGGTGGTTGGTGGGCTGTTATCTTCCTCTTCCTCCTGTTTGGTAGCAGCTAGTGGGCCTCAGTGACGCAGGGGAGGTCGCGCCGTGCTGTGAAAGGCTGGTCGTGCCTCCAGTGATGTGCAGGGCAGCGCCTTTGCCTGCCCCTTCCTCGAGGCAGCCTCTGGCCTGCTGTCTTTTCCTGTACGTTTGCAGTGATAGTCTGTTGGACCTTGTAAATACCATGTAGGATTTGCCTTTCCTGTGGCTGTTGGCATACTATCATCTGTGTTCTTTCACAGTGTTTTCCTGGGTTTGTCCCTCCTACAATCCTGCATGGCAGCATCTCCATGCCTTCTTGGAAACACTGTCTTGTGCTTTCTATCTTCAGCATGCATGGTTCATCCTGGAATTAAGACCTGTATCAAAGATTATCTTAGGCTTTATGTAAAGAAAAATAAATCCCATCAATTTCATGTAATGTGCCATTAATCTTGACCCAGTGTTTAGATGAGCTAGAAATGCAAATATGTCCAGAATTGCTCGTAATAGGAAGGGAAAAACAGTTGTAGTAGCATGTTATATATACAGCAGAGCTTCTCCTAAAAAAGGAGGGTAGAAATAAAGGGTCAGAAGTAAAACAAGCATTTAGCCTTTTGTTTGTAGTGACAAGTAAAGTATATCAGTAACTTAGAAGTCACTGAGACAATTTCAGGGTATTACTTCTGAAAATAATTACATTTTTGCCTGTTATATTAGAACTTTTTAGCGTTATTTTGCAAGTGAAAAAAAATTCATGGTAAAAAGAAATAATTATCATGGCAACACACAGGCATAGCAAGAACAGATGCTGATTAGGTCATCTTGTTGGTGACTTAAAAACACCACTGCAGATGGGTACAGAACTGACAGCCTATGCTGTATCACTGGTAAGTTGCACAAGCTGCTAGGGAACAAGATGTGTGGACACAGAGATAAATCTGGGATCCTGGAAACTCTTAGAGCAGGCTGAAACACTGTTCTGTTGTCAGTAACAGTCCAGGATGCCTGCAATAAAATCCATTTTTCATAACTTGTTGGCAAGAGATTTTGAAAGAAATATCTGACATGTTTTCAAGCTGTGTGCAAATCAAAAGGAGTATTACTCTGAAATCCACATGATCAAATGTTCAATTCATGTGATAAAATGTTATAAATCCTTCTTAAGGGGATTCAACTAGTTAGCAGATGCTGCTTGACACAGTTAAAATTGCAGCAATAGAGATGCAAACTTGGTGGCTTGTCTGCTGACAGCTGTGTAGCTAAGTTGGGAGTAAACCAATATTGGACATGACTTGTAATATATTTAAGTTCCTAATAATTTACCACCTACAGGGTAGGAGATGGCTCAACTGTTTTGTGTATGGAGCTATTTACAGAGATCCTGAACTGGCATGCAAAACATCATGTGAGACTCTTTGTGTTAGGGTGTGGCAATAATACTGGATTTGAATGACTGGAAAAAGAAATTTTTCCATGTAAAGGAGGGTGATGGCACCAGAGGCTCCTTCAGCTCTGAGTCTTCAGTAATTGCAGTGACAATTCTTTTCCCTCGTGGCCTCTTTGTCTAGTTTTGCTTATTCCAGCTGCCTGTTCATTCAGGTGAAATGTAAAGAAGGAGGTTTAGCTTTTGTATCTACTGAAGGCCAGGTGTGTATGGCTGCTGATGAATGTTGTGTCATGAAGGATGGCAATTTTACTTGCACTGTTAGGCACTGTGTTAATCACTGCTTATATTACTACTACTGTTAATATTGCTTCTAGTCTGTGTTCTCAAATTTGATGTCAAGACTGCAAAGAACATGTGATGACACTAAAGATTGTAAGTTTCAAATAATTAGGAGATCTTTTACCTTTTAGTTTTTAAGACTTCTGTTTCTTTTCTTTTCAAACTTCGGTCTTCCTGGCAGGAGCTTGTAGGGTAGAAACTTTAAAAAAAAAAAAA
>VXAC01001974.1:724915-766172 GCA_013399225.1 Rhipidura dahli
GAAAAAAAAAAAAAAAAGAAACAAACAAAAACCAGCTGAAAGCTGAAGTTTCCATGTAGCTGTCTGGACCAAAGCAGTTTTGAAAAATGCCACAAATGAAGGAATGCTGAATTGATCTTTGAACTTTCTCCCAAGTAATTACACTTGGTTTGTCTGCATGGTGCTTTTTGTGTTTGAGTTATAGCTGTGTCACTTTAAAGGCAGGTGTTTGATGAATTACATGTTGCTTGCTTTGCTGGTCCTGTAAAGTGCTCATGAAAGTTTCCAACGGGACCGATCTCCAACAATTTGGGAGAAAAATTATTCACAGAGTATAATCCATGATGGTTCTGCCACTGTAAGTTCCTGAACACTTGGTATTTCTGTTTTGTTATTGCTTGCAAAGATTATTATGACCTGATCCCATTTTATTTTACTTTTACCTACCATTTTCTCATTTTTTCTATTGTCCCTTTCTTTCTTTCATCTTTGCATATGTGGGGGAAAAGCTTTACTTTACGTTACATTAACTGTTCATTCATAAAACTCACCTTTGTGAAGATTTGTGTCTATGCAGCCATTCTGACTAAAATTTCCTGTGTGAAACAAGGAATTTGCATTTCAGTTAAAGAAAATATAATCTGTTTTGGTGTTTTCTGTTCTTCCCATCACCATGGTATCTTAGCACTTGATCATTTTTGCAGGCTGAAAAAGAGCAAACCGAATTTAATAAGTAAATAGAGACATAGCACACATTTACTTGATAATGCAGTAGAGTTTAAGAATCCCCACGTGGTAGATCTTTTGAGTAAAATGTGTAAATTTATTAACCCTGAGCATGGAGAGGATGTAGGTGCAAGTAAGAGATACTCACCTACAACATTACTCTCTGAAAAGTGTTTTGTTGGCAGAGGTGATGTCTGGCATGCTGCACGCACAGTGAGCAGTGGAAATCCTTGTAACTTTGAGCTGTGCTGGTACACAGTAGCAGTGTGAAAATAATTACATGGATGAGCCACATTCAGGTGTTCCCTGCTGAAAGTCCTCTCCCACGTTTTCATAGAAGAGCAGCCTTAGGTTCAGTTAGAAGCAGGTATGCCATGGAGGTTGCTATCCTATGAGCAGAACCACTTGCATCAGGGTTTCCTGACACTGATGCCCATCTGTCCCATGCCCTCCTCTCCCGGGACAGACAGTGCCTATGAACAGAGCAGGGATTATAAAATGACAAAATCTTTCTGATTTGGCAGTGTTTTGGGAAGTATGCATGCTGAATGCCAAAGACAAGGAGTTGAGTTTCTTGGTTATAAAGAAAGTTGGCAGGTTGAAAAGGACATGTTTTAAACCCAAACCTTTATGTGCGAAATGGGACATTCTTTTCCTTTTGCCTTTGTCTAAATCTGTGCGATTTGTTCTCTTCCTGCACTGCCTCCATGGGTCATTCCTAGAGACTTCTAGTATTGTTAAGTTTTACTTAAAAATCACAGAATCACAGAACAGTCTGAGTTGAAAGGGACCCAAAAGGATTGAAAAACATCATCTAACTTGAATATTTAAAGTTGAATAAAACTTTTTACATCTAGATTAATTAGTAAACAATGCTTGGAAACGTACAGGAGTACAGATACGTTGAATGGAAAAAAATCATCATTCTTCTGTTTACTAGAATGTCAACCTCAGGGCTGTTGGCAGACTGCTTTAACTAATTTATGTCTTTGTATTTCAAACAAATAATAATCCTTGTTTCAGAACTTTCTTCTGCATTTGTAACCACCATCCTTTCCCAGATTCCCCAATCTCTTAAGTAACCTAGATTGTTATGTAAACAGGGATTCTGTTCCATTCTATAACAGTGACAGCTCTATTTCTGTGTGGATATGCTGGGACTGTTTTTCTACCATAGAAAACATTTCGTTTTGACTGTCTTTGTTATGGAAGGTAAATTTAGATGATGCTCTGAACAGTACGGACTTAAAAATTTTCTTTGCAACAAATTCTGGAAAGTGGGTCTTAGTTTTCTCTAGGGACATTTGCAAATTCGTATGACATCTGTAATACCGTTTATGCAAGTCTCATCCCTAGAGCAAAGAGGATTTGTATTGTAGTTATGATTTGTTACGAGATTTAAAATATCTACAGTCTCAGTGAAACTGGATCAGATTGGATGGCTTACAGAGGAAGCTCACTTTCTGCATGATGATTTCCTTCTGTGGGGAGTTGTTGACTATTCTGAGAAAAGCTGGTGTTGGCAAGTGGAAAAATGGAGGCTTTTCTGTCTAGGCCTTGGCACTACACTGGGAGGCAGAGGAAAGGAATCGAGGAAGCTGGTACTGTGGAGCGTGAAAGTTAGAGAAGTAGGTGAGAGATTGCCTCCCTAGCATGTGCAGTGCTGCTAGTCCTTCTTTTGTGTAGGAGTCCCACTAATTGGCAGATACCCAAACCGGGATGTGGGATGTCTGTAGTATACTGCTGCAAAATCTGATGTGAAAATGAGAGCTTCATGAGGTGAAGTGGAACCTACAGGCTGAAATGCAGTGTGAGGTTTTACAACATTAAGCAATGCTTAGGGGTTGCTGTAATACAGGCAGTAAAGTGATAAACATAGCTGATCAAAATAGCTCATCGAAATTAACAGAACATAGCTTTAATTCAGCATCTTTGCCCACTAACTGCAGTGTGGGTTAGCTATGCCACAGGAAGCTGCACTGTTTATGTCTCTGATTTAATACAATGTTCAGGTACCATGAGGATGAGCACACATCAAAGAATATATAGATTAACAAGGGGATTTAAACTTTGTGGAGCAAAACAGAAGAGGGTTGTCTAAGCATTGAGCATTTTTAAAAAAATGTACAAGCTTCATTTTGCATTACCTTTTTTATTGCTAGCCTCAGATAAAGGAATGGAGCTTATTCTTTATCCTTTGGGCTGATGGAGCTGAAGGGCAGATAACCAAAAAATATTCTATTATCCTATCAAAAGAACTTGGACCTTGACTAAAAGAAAAGATAAGACCTTTCATGTGAGCCTTATCTGTAGGTTTCTGTATCTGCTTCATCAGTTGGGACAGCTTCTGAATAAAACAAATGGAAAACATTTTTACTCATGTTAGGCAAGTAATGCATCTCTTGGCTTTTGAAGAAGTGGTAATATGAAGGAATTTAAATGTGAAGGATGAAGGAGGTTTTGTCAAGTTTGTTCCCCATCTACAGCCTGATCCTCTCTTTGAGTTTTTGCGTGAGTTTCTCCAGAGTTTTTCTTTGAGTTTCTTCTTTGTTGCTGAGGAGAAGATTCAAACTAAAATTTTAAGACTGAAGCATGAGGTATGTTCAGCAAGGTAATGCAGTTCTGAGAATTACTTTCTTCCAGTTGCAGTTGTTAAAAAAAAATTCAGTCCCTTGCAAACAGCACTGACTTCAAGAAGACCAGCTTCATTATTAGAGGTGGTAATGCAGGTGTTTAGACAGGAGGGATATTCAGACTTTCTTTATTAAGGGGTTGAACTTAGGAGCTGAACTGGGATAAAAGGTTTCCTGTAGAGCCAGTAAGTTAGAGGGTGCCTCTGCAGAGCAACTCAGAGAAGAGATGTGTATTTCTATACCAGTCTCATAGAGAAAGTAGGTGCCTAACACAGACAACCAAATTTAGATGTCTAAAAAAGGCTGTGTGAATACTATCCTAGAGTGTATGTTGCCATAGACACGAGGAAGACAATCTACATCCCATGAAGTATTTCTGCCTCATAATGATTTCATTGAATAACTGTTGTAGTGTTTGGTCTTCGGCAAAAGCAGGATTATCGGTCCAGTCAGGGCATTGGCATTAGTTTTGTGTTTTCAAATATGATTGGATTTTTTGGTAACAGAGCCAATGAAGAAATATATGTACTAAACCTTCTTTCAGTGAAGCCCTGTCTGATTTCATCCACCCTGAAACTTAAGAACTAGGATTGAGAGAGAACTCATGTAGGCTTCTGTGCCTTTTCATGAAATGTCATTTATACCACCTTTGTTATCCTTTATTTTTATTGCAGACACATTGCATTTCTTTACCTGCACAGTGCCAGATGTTTGATGTTCAGGCTTTCTCTGCATATTTTTTATTTAATGGAAAAGAAAAAACTTCCCCTTTACCCTGTTCCTTGTGAAATAGGAATGCTAATTAATAATAATCCATTGCCAAGGGCCTAGTGTTAGGAGGAATTTATTCCTCTTCCAGTAAGGCTATATTGTGATTGTTCCTAACAAAGATACCTTACTTCTTTGGAAAAGCAGTTGTTACTGGCAACAGCCTGGGTACATTATGAAATAGACCACCAGTCTGCTTAATGTGCCATGTTAAGTGACTGCTGTGTGATATTTACAGCCACGTCTCTTGTGCCGTATGAAAGCACTTTTTAATTAGGAAATTTAGGGCCTGTTTGTTATCGCTGCGTTGACTTCGATAGAATTAACTTTGGCACCTTGTTTACACGGAGGGGTCAGTGAATTGCTGAACCTTCTGTCTGGTCAGATGGGAATCACAGCCCTCCCTCAGTGGCACAGGAGCCCTTGGTGTTTCCTGAACGCTGAGCAACCTTTCTAACGACATTTTCAAGGCTCTAAATCTTTTCATGTAAAATCATTGCAAGTGGTGTTTGCAGAATTGAATCAACATAAAATTTATCTATGGCTTAGCGAGGTCACTGACCAACCAGCTTGCACGTAGTGACTTACATTGTACTTTCTAAAGGCTTATTAAAAGATGAAATTTATATTTCATCTTCATTAAATGATTTTGAATCTCAGAATTCAGGCTCTTCAAGCCAAGCTGGGAGGTCTTATCACAGCTGTGTATATTGCATAACCCCCCAGAGAACAGGTTCTGTAGTTTATGCAGGAGTCCCTTGGAAGTAGGATATAGTCTCTAAGTGACGGTTGTGTTACAGTCAAAACACAACTCGCATCTTCAGGGCAGACCTGACTAAATTTCTTGTCTGCAGGTTTTTTAGTTTCTGGTTAAGTAAGATGGTTTAGCTAGAGATGATACCAAATTTTTTTGTAATGTACTGACTGGTCCCTTGTGGCCTCGTTCAAATACACATTGCACTATTCCACTTGGTTGTGGGCAGACAACAGCTTTCCCTCTCCAGAAAGGATGTGTACCTTCCTCTTCAAAGTGTGCAGTACTGAGCAGGTGTGGGAGAAGAGGAGGCAGAGAAGCAGATGACTGTGAATGCAAGTTCAAAATATTTATTTGTCTGACTTCTTTGAATTAGGGATTAGAAGAGGGGTTATTAAACTGTTTCTCTGGTGCTGCTCCATACTGCTGAGTATTGACAAGAAAACATGAGTCTTTTTTTCCCTACCAAATGGTACATTACCATTGCTGGACTTGCTGGAGGCAAAAGGCACAACACTCTGCTTTTGTAATTTGATTTTGTATGAACCTCACATTATATCAGCATTGTGTATAGAACGACCAGTTGCATGAGAGAAAGAAAGGTCACATTTCTGAAGTTTCACAAGCTGTATAATAAATTAATTTAAAATATACAACAAATAAGGTGCGAGTCTTACAGCTCGACTGTCACTTCAGTTTAATGGGAGCCTTTTTTGAACAACCTAAATTACCATGTGGCTGCTACCAAGCACCAGTAATTTCACACCCAGCCCCCATGTGAAAACTCTTGTCATTGGTTGTGTTTTGCTTCTGACCACTAGAAACCACAGCCATTATTGTGCTTGCTGTGGCTACATGTGCAGCAACCACAGAAAGTTGTTTCAAACCACTGGTCAAAATTCTGTTTCTGCTGGTCATAGCTTTAACATGGTGTTTTGTTTGTGCCCTTGTGTTCACTCTGGCTTTCAGAATACAGTGGGATAAAGTTATGTTTTTAAGAAAAGATTTTTTTCAATTTCCAACACTAGTAAGAATGGACGACTGTCTCCTCAGCTCTGAGTTTGGACAGTGAGGCTAGAGCAACAGATATCATTAATAATTGCTGGGTTTGATATACTGTAGGACTCCAGTTACTGTAGCAGCCTGAAAATGTGAATAATTTGGCTTGTGGTTCATACTCAGAACTGGGAAAATCTCCAAACTGAAATTTGCAATGGAAGATATTAACACAGTAAAAGTGACTAAAGAAAATTTCATTTGGATGTATGAAGGGTTTCACTCTCTTAAGACAGCTGTGTCTCACCCTGTCTGTATGTCCCTTGAAATCTTGCTTTACTCTAACAGTAGGGCACTCTGTCATATGCACATTGGGAGGGATAGGGAGTTTACCTCACTGTATCTTCTCTGCTACTATCACAGTCTCTCCTTTTCCCTATCAAATTCTGAAGAACCTGTCAGAGAACAGATACTCTTGAAAACCCACTATTACCAAAGAAAAGATTATACTGCAAGGGGGGACAGAGAAATGAGCATGAAGACACTTCATAGTATCTGTCTAGTTATGTTATGAGGCTGGGACTGAAGTCCTGCTCAGCACAGTGAAAAAACACCTTTGCAGGCTGAAGCAGGACTGCAGTAATTTCTGCCTATTGCTGCCAGGACTGTGACTACCCTGAGAGGCCACACTCATAGATCTGCCCTCTCTAAAAACTGCTTTGTTGAGTATGGGTTGCCTTTGTGGGGGATCTGAATGAGTGCTGGAAAAGGCAACATTCGCTACAAGAGAAAATGCTGAATTGGACTTCAGTAATTGTTTTGCCATTTTCCTAACCTCTTGAGCTCCAGAGAAAATATCTCTTCTCTACACTGTACGTCTGCTTTCTTAACCTTGAGCTGTGTTGTATAGTCTCAGATGGGACCCATGCAGAGCTGTAGATGAGACTCCAAGTGTAATCTCCGTAGGTTAACAGATTTTGTTCTTTCACTGTTAGATGATAATGCTAAAAAATCATCACAATTGTTTAATACCCATGAGCTGTGGTTGTCTGGATCTTGAATGTAGAATTTAGCTGTTAGCACCTGCCAGCTAATGAGGCAGTTAATAATGTTTTGTGTTATCCCATCACTATACTCTTACTCTGTACAATGGGAAGCTTGCTCCTCATCCACTCCTGGGATAGCCTGGCTGGGCTACTGGGACCTCCCAGCCCTGTTTGTTGTGCTTCGTGTGGAGCAGATATGAAGTGGTTGCCTGTAGGTGTGGGATCATCCTGGAGCAAATCTTTGACTCACTTTTTTTCCAACTGTGGGACGTTATCCTACCTCTGGGACCAAGGTGAAATCAAACAGCAAACCTGACCAAAAAGGCTGAGCAACACAGGTGCAATTTGACCACTGGAAGGCAAGTTAGAAAAACTTGAGGTGCATATCCTCTTAAAAGATCATGGGATCTTTAAGAAAACAGTGGACCTTCAGGTAGGAAAATGGCTGGATAACAGGCAGGTTTTACTGTGGGCGAAAAGACGTTTGGTGAGGATATGTTTCTGCTTTAAGAAGAGACATGAAAGATGAAGATATTGGCAGAGACTTGCACACTAAATGTATTTATTTCTAAATGAACATAATCATTCCTTAAAAGCAAAAGGCAGTGCAGATACTACATCACCCTTATAGGATGGGGATGGTTGCCTCACAACCAAGGGCATAGACAAGGCAGAGATGTTTAATGCTTTCTTTGCCTCATCTGCAACACTGACAATGGGTTGAGGCGGTCCCAGAGCCCTAAGCTGGAGGACCAGGAGTGTGAGAGTATTCACCTCCCAGCTGATCCTGAAATTGTGACTGATCTGCTGCTCCAGCTGGATCACTATAAAGCTATGGAGCCTGATGGGATTCATCTGAGAATGCTTAAAGAGCTGGCTGATGTCATTGCAAAACCTCTCTCAATTATTTTTGAATGGTCTTGGGAACCTGAAGGGGTCCCAGTTCACAGGAAGCTGGTATACGTTGTCCTGACTTTCAAGAAGGGCAAGAAGGAGAACCCTGGAAACTACAGGCCCATCAGTCTCACTTCAGTGCCTGGTAAGATTATGAAGATTATTCTGGGAAGTACTGAAAAACACCTGAAGGACAGTGCTGTCACTGGTCAGAGCCAGCACAGCTTCTTGAGGGGAAAGTCCTGTTTGTGAGACCTGAATTTCTTTTATGACAAGGTGACACACGTAGTTGATCAAGGGAAGCCGCTAGATGTAATCTCTTTGGATTTCAGGAAAGCTTTTGATACCATCTCTTACAGGATGCTTTTGGACAAAATGTCCAGCATTTAGCTGCATGAACAAACACATCACGTGATGGGTGAGCAGCTGGCTCTCGGCTTGGGCACAGAGGGTTACAGTGAATGGGCTGACATCAGGCTGGTGACCTGTCACTAGTGGGGTTCCACAGGGCAACCTCGGCCCTCTGTTCTACAGCATCCCCATAAACAATTTCAATGGGGGCTTGAACAGATGCTAAGTAAGTTTGCAGATGATACAAAACTGGAAGGAGCTGTTGACTCACTCAAAGGCAGGGAGGCCCTGCAGAGAGACCTCAACAGATTAGAGGATTGGATAATCACCAACTGAATGAAGTTAAAAAAAGGGAAAGTGCTGGATTCTGCACCTGGGACAGGGCAACCCTGGATGTGCAGACAGACTGGGGAATGGGATATTGGAAATCAATGCCCCAGAAAGGGGCCTGGGGGTCCTGGCCAGTGGCAAATTCAATGTGAGCCAGCAGTGCCCTGGGAGCCAGGAGGGCCAAGCGTGTCCTGGGGGGCATCAGGCACAGCATCGCCAGCCAGGCCAGGGAGGGGATTGTCCTGCTCTGCACTGGAGCAGCCTCACCTCCAGTGCTGGGGGCAGGGCTGGGTGCCACAGTATAAAAAAAGACATTAAACTATTACTGTCCAAAGGAAGGCAACAAGGATGGTGAAAGCCCTTGAGGGGAAGTCCTGTGAGGAACAGCTGAGGTCACTTGGACTGTTCAGCCTGGGGGAAGAGGAGACTGAGGGGATCTAATTGCAGACTACAACTTCCTTATGAGGACAAGAGGAGGGGCATGCACTGATCTCTTCTCTGTGGTGACCAGTGACAGGACCTGAGGGAACAGCATGAAGCTGTGTTAGGGGAGGTTTAGGTTGGATATTGGGAAAAGGTTCTTGACTCCAAAGGGTATTTGGGCACTGGAACAGGCTCTCCAGGGAAGTGGTCGCAACACCAAGCCTGCCAGAGTTCAGGAGCCTTTAGACAAGGCTCTCAGACACATGGTGTGGTTCTTGAGGTCTCCTGTGCAGGGCCAGGAGTTAGACTTAATGATCCTGATGGGTCCAACTCAGCTTATTCTGTGATTCTGTTCTCCTTTCTTTCTTTGTAGGTGATCTGATGGGGACTTTTTCACACAGACCCAAAACAAGACAAACCAGGCCCAAATGCTGATAGTCACACCCTGTTTTGCTCGAAAACTGAACAGCAAATGGCTTGTCCCCCTTTCTCCTAAGGGTGTTTTCTAACTTTTCCTGTTTCTTTCTCTTTTCCATATCCTTTCCTTTCTAACTCTTCTCCAGATTTAAGAAAAATAGCCTCAATTTATTTTAATGGTCCATATTTCTGTCTGTGAATGTTGCATCTGTTTTTGTACAAACTGTTCCCATTGAAAGGGGAACAGTTCTCAGAGAAGTTGCTCTCCACTTCTGGATACTGATGTTTTGTCTGCTGAAAAATTGACTTTTCTGGTCACTGGTGAAATACATTTGGAAAGATATGGAGCATCTGTTCATAACTTGTCAAGCAGATGGAGCCAACTAAGTGAAAAAGCATTTTTATGCCCATAGCCCCTTTAAAGCATTGCCTTCCAGCTGCTTCTTTCTTTAGAAAGGTTATCTTGCAGATGACATACTGAGTTAACTGGAGTTTCATTTGGTAAGTCCAAATGCCTGCAATCAGACAATGAATTAACTACAGTACTGACTCTGGATGGAATAATCTGAATAATTTTCTATAATGCCTAAGCAGACTTAATTGAACGAGTCAGATCACTGAATTTTGTCCAGAGGAAAATGGAATTTTCCAGCTGAATGAAGTGCCTTGGATATGGCCCTGAAGTAGTGAGTGAACAGGATGATACAATTTAGACACTGAGAAAAATTTTGACAGAGCTCCTCACAGAAGACATTCATGTAATAGGATAAGTACTTACAGGGCAAAAGGCAGTGGTGCATGATTATTTGGCAACTGGCTGAAAGATGCAAGTAGGAATTTCTGTTGGGAATTTTCATAGTGGTTGAGATGTTGCAGCGTATTTGTTCCTGATGATTTGTTTGAACACTTTGCCTGTGTTGATGAAATTAAGTCTGACCATGAAGGTAAAAGCCATGGATCTTATTGTCAGTTAATAGGCTTGTTTATGTAGAGGAGAAGTAAATTGGCTATTTGGAATATTGAAATATTTCTTCTCCTGAAGTTGGAGATAGTGAACTAAACTGAAAGGCCATACATTTTGCAAAATAATAAGTAACCCTCTACATAAAATGTAACTACCTGCAGTTAGCAGAGCCTGCAGAAGAAGACCAGGTTTTAGTGTGCAGGAATACTTGCCTTCACTTACTTTGGGAAAGGGACTCCTCTAAGTGTATTAGGCTGTTGCTGGTGACAATGCTGCAGCACTCAGAGCAGCCCTGCCTGCTGGCACTGGGAGTGCATTGCATGGCCTGGAGTGGCAGTCAGTGTGGTCTGACAGCTACTTTGCCTTCAGTGACAGGTTTTCCTCTCTGCAGATATTTTTCCAGGTGCTCCTCTTCTGCAGCAGGGCAGCTATCTTACAGCACTGCTAGCCTGGAGAAGGAGCAGAGTTTTAAATAGAAGGTTTGGGCTGTTTATTTGAGCATATCTTTGAAGACAGGCATCTTCAGCTGGTCTTTGTGTCTGGATCAGTTCTGTGCTAATGCTCACTTGCCTGGTTATGGGAGAGAACAGACCCAAAAGCAGTCTATAAAAGCAGAGGTGCTGTCAAATGAAACCAGGAGAAGCTTTTCCGTGATTTCGTATTCTTGTAGTAAACTGAATTTGCATACTTGCAAAAGCAGAAGTCTCTTCGTCTTTCTTATTTTATCTACCACTGCTGCATACAGCAAGTGCTCTTTCTGCCTTGCTAGTGGTTGCACACTTCCTCCCTCACCCCCTGCCAGCAACCTCAGCTTTACACCCAAGCTGCAGAGTCTGGCTATAGGAAGGCGAGTTTTGGTTTTCATCTTCTAAAAATCCAACTCTCTTCTCTATTCACCCACCTTTGAACATAAATATACTGTATGTAAAATGATTGCAGACAGGCAAACAACTATTCTTCTGAGTCAGGAAAATAAGGAATTTAACAGTCTTTTATGTAAAATTTGGGGTTTGACACAAATTTCTTTCTCTACCATTCTTCTCTCCCTTCCTAAGTCCTCAGCTTTGCCATCTGCACTCTCACTAGGGGCTGGGATTTGGCTATGTGTGAAGTAGGGTAATAGAGCTGAAGAAATGTTCTAGGAAAAATTGCTAATAAAGGTGTTCTACATTTGAACGGTAAGTGCTACAAAGGAAGCACTTCCCTGCTTCCTTTAGTGACTTTATCATGACTGCTGCTGCTGTTTTCCTGTGCTTTTATGTTTACCTTCAGGCAGATTCTGATAGTACTAGAGAAATATTTCCACTTCTAGCATTTACACTTATAATTCAAATGTCTTTCCTTTTCATAAGTTCAGAAACTCCTTAACAGTCACTGTTGAGTAAACTGGGCTCAGTCTTTCAAACATTCTTTGTCCTGCCTTTTCAGCCTGGGTTTGAAGAAGAGTGTGTATGGGCTTTTTCTTCCCCATGAGGACATCGTGAGCCAAATCGTTCTGTAGCTGAATTCCATTCTCTCCTTTTTGGCAGTTGCACAGAATGGCTTATGCTATGTGGAGTTTGGTGCAATTCCACTGGAATTTGCTGGAGTTGCACTGATTTATACCTGGTGAGAATCTCATCTTTCCAAAATATTACTGATGCAACAGAAATGCGGAGCTGAAAATTCCTCAACTAAGAAGCAAAGTGATCTTTCTTTTGTTTTGCATTAAGTTAATAGAATGTTGCTATGCCTGAATCTTTGTTATCACTAACTTCAGTTTTCATTATCAGCTGGAAGAAGTTGAATACTTTCAAGAGTATCAAAATAAGATCATTATTCAGTAGTCTCTGGTAGAGTGGAATCCCTGAAACTCTGTTATGACTATCTTAGAAGCCACCAGAGCATCTCTCGCAAACCGATAGGCTACAAACCTAAACTTCCCAGTTACTGGAACAGATGTTAGTATTCCTGAGCAACTTCCCTTTGTTGCTTCCAGTGACAGCTTTTCAGCAGGGGCTCAGAAGAAGAAATAGTTAGAAATACTCTCTTCTGATTGGAACATGAATGGGAAGAGCTCTGGGGTTTGTTTGGGGTTGTTTTGTTGAGGTTTTTTTGGTGGTCACGTCACCCAGGCCTTGTTTTACATGATAGAAACACAAATTTTATGTTGTTTTCAGAGAATGAAACTCCCCACTCTGAGATAGTGCATCTCTTTTTCCCTGCAAACATCCAGGCATAGTCTTGGACTACAAGGATACCCATGCTTAAGAAAGAAATCAGTTACCGAGTAACAAACTTTTCATTTCAGTCTTTCAAGATGTGATTCACTTCCTCCTTCAGATCTTAGTTCTGTGTCCTTAGGCAGCTGAAGTTTCACAGCTAAAGGCTGTTTTTCTACAGCAGTTGAACTAATTCCTGTATGTGTCAGGCCTTGCAGTCAAAGAACTGCCACAGAGATTGTACCATGTATTGTAGGTATTTGTTTGTAATTGCCCCCAAAATGAACATCATTCTAAGGGTGCATTTGCCTTTACAAGATCTCCTGCCTCATAAACAGCCTGGATTTTTCCATATTTGCTAGGGAGAGAAAGCAAAGTGAGAGACTGTGAAGGTAGTGGGGGAATCTGTTGGAGAGACACATCTGTAAAAGAGCCAATACTGTTTATGGCAACAGCTTCAGGTCTCGAAGGTTAGTGGGATACCTTCCTCGGAGTTTGGCAACCAGCCTGTTGTATTAGGATGGGCTGTGTAGTTCTAAAAGCAAGGATCCACTTTATTTTCATGCAACTGTTTTCTTATCAGCAGCTAAATAAATTAGATCTAGATGTGTGGCTTCTAGGATTCTGTGTGTTTTGAGTTAAATTTGCTGCTGCAGCCAGTGTAGTTCATTGTAAGTTCAATATGTTACTGAATATTTATGAATGAATATTTTTTGTGTTTTACAATGACATTTAGCAATACATTACAGCTAGAGCCAAATAAAATAAAACCTCTTACAGAAAGAGCAGACTTGGGGGAATATATCTCATCAGATTCTTGCTTTTCCTTGACAGATAGTTTGGGGACCTGTTCTGGAGTTTTATAAATGACTTGTTTGTGAATCTGGCATAAAATCCTGGCCTTGCTGAAGTTAATGAGTGTTTTACTGCTGAGTGTAGCAGTGGTAACACTGGAATTCTTACTTCTACCCTCCTGTCCTTCTCTGTTCCTGATGTGTGGGAGGTGCAGGGATGCAGACAGGGAGAAGACAGGTCTTTTCCCTTCAGCTCAAGAAGTGACTGCATGGAAAGATTTTTGGAGCTGGGCTGTGTGTAGAGAATAAACTTTTTTCCATATCCTCTGCTCCCTATTCTGTTTCCATAACTCTCCCTCCCACCTCCCATGCACTCTATCTCCCTATCTCCAAGATTTTTTGTGGAGAGCAGGGAAGGAAAACCTAGGAGGAAAGATTGCTGGCTATTAGCTGAAGCAGGTTCTGCCTTAAATGTTTACATTTGCTCAAGGAAGGAAGGAAGACTGTTTAGATTTGCCTGCTCTTTAAGGGTCTGGACAATATTTGCATTTACTTTTCTGTATCAATACAGTAAAACCTGACACTGAGGTTTTAAACTTGACCCTCGTGCAGTGTTCTATCCTACTGCTAACCAATCTGTTTTATGTCTGTGTGGTAAGATTGTTTTCTTTGCAACCAAGTTGTTCTAAGGGACTTTCTCACCTACATTCCTTCTGATGTGCTTGGAAGCTCTTGTTTGGGTCTTGGAATACTTTTGAAAATTTTTCTTTCTGATGAAATCTCTAAAGTCAAGCTTACTGACTTTCTTTGACCTCACAGGTTCTGTCCTGCCCTTCTCCATTGGTGCAATAAATTGTTTTAATTTGCTGGAAAATGTTTTTACTGAGATCTTTATATTTATAATGGCTCTTTTCAGGCTAAGGTAGAAATGAATAGCATATGGCTATTGTGAGAATAAAATATTAATTTTGGCAAATTTAGTCAATTCACCGTGGGTGTTCTTAGCCTTTAAAACAAAATTATCACATATTTGGCACAACTATGAAGTGCCTGGGTTTTGACTCTAAGCCTTAATCACCAAACGAAGAGAGCAGTGTGTTATTAACATGTTAGGAAGAGACAGTAGCTATGACTTTGTGAGCTGAGGGTGGGTGTTCTGCATGGCTGCTACATGGTAGTGAAGAAGAGACGTTGCAAAGTTAGGGCAGCCTGCAGCAATTAATGTACTCAGAATGGACGGGTCTCCATAGTGTGTTTGAACTGAGTGTGCCAGAACAGTGAGTTTGGATTCTAAACCTAAAAATTTTGCACATGATGTTTGATACCGTTGTGAATATTCCAGTGAATCTTGGTCCATTGTTACCATCGAGTCTCAAGGAAAAAGAGATTTTTACGTTGAAAAGCAGCAGAGGAGCATCAGTTGGTTAATTAGAGACCTACTGATCATAAATACCTGCATACCATGGGCAATGCTGTGTGACAGCAGCAGAGGCAGTATCACTTTTCACTCCATTGTGCAGAGTGCTGACACCTCCTGCAGAATCCTCTCCTTGGGAAATGAGAAAAGTCAGTGTTTCAAAGGAGGACGTTTGACCTTATTTTTTATCTGCATGGATACATTTGAGTCACCTTCATTCACTTCTGAGTACTTCATCTCTAGTCTGACTGCAGTCCAGAATGACATTTGCATTTCAGATGGCATATTGTGACCCAGTGGTGTTATTGATGATGAATCTCATTTTCATGAGCATTAACAAAGCACGGCTTCATAAAGTATGTCAGTGCCTCTGTGCTTCACTGGAGCATGATCTTCTGTAGCACCAGCAGCTGATGGAAAATACAGGGCTGGAGACAAGGCCATTTCCCTTTTGTTGTATACAATATGGTCTTTAAGTTATGTCTGCTGTAAAGTACTGCATGTCCTTATGAAGGGGCTGATAACTCTATTGAAGGAGACCCCAAAACTGGGAGAGATGTCTGTGACACCATCACTATTAGGGAGCTGACTGTTGCTGTCAGTTATGGATTCATGAACTGCCTTTGGCATTAGTGTTTAAAAGCTGTGGAGCCAGCCTTATTCCTATGGACATCTTTTGCAGATAATGGGGAATTTGTGAAGGAGCACTAAATGAAAGCCTCCTAAAATATTAACATTTTTCATTCACATAAAGCCTAGTTTCAGGAAAATTGTAATACTTTCTAAGAATACTTGGGAAATTATACCATGTTCTTAAGTTCTACTTTTTACACAGTAAATTAGATGCGTGTATTTGTATGTTGGTCTGTGTGGACAGACACTGGGTGGGAGTCAGATTGCTCTCTCCAAAGGGACAGCAAGTTTCAGTTATCCTGCAAGTAATTTCTGCTCCCTGTCTGCATTGCTGTTTGAGTAGTGAGACAGTGTTACTGGCTTCTAGAGGAGAACATTGTTTTCTGTTGTCTCTCATATGCTAAGCAAATATAAACCAGAGGAGAGGAAAAAGGATGGGGAAGGGAAGGGGGAAAGTCCATTTCTTAAACAAGATTTTGATCATAGATTAGTTTTTTTCTGGAAACAAGTGTACCACTACCAGAACATATGTTATGTTGTAACTTGAAGATATTTTGATAATGTGCAAAACGCCTTCCAAAACCTTTGAGTAAGGCATTCTGAGATTGAACCAGTTTACTACTAAACATTTCTTATTGCTTTTTGGCAGTGTTTAAAGGAGCCATGAGGTTTTTACTTTTTTTTTTTTTCCAAGGTCTTGTTCAAGACTGGAAATACTGGAAAGTATCTGGGAAGTGACTTGAAGCAATGGTTTTGTATCAAGCTTCATTCAATTGTGTGAAAGTTGTGTAATGAGATTACTGGCAAAGCAGTATAATAAATTATGAATAGAACTTAAATGACAGTCTGTCTCATGTTCTGAAGGAGCTTCAGTCCAGGAGTCAGGACTGATGTGAGGTTGTGAGCTGGTGTTTTTAGTTGTAACAAGAGCATAAGCTTCCTGCAGGTGATTAAACTGTGGAATGTGGCACCATCCTACTGCACCAGAAACGGGTCCCTTGAGCAAAGTGCTGTGTAACAGGGGTTGGTGCTTTGATATGCCCCCTGTTGTAGTGTCTGATCGATTCATATGACATTTATTCCTCCAAGCTTAGTCCTTGGCTTCCAGGTTGTAAGTGAGGGCCATCGATTAGCACAGCAATGCAAGTGGCTGTAACCTTGAACTTGATTCTTCCAAGTGCTGGGTTTGCAGTCCCCAGCCATCATCCTTCATCCGGAGTGCTGGAAGTGTCTGGGTGGCTGGGCCCTCCTGCCACCCCCTGCACGTGGCAGTCTGTGCTGGGAATGGGTCCCTACCCTGCTCCTCCAGCCGGTGCCAGAGGGCAGAGTGAAACACAGGCATTAACATGATGGCTGGCATCTGGCTGTTGCTTTATAACTGTTCACAGTGGAAAATTCATTTTCTTTTTTAAGCTGCAGCATTTTATGAAAGAACATGGGGTGATTTTTGTCTTTTTTTTTTTTTTTTTTTTTTGGAGTGATGATTTCACTAAATTTCTATGTTAGCTCTATCCTTACTTGAATATTTTTAAGGCTAACACAAAAACTTCCTAAAGTGTTGTTTGTTGGACCGATTTGAAAATTTTAGAAACATGTCTTTGTGCATTTTGGTTCGTATGTGCATGCAGAAATTTGTTTTCTTTCAAAAACTGGAAGATTTTACTTTTTTAGCACTGCATTATTTTTTGTTGTTTTTTAAAGTAATCAGGATGCTCTTTCTAGACCTGGTGTCACAGTGACCCTCCCTCTCACCCTTACAGCTAGAATTGGAGCCCTCTCTAATTTGGAGCATCTTCAATACTGCTCTAAGCTCCTGATTAATGGTACAGGAGGTTGGTTGAGAGTAAATTGAGATGCTGTGTCCTGCAGGATTTAAATGTGCTGTTTCCATTGCCACATCCTGCTGATATAGTGGTTAGGGATTAAATTGAAGATCTAATTTGATGTGGAGTCTAATTATAAGCCTAGGAGCCTTAAACGCATATATTGCATTTATTATTCATTTAGTGTATTTTTGAGGTACTGTAGTTTTTATTTACAGTTTAATGCATATGCTGACTATTTGTATTATGAACTTCTTTCCCCCCACTCCTGTGATCAATAAAGCCTGGTTTGGATTATTATTTTTTTTTTAAACAGAAAATGCAACTTTGGAAACCATGAAAAATACTGCATTTTCCTTTCAATGAGAGCATATTCTGCGCTTGCAAAAATAACAATATTGCCATCTAGTGGGAGTGAAGATTTTGACCTGTCACGCTCCTCCCTCTAGATGCCCGTTTTCTAGCAGTTCTCTTGGAGGCATCACGAATGTTTCTAAGGAAGGTGCAGGAGTTCTTCTCTTTCCCTGAACTGTGGAGAAAGCTTGGCTATTTTATTGCTGAAGTTAATCCTGCATGTATTGCTGGAAAATCTGAAATATTTTCCAGGTGTATAAATCCAAATGTGGTTCTTTCCAAGCTTCTTTCTAAAGTACACTGTCAAAGGAAGCACAAGGTAGTGTTTCTATGCTATGATCTGTCAGAGTGATGGCACTTTGCAGCATGCAAATGAATTTTAGCCTTTGAACATGCCAATTTTCTAACACTCATAAAGACTATCAGAAAAATACATATTTTTCAAGTCTTTGTGCCAAACATACATTGGAAGTGTTCTAGTATATATGTGCAAAATTATATTGAAAATGTTCAGTGAAACAGAGCAGGAGGTTGGATTTGGATGAAGCTTTGGGATAAAGTGATTTCCAGAATGTTTTTTCTCCCTTTTCCCCCCTTTTGTTTCAGATCAAGGCCCCACTAGGGGATCATAGAAATGGAGATTGGATGACACCTGATTAAAATTTTTTTTGTTGCTTTGTAACACTATATTCAGCTTTTCTTGCCTTGTTACACTTTTTCCTCTGCAGCTGGCTAGATTTGGCTAAGTAGCAGGGGTTTTTTGGGGATTTAATCATAGCGTTTAATTAATCTCCCTGCTTTAGTCATCAGTCTGCCGCTTAGCAATGCAGGGTCCTAAGAACCTAAGCATTACTTCTAAATGCATTTTAGTGATGGTTTTAGTCCGTTCTCACGCCCAGTCTCTGTGCTTTTGAAGCAAACTGCTAAAAGAGAAATCACTATCACAGCTCTACCTCATTCTGTTTGTAAAGCAGAGAACATTAGCAGCGTCATAGTTACGACAGTGTCACTATTATGACTCTTTCTTCTCTTTCCATTTTCCCCCAGTCCTCCAGCAGTGAACTGAATTCAGTCTAGAGTGTTTTACATATCTCGTGTCAAGCAAATTGCTACCTGCCTTTCAGGAAACCTATATGATCCATGGAAGAGGCCAATCCATGTCTTTTCATTGTATTCAATACTCTTGACTCTTAATTATCTTTCTTAGCTTAAGGATATTAGTCTGTGTTTCATCAATTGCAATTGGTATCGCAAAGCTGCTTTTGTGTTCAGTGCTGCATCACTGCTGATGCTCTGTTCTTTCTGTTTGTATTTGGATGAGGCAAGTCAATATTGAATAATTTAGGAAGGCCAGGGTGGTGTATGGAGAGAATTTATAAGCTCTAAGTACTGAGTTGGCTTGGGAGCAATGTCTGGGACCCAACCTGCTCATAAGAAGCACTGTGTGATGTTTGCTTCCTTCATTTGGAACAGGACTTCAAAGTAATCAGAAGATATTTATTATAGGTCCATGTTTGTTACAGTGATAATACTGCTCACATTTTACTGTGCAAAAGGTAAAACTAAGAGAAACTTTGGACTAGGACCTGGTATCCATAATCAGTTCAAGAGAGCAGTAATAAGGGGAAGGCTGGCATACAAGTGGAGAAGTAGACAGTGAAAGTAAATGACTGCCTCAGTACTGGGTACTGGTGAAAACTGAGTGGCTTAATCTGTTTAGGTGGCATTCAGGGTTCAGGTGTCCCTTGGTCCTCTAGCCCTGCAGAATCAGGCTGTCCTGTAGCTGGGTATGAAACTCTTGGTTTGATGAAGCACTTCCCTGTTCCACATAAAATCACTCTTTCACCTTCAAAATCTCTGGTAAAACTCTGTAACCTTAAGCCTTTCTCACAGACTTTGTGCCTTTTCATAATGGCCCTAGACCCTTCATATGATTTCTTTGAGTAGCTTTCCCAGTGTTTCCTGTCATTGTATTTCTTGTAGACTGTAACTTCTGCTGGACAGAGACTGTGAAGGCTGTATCTTGTTTACTGTCAGTTGTCATCCAGGCTTGATTGATGATGATGTGCTTTAGTCTGGGTGATCATGTTGGTTTATATTTCAGAAGTAATACTACTGCTGGAAACAGATTTTTCTTCTCAGAGCAATGTTTCTGAAGTATTTTCATGGTTTCTAAACCATCTTCTCCTCATCTTTCTTGTCTCTCCTAGTGCAAATATTTAAATGCTAAAATAATCTATTTTAACAGTAATGCTCTGCAACCAAGAGAATAAAAGAACAAAGCTAATAAGGAGTGTGAAATAAATTAACCAGCAGCCAATGGTCTTTGTAAAAGTAAATAATTTTTAAGAAGATAAAAGGTAATTAGAATTAATCAGCAGGTGGTGTTACATTATTATGACAGAGAACTGACAGAAATACTTGCAATTTTCAGATTTTACATAATTTGGAAAATAAGGATCAAAGTGTTTTGAATTTTTCAAAATTTCTTTTATTACTATTATCTGATTCCCTCTTCTTTTCTATGTGAGAAGTATTTTGTGTGAAGAGTAGTATATGATTGCATTTCCATAAGGATGTTTTTTATTCACTTTGCCATATTTTTCTTTGTTAGCACCCTCTAAAAAGATTTTTTTTAAATTAGAACTATATGAAAGAGAAGAAATGGCTTGATAAAAGGAGGAGTGGTTCTTCAATCCCTATTTCAAATCCCTCTGGATTTTTAAGGAGCTATTCCCCCTAAAAACTGGCAAACATTTATGGATATGTTGCAGCAATAATCATTTCTATCTGCCCTCTTGCTCTTCTTTCTCAAAGAGAACACAGGTATCCTGAAATTACTACCTTGCTATTCTATAGCCTGGAAAAGAAAATTATTTACAGAGAACAAAATTTAGCTCAGACCATCTGCCCAAATTTTCCTTTTAATTTTCCTGCAGGTTTTCCAATTCATCCTACACTCTCTGCTTTTAGAGATACATTGCTAACGTTACTTAAACTTGGTTGGCTTTTTTTTTTTTTAAGAGAATTTGCATATGCACATAAATATGCTTGAAGTTATTTTAGGGACTATGTAATATCCTTATTATTGCTATTCTCAATAAGCCTGAGAACAGCAGGGTACTAGGGTATTTTTCCTCTTTGCCAGGGTGAATGTTGTGTTGTCAAGAACTTGGTAACATCTGCAACTCAAACCGTCTCATTTCCTCTTATCTGCTACTAAAAATTGAGATGAGGGACATTTTTTTTCTGTTTGTTGGTTGTGTGGTTTTGTTTTACCCCAAAGTACCATTTTTTGATTCAAGGGGGAAATAGGATTGTGTTTCTACTTTAATTACCTTATTTTGTGGCTTGAAAAATCAAGACCTTGATTTCTTGAGCATGTATTTTCCAGGTATATTAGCTATTTAAAGATCCTCCCTCCCTCCCTCTTTCTTTTTCAAATTTGTCTTCCCTGATTATTGCTCCATAGCTCATTACTATTCATATAGAGCTATCCTCTTGCTGCTCTTTGTATGTCTGCAAGGACACACAGTGGATAGTTAAGACAGCAACCAAATGATCTGAATAATAATGTGAAATACAAGATCTAGAAATAAACCATACGAACAGGAAAAATTACTTCAGCTTTGGAATGGCTAATTATATTGCACTTCATGTATTTTATGGTACATCCTATTTGATATCTAATTATAAGTACATTTCCTATGCAGTCTTCTCGATTTCTCAGGACCTTGTTCAGTCAGCTGTGCTCTTACTGGATAGTTCCTTTAAATGGTACCTATTGGCTATTGTCTGGTGCAGGAGGGAGCAGCAATCAGCTGGGCTGGAAGTTGTCAGCTATGTTATGTGTGAGCGAATCTGGCCTGGGTGATACACACAGCCCTTACAGACATCTCTCACCTTGCTTGCTTTTGCACGCTGGCACTGGAATGGTCGATTTCGGAAGGAAATGTGGGAGGCACTGAACTGCTCTGGCTTTCACTGTTATTTCTGTACAAGTTCAGCAAGACATCAGTGCTTCCACTTGCTGCATGTGTCACATTGCCCATGTATTTTCTTTTGGCAAGGTCCATCAGTTGAACATTGTAGGCTGTCACGAGGGCTACCTTCCACTTGTCCTGTAAGTGGACTTTCACTGATGGACCTGAGAGATAAAAATATAGATTAAAACATGTCCTAGTCTTTTGGGATCCTCTCTGTAAAGAAGCTAGAGAGCCTTGCTATGTGCGAAGCAATGACTCCAGCAGAACACCTGGGATGCAGAAATAGTACAACTGGGAACACTTCTCTTTTATTACAGGAGAGGAACTTTTAAGAATGGCTGAAATTTATCTCTTGGCAATAATTAGTAATCCATAGAGAAGTCTGTTCTTATGTAATTGTAGTACAACTACCAGGAAAATCTGCAATACTGGCTTTTGATCCAGACAGTTTTGTAGGCTGGAGCACAGGTGTTGAAACTGGGAGAAAAGAAATAAAAATTATCTCAGGTCAATGCTGAATTGTTTTGGAAAAAACAGGAAGCATGTTCCGCAACTTTACCTGGTATTTACTGTACGTTTGTGTATTTCTAGTTTTGTGCTGTTTAGTAAAATATGATGCAGTTGAAGTTTCCTTCCACATTTCTTCAAAGGTGTGTTGCCAAGTTAGCCTATTGCCCACAAAATTTTTCTTCCACTGTAACACAGGGAAAAGAAATTGGATAACAGGGGACATTCAGTATATTAAGGGTTTCACTATGAGTGGATTCCACTATGACATTAAAATCTGGAATTACAAAGATCTGTATGCTATAGCTAGCATGAGGTATATATAAATAATTGCCCTCTGAAACAATAATAGTAATCTTGTTCCTCTTCCATTTCCTTTTAGTGGAAATTTATGAGCTCACACTTCTCTTTTATTTGTGAGCTGCTCACAAATTTTTTGAGATTGCCCCAAAATAATTACATTTAAGCAACAAGATCTGTATACTACAGCTAACATGAAATTTCCCTCTTAGTGACTATTCCTTTTCACTTTGTAATTTCCAGAAACTTTCAATCTTTGCCTTGTTACTTAAATTTCACTATCTCCAAGCAAAAAACTGACTCCACCCTATGTATCCTGTAATCAGTTAAAATTTGTACTTGAATCTGAGAGTATTCCCTCAGTGGGAAATCAGGGAACATATTTTCCAAGATATGAGAATAATTATTACTGAAACATGCAAATCGAAGACTGGATGCATCAAAGGAGAGAACTTCCAAAAGCCAGAGCTAGCAGGAACCTCAAGAACCAAGCGTTGGCATCAGGGAAGTTTTGGGGGGAGTTGGCCTGAAACTTGGCTCACTTCTCTTAGGTCTAAAATTTATACTGATCCTAGAGTCTTAAGGAGTATATGTTGGTCACAATCTATAGTGTTGTGAATGGCATTCCTTTTGATAGGTGACCTGAAGTGTCTTTGGCAAGCCAGGACTGTCTTTCTAAATATTGTGTGTGTGTGCATGTTTGTTGGTTTGCTTGTTATTTTGGACTTGGCTTCTGAAGTTTGTTACATTGCAACACCTGTCAGTAAGTATTCTGAAACATAAGAAAAACCTGCCTTTATGTATGGAATTCAGTTTAATTCAACTGCAAAGTAAAGAGAGTGGTTTGTGTTCTATTTAGTGTTTTCAAAGTTGCAAAGTCGTTCTGGGGTTTTAAAGGGGGTCCTGAATTTTAAGAGTGGTATCAGAGGTAACTAAGCTTATCCATTTTTAGGGTTTCACACTAGGTGAGTTAAAAGGGTTTTCATCCTGGTCCCTTCTGTTATTTGCAGTTGAACTTAAGATGGTTGAACTGCAATACTAGCTTTGAACAGGATTTTCTGCTGATTTGATTCTTTGGAAGTGGAATTTAAATCTTCTTTATAAATGTTTGATAAAAAGAAACAAAACTCTTGAAATGTGTCTGGTATTCTCAGTGTGAAATTGCTGTCCATATAAAGGGAAAAAATGAACATGAGCAAAACTATTTCCAAAATATTATTTTTCAAGTACTTTCAAGATTACTCTCAAGTGTACCTAATAATTCTGCATCAGTAAATAATTACATGCAGGTTTTAGTTAAGCTTCTTATTCTGGTGCATGTACTGTGGTGCTCCATCTTGGATGGGTCACGGTTCAGAATCAGACCCACAGAATCCCCACAGACACCACAGACTTCACAGTGCTGCCTAGAGCTGTTTTGGAGAAAATGCTCTAAATTCTCCCTGTCTGACTTGTTTCTTCTGTGCCTCACAGAAAAAGATGAAAATGCCTGCCAGCTGTTTTCCCTTCCATCCACTCCTGCATATTGTGAAGGTTGTTTCTGGAAGTATTTCAACAAGTTTGTGCATACAGATTTCTATTAGATGGGATCAATAATTCCTATAATAACAGCTGAATCCTCTTATCATCTCAGGTGATTCTGGGAAATCGTTACATCATCAAAAAGTCTGATTCTGCAGTATTTGAAAAGTAATTTGCCTTGGTATTCTTGGCATATTTGTCATAGTATCGTGAATAATGTATCCACAGGTTCTTATTTCCAGAATGTATTTAGTGGGAGTATAATATAGTTTGTAAATATATCTAAACTAAATTAAAATCATTCAGAAACTCACAGAAGTCTCTACTCCAAAGAATTACTCATTGCAGTGGTGTTTTCAAATATAAGGATTCAGAGCAAGAGCTGCATTTACCAAAATAGAATGTGGTAAGATCCCATAGGTTGCAAACTTGCAAAGTAGCTTTTCAAAAGTTCCTGCCAGGGAATTTCAGCTGTGTGGTACAGGTAGCCTTCGGCTGAGCAAACCAAACTGGGCACTGGGTACTCCCTTCTGCCCTGCTGCCTCCCCCTCCACTGCTCCCTGCGAGCAGCACCACTCTGCAAACGCTCTGCACCGTGCAGCTGCTGCAGCCCCAGCACGGCAAATGTGATTACCTCAGTGGAGAACGCCTTTTAGGGAGCGGGGGTATTGATTCTGGAATAATGGCCCTTTTATCTTTCACTTATTTTTCAGCTTGCAGCGATTGGCTTTTTCTTCTTATTGCTCCCATGGATCTATTTCAAAACCAGCATGATATTTGTAGTTCAGCAGAAATAAATGGCAAGGAGCATCCTCTGTCTCTTCTATGAATAATGAAGCAGCAAGGGAAGGATTTGGTCTGTAACATCAGTAAATATATTGATGGGAAGGACAGGAAGGAATTAAATACTTGTGTACCTGTATGTAAACCATCTTAATTCTATGAAAGAAACTATTTTTTAAAGGTATTTGAAGGCTGATTTTTGAGTACCTATTGGAAAAAAAATTGTTGGGGTCGTAAATTTAGCATTACTTCAATTTGCACGATGTAAATAACAGAAAAAAAAATCTTACAATAGACATACAATAGACTTTTCATGGCTTTTCTACACCTCCCAGAGCTATGCTGGGAGAGCTGTTTCTGCCACTGGCCACAGAACTTCTTGGGCTCAGAAGCTCTGAACACAAGAGCCCTGAAGCCCTGTGCTTTCAGGTATATGGTCCCTTCTCACTGATAACTAACTTTTTTAGAAGCTTTGCCCTAACTAAAAGAACTTCTCCATGCCCACCAGCAAGCAGATTTCTGCTTCATCTCACCAGTCCTGATTTGTATCCTTGCTCAACTTGTTGGAGACCAAATAGCCTTTAACTTTTTCATCACAAAATGACTTTCTGACCTGAGTACCTTTTACTCTCTTCTTATTCTCAGTAGCCATCCTTTCACTGGTATTCTTACTAGTGCTTTTAGGTTTTGTCAAACTCTGCTGCATGGGCCCTGATAACCTTAGGGTTAACCTTCACAAACAGCACTATCTTATCTTTCCTGTGAAATTTCCAGTAAAGGTGACAAGTAGAATGTTATGTGGATGAGTTGTGTGGAACGGCATATGCTAAGTAGGATCCGAAATAGGACTGTCAGTATTTCCCATGGGTACTCACCATCAGGGTATTGAGAACCATGTTTTCTTAACAGTGTTTGATAGTTTTGAGTGGAACTCTCCCACTGACAAACACTGTAAACACGAGCTGGACACACTGTGACAGAAACCTAGCAGAGCAAGGAACTTAAAATAAGACTCCACTCCTCTGTGTAAAAGTACTGGATTGAATAGATTTTCCCTTCCAGCTGAGGAAAAGTACAGCACTGGCAATTAGAGGGATTGTGCTGTGGGGGGGAGGATGGAAAAGGAATGCTGTTCTATACGAGTGCTAAAAGCAGAGATAAGGACTTCATGAATGCTGGTTATCGAGGTGGGGTTAACCCTGCCCGATAGCCTGCCTGGCAATTTGCAAAATTTATGTTCTGTTTCTGATAGACTTGGAGAACAATCTGTGAACCAGCCTGGGGTAGGTGCTGCTGCAAAATTTCATGAGCTTTTGCCTGTATTCAACAGCAGCTGAAATTATTTGAATGTCACTGACATTTTGTGGGGTTAAAGTTAGGTCAGAGTTTAACCTTATAAATGAAATACTGTTAATGCTTTCTCCACGTTAGATCATTACAACCTATGTATTTCATGGATGTATGAGATGGACTCGAACGAGGTGAATGGAAGCAGGAATGATTTCTCTTCTGATAAGAAGCAGCCCCGTCACCCTGAGAATGCCCAACTGGGACATTTTTTCCTTTTGGTGAAGTGCAAGGAATAGTACCTCGTTATTATTTCTAACAGTGGCAGTTATTGCTTGGGAAAGGTGATACATTATATATATATATTTTTTTTTTAATTTGACCCTCCTGTACCATGTGGCTGGATCACAGTAGAGTGCTGGGAGCTCTGGAGATGGCACTGATATGTGGCAAAAATCTATTGGAGATTTAGAGATGAATACAGCACAAAAGTAGGAAATATTCAGGGATTTTATTATCGCAGGGTACTTCCATCTGTTATATAATTTTCTAAAGAATAACATCCTTCTGTGGAATTCTTTGTGCCGTAGCAATCCATCCTGTTTTTAATTACAGGGTTCTGAGGGATAATTAATAATGTAATTTTTATGTCCTCTAAGACATGAACTAGAAAAGCTTTCTAAACTTGGAGGTTGAAAGTTCTTCTGCAGAGTCAAACTTCTTAAGAAACTTCTGATTCTCACATAATGGGGATGGCAATTTCAAAAAGGCAATAAATAATTTTTTAATCAAAAATGAGATGACTGCAGTTTCAACTTGTAAACAAAATGCAGAGCAGTTAGAAAGTGCGTGATAATTCTGAACTGGTTGCTTTCCACTGCAGCAGGTTTTATTTACACATTCATATTGGTATTTCTGTAAGTGAATTCAGTTTGATTAATCTGAGAAGTACTCATTTACTGTTAGTCCAGTGCTGAAAAATGTTTGATATCACAAGCACAAAAGCATCCTGTCATATTTCTTGTCTTTTGACAATTTCCCCAAGTAAGTCAGTTGCTAATATAAAAATTACAGAGCATA
Organism: Rhipidura dahli; assembly: GCA_013399225.1. Classification (NCBI taxonomy): domain Eukaryota; kingdom Metazoa; phylum Chordata; class Aves; order Passeriformes; family Rhipiduridae; genus Rhipidura; species Rhipidura dahli. The sequence goes on from VXAC01001974.1 coordinate 751,883, forward strand.
GTAAAGAAGGGATTGAAGAAAAATAACTTTGTTCCATATATAAACAAAACCCAAACAAACAGGATATGTGGATTCCTGAGATGAATTAGCACTGTAGCAAGTAAAGATGAGATAATTCACTGATGGACACACTCTGCTGCTGGCAGACACAGGGTTATGATGTTTACTTCTTTTGTACTTTGTGGTTGGGTTTGATGCTACATTTTAGCAGGATTTATGTGGCCTCCTGTGAGTTTTAGTTGAGCAGGCATCAGTGGGCATTGTTGAAATAACCAGGCTTATAGGAGTTAAGCTGCAGTATTAAAAGTGTTTGTCCTTCTCTAGGCAGTTCTTCAGTGAAATGAAAATTGGGTTGAAAAATGTTATTGTTACATAATAAGCCAGAGAATGCTCTACTGGAACAGCAAAATTTAGAAATACTGCTGTGGCTGTAAAGCATCAAATATATATATAAATATGTCAGTTGCTGTGGCAAAAAGGAAGTACAGACATTTGTGCTTGTCTTGACTGATTTACCACATGAAATTTTGAGATGATGCAGAAAAAGAGTATAGAGCATCACATAGTATTAAAGAAGTGTTAGCCAGTTTTAATTAAGGGGCATTCTTGATCTACTCCAGCCTTGCTTGGGTGTCTGCTCAGGCTTTCAAGGAGATTGACCAGGCTCATTTTGTGGGGATTCTAATTTTGAGGTTTTGTTCAAGTTACTATTTCTTACTGAGGGTAAGGTGGGCTGGCCTCACAGGACACCGATGAGGTGAGGAGTGAAATACTGTCCCCAAGTGCCAGCCCCTATAGCTGCTGCCAGCAACCCAACAGTAGGGCTTAAGGGAGCAGTGGGAGCTTCTTGCAGAGGTGGGAGCTGCTAGCAAGGCTAATTGATGCCATGCATGTCCTTCTTGGTGGCTGGAGGACATCAACCATGAGCAGGCAGAGGCTTGGTGTGGAGCTGGTGGTGCAGGCAGGTAGACCCACCAGCTAGGCTGAAGTAGGTAGAGACCAATGTGCAGCACTGTCTCTATGCAAGGTGGCAATGATCTTTGCTGGTCAAAGGAAGCTTTTGAAGAAAGAAGCCTTGACTGTGAGATGTAGGTCCCTACCTGCCTCACTGAAGGACAATTTATCCCAAAGTCTGTGCCTGTGGACAGGCACTTGAAGGGATTCATCAGTGAAATCCTGGTGAATCCTCACACATTCGTGGTGTGAGACCACTCCTTGGTGTCTCACACAGCTCTTGCTGCAGTTCCTTGGAGCAAGTCTGGGCTGTGCCACCCTGCGCTCGCCCGCGGTGCCCGCGGTTCCCTGGCCAGCAGTGGCTTCAGGCGAGGCGAGGCGGCGGCCGTGGTTGCGCTGAGGCGCTGCCGCGGCTCTGCCCGGGCGGTCGGGGTGACCATGGTGGAGAAGCAGAGGTGCTGTGTGTGTCCCCGGCTCGGGGCTGTGAGGCCGCTGGAGAAACAGAGGTGCTGTGTGTGCTTTGGGCTCGGGGCAGTGAGGGCGCTGGGGAAGCAGAGGTGCTGTGTGTGTCCCCGGCTCGGGGCAGTGAGGCCGCAGGAGAAGCAGAGGTGCTGTGTGTGTCCCCGGCTCGGGGCTGTGAGGGCGCTGGGGAAGCAGAGGTGCTGTGTGTGCTTTGGGCTCGGGGCAGTGAGGGCGCTGGGGAAGCAGAGGTGCTGTGTGTGTCCCCGGCTCGGGGCAGTGAGGGCGCTGGGGAAGCAGAGGTGCTGTGTGTGCTTTGGGCTCGGGGCAGTGAGGGCGCTGGGGAAGCAGAGGTGCTGTGTGTGCTTTGGGCTCGGGGCAGTGAGGGCGCTGGGGAAGCAGAGGTGCTGTGTGTGTCCCCGGCTCGGGGCAGCGCTGGATGCCGCAGCGCTCGCAGGCTTCGGCCAAAGCCGCTCTGAGGCTGCGGCCGGGCCGGGCCGGCCCTGCAAGCCGCGGGCAGCTGCGAGGGGCCGGGGAGGGCACAGGCTGGCCGGGGCACGGCAGGGACACAGCGAGCTTCCTCACACGCTGAGAAAGGAGAGCTGTCGGCCGACACCATGCGTGGGAAGAGCAGCCACAGGCAGCGTTAACTTCTTGTGCTGTGTCTTTCGCGTATGAGGCTCCCTGCCCTATGTCAGTCTGCCGAAAGCACCGCACGTTGCAGCGGTCGGGTGCTGCTGGGCATTTCAAGGGCTGGTTTGTTCGTATAAAACTAAAACGTTGGGTTTGCCGCGGTGGCATGTGGAATTGAATGTGTATTTAGACCAGTGATTTTGGCGTTTTCTATTCCATGTGTTTTCTTCTTAAATCTGATCTTTGCTTAGATGCTTCTAATGGGAAGGATTAAGCAAAATCGTGGGAGAAAATTAGGGATTTTAAAGTAAAACTCATTTATTGAAGAAGTTAAGTAGGTAGTAATCCATTTATACATGTTTTACTGTTCTGTGTTTGTAGATTAGAACTGTTCCTGTTATTTCTGTTCAATTTGCTTTGGGTGGGACAAAGTATATGAAACTAAAACTAGAAAAGCTTTCAGTTATTTTGTTTCTGGGAAGGGTAAGTCTTGGATGTGTTAGTCTCACGTTGACCTTTGACAGGGCCAACAGGTTTTTGGATGGGAGTTGTAGCTTAAGTTGTTCTGTTTAGGCTAAAAGCACAAATGTTCAATAAATTGTTTCCAAGTTGCTATGGTAACACACTTAAATTTCTTTTCAAAAATAAATCTACTTTAAATTTTAAGTCCGATATTGAGTAATATTACTGAAAAGTTACCAGTTTATAACCTTTTAGAAAGTGACTGTACTGTAACCAGAAGTGTTCCAAATAAATAATTTTCATAACAAGGGGCAATGGATAACAATTTGAATTCTCATTGTTAGCAAGGTGATTAAGAAGCACGTGCTGCTGGTGGTCAGGTTCTGGTGAGCTGCTTACAATTTTTTGAGTCATCTGCTGCTTTTCTGTAAGTTTGGTAGTCGGTGAAAAAAGAAAGAAAATTTAAATTGTAACTATTTTTTTCATGGAAAATCAATATAATTACAAGAAATCTGACTTCTGTTTGTGGCAACCAACCTTGTGTATATGGAGAGTGTATTTGTTTCAAATTAGATAACTGTTGAGAATTTTTGCACAGATTTGCAAATAATCTTTAAATTGGATGAATTGCTGCATTTTTTCTTAGCTTCCCGCTTATTTGTCTGTTTATTTATTTGAAATTTCAGAGGATAACTTTCTTAATCCTCAGAATTGTCTCGCTAAGGTTGTTTAGGAAACAAGCTATATACAGAGATGTAAATCCTGAAGAATTTTCCTTCCCTTTCAAGAACAATGGATTTCATAGAATAGAATCATCACTGGAATACAAGACAATTATCAAAGGCCATGAGTAACCTCAGAAAAGGCACTGCCCTAAAAAGAGGCCAGACGGCATGAAGGTAACACTCATGGCACCAATCCAAAAGGCTGTGATTTTTGTGTCATGTTCATAAGCCTTTATCCAAAGAAGCCATACTTTTGTTAAGGACTGCTTTTTCTGTTTAGATTTTTGGTGGGCTTTTGTTGTTGTTGTTGTTTTCAATTTTGCAGGGTTTAAAGAGCTAAGTAGTTGTAATTCTGCCAGTATTCCTGATTTTAACAATGCAGAAAGCCTTTCTACCAAGTTTAATGGCAGGGAAGGTCCACGCCTTTCCAGCTTGGACCTGAAAATCCTTTCCTTCTTTTTTAATTGCCTTACAAAATGGCCTGCTCCTGCAAAACCACTTTCTCACAACGGTGGGTGAATGGCTATACAGATTTGCTCTAGGAAAGAAGTACAGACAGTCACATTTGGGGAAATGAAACCTGAAAATCTTTGGGTGGAAGCTTCAGAAACACCAGGTTGATTAAAAATGTACATTTCTCTGCAAAGCAAAGGGATATCACCTTGGGAGGGTGTTTGAGCGAGAAGGCCTTCCAGGCTGTGCTTGCTTATGGAGGGGGTCATGCTTCCAGCTCCACTGGGTGTTTCTGAATGTCTTATTGTATAAATTAAGAAAATAGATGGGGAAAGCAGGTGGAAATCCCTCTGGGGGATTTTGTTTTTAACTTGCTATAATGGTTTAATAGTTAGCAGTTGGAGCTAAGCAGGTGTTTTAAGAGCTCTTATTTAACAATTATCACTCATTTCCGGCCTTCCTGTTTGTTCAGGCTGCTGGAGAACATCACAGAATCAGCCAACTGCTCTCAAAACCTCTTTTAACCCTTTGTCATCCAGTGACGCTGGGAAAACCTCCTGTCAAAGAGCCACATGGGTGAAGGATGAAGGACACAGCACAAAGCTGTTGTGCAAAGACTGTGACGAATGTAAACAAGGCTCTTGCAAATTTTGGAATGCATAGGAGCGTCGCAACACTGTAAAAAGATAGTATCCATGTTTCATCTCTTTGATTAGTATTTTGGGTCAGTTAGGGAGAGAACTAAGGGAAGCTCATGGACCTTGTTCAATTTGGTACTTTTCCTTGGGTTTTTTATGTTCAGTTATTTTTGTCCTACTCCCTTAACACTTTCTATTACTTATTGGCCCAGGACACGACAGACACATGAGGATTTATGAAGAGGATGGCATTACTTAACCATCCTTCAAAAGCTCATGTAATGCCCCAAATATTCTTTGTTGTGAATCATTGTGATAAATCAGAATTTGGAAAAAATATTAGAAAGTTGTGAAAGATTTCCTTTTGTCATTAGCAATTGTTGTTCTGTTGATAATATGCAAGTGAGTTTTTTATCTACTTGTAATTGTTGTTCCATAGATTTGTTGTTCCTAAGCTATGGGAAAAGTGTGATCTTAGTCAAGATTTTAAAATTAAAACACTGAGAGCACTCTGGAATTTGGTATTTGGACACAGAACCAACTGGAAGTTTGTGAGGGTTTTTGGTTAGTCATGTAAAAAGGCTTATTATCAGATGGCTCACATTAATATTTGTTCATAAAATGAAATAAACATCAGCAGTTATTTTCTGGGGCGTACGTGTAGTCTGCTTGCTGCATATGTCTGCTTTTTCAAGCAGGGAGTCTTTAAGAAGCTGTCTCAGCATGTCCAGAAATCCTGCTATACTTCCTTGAGAGATAAAAATGGAACAAATGCTTTTTAGTTGGAGTGCCTCTGCAGGTTGTAGAGATGGGTAGGAAAGGACAGGCTCCTTACTAGTAATGGCCCTTGAGTCATGAGTCCTGGTGAGAGTAAGAAATCTGGGATGTGTGTGTCCATTCCTACATTTGCATGCTGCTGATGGTGTTCATGCTACCTTCAGCCCTGTTCATACTGGTATAAACATGCACTTTTCCTCCTTTTCCTGAAATTATACCTCAGTCCTCCCGGTGTAACCAGGCTTAAATCAGGCCAGATGTAAGCTCTGCTCTGGCAGAAAGGCTCTTGGTGAGGAAACTGTTCCTACCATCAGAAAAGCAATTGTTCTGCATGGGAGGGTGGGGAGGAGTATGCCTTGTGTGTGTGTGTGCACATGCATCCCACAGATGGTGTGCAGGGTCTGTGAGGTTACAGGGAAGTGCCTTCCCTATGAACCCTTTCATGCACGTGTCTATGCCCTGTGTCTCTTCTGTCCTCTGCCCTGGTACCAGGTACCATTCAGCTCAGGAAAGTCTGATTGCAAGTTTAAAAGTGTTGCTGAATATGATGTTACAAGCTTTCTTCAGTTGAAATCACAAAGTGTTTTAGTTTCACAGTTTGAACAGGCTTGAGCATGGTGGTAAGAAAGCAGTACAAATGGGTAAAGCAAATTTACATTAAGCATGGAAGTAGTAAAATAGATTTGCACTCTTAATACACTATGGATTTGATCCTCAAAAGAGAACAGGGGGAAAACCCAGTATCTTGTATTCTGGTTTGAGTACCTTTTGGTTTCCTGGTAAGGAGTGTATAATAATTTCTCCTGTTTCCTTTTAAGATAAAGTACATATTCTACAGATTTTTTCTCTCCCAGATTTCCTGTTTGTTTTCTCATACCATGTCTAAAATCAAAATTCACAATTCATCAGTGGGAGTTAATAAATCCTTATACTGAAAACCTGAGGACACAAAGTAACAGAAACTTGTGAATGATTTCCAAGGGAAGGAACAGAAGTGTGTACTTGGAATGCCAAACCAGATTGTTATTCCTTGAAGTCCTCCAGAACAGGAGGTGGGTCTTTTATCCTGGAGCTTCTGTATGGGCTCAGAGTTCTCACAGGCACCCTTCAGAATTACTGCTGCAGAAATAACAATTCATTACTCTTGCTGAGAGCCTACATTGTCTTGTAATGTTCTGCTGGAGCCACTCTACTCAGCTGAAAGGATTCTTGGCAGCAGAGTTGGACTTGGTACTGCAAACATCTGATTCAGCTTATGACAAGGTCAATATTCCTGGCCCAGGTGCTCAGTGCTGGTTTGCATTTATTTTTTTTCCAAGGTGTGTTGAGGATTTGGAGGCATAATCCAGGAGACTTTGAGAGCTTGATTCCTCAAGTTTTGTTTCGGACATCTAGCTTCCATTAATTTCAAGTGAAAGTTGTCCAAATGTAGATAAATCCCTCGGTAGGTAGATGGTTATGGACGACAGTATTTTTATTTTTCTTTATTCAAGCATGCTAGTAGTTGAAGGGTTGCATGAGTAGTATGTTAGGTACTCTTTTCTGATACGATGATCTTAAATGAAGTTTTTGTCTTTTCCAGCTGGTGATCTATTGTTTGTCTTTTGCAACTATTGTCATTTGGAGCAATCTTCCTCAAATATTTTGCCTCTGTGACTCTTCAGCTAGTCTCAAATCTCACATGAGGATCTGTCTTTTATGGTGAAGTAGAAGAGAAGGTTTTGTATAATGTGGCTGTTTTTAAATTCCTACTTTGCTCTTCTTTTTACTACAGACAACATAAATTTATTTGAAATTTTTTTAGATTTTTAGGGTGCTATTTTGTATAGCTGGTAATGACAATTTATTGTTTTGTATTATAGGTAAAAAAAATCACAGTTCAGACACTTACTTTTAAAATAATATTAAGAGGGTTTAGTCAGTCTGTGATAAAGGAGCATGTGAAATATTTTAAAAAGTTGGTTCACTAGATAACTTGAGTTGATTTCTTTATAAAGAAATTTTTTTTCCTTATTAAGTCTACCTCTTGTTATTTTTTTTTCTTTTTTTAAGTTAATGCTCAACTTGGGAGTGTAACATTGAAACACAGAATTACTCATTTTGTGTGGAAACAGCAGGAATTAATTCAGCAATTGAATCTGCATTCAAATTCAGATTAATTAATATGTGATGTAAGACCCTATGAGATCACTCTATGCCCAAATTAGTGCTCTTTCCCTTTCATATATTTTCTCTCCCCATGATAGTCTTGGAAGGAATTTTCTTTCTCTTTGTTGTAGATAGCTTATAACAATATCAAAGACAAAGCATGATTATAAAATTTGCAAGATTTCATTTCCTTTTTTCTTCCTAACACATGCTCTGAACAGAGAAGTTTCAAAACTTTTCATGTTTGTGGCAACTAGAAGTGGATGTGCGTGTGATTCTGAGAGATGGAATAATAACAGATGTTCCCAAAAGCAATAGGTAATTCCATGGTAATTCATCAAGCAAGAACATACAACCTAGGGAAAACCAGGCTTCTTGTAAAGGGAGCATTCTCAGCTCCAGGTGTATAAATCAAAGACTTGGTTTATACCAGGCTCTCTTTTGGTAGGCCAGGAAATGTAACAAGTTTTCTCTAGAAAAAAATCAAATAATGTCGTTCCTGTAAAAGTTTACAGAGTGTTCTTTTCATGTAATAGGAGACTCCTCGACAGCCTTCTCCTGAGGGAAGGCAAGCATTTCTTCATGTTATTTATTTTATTTCATTTTCAAGTGCCTTAGCCTTATGTCCCTTCAACAATAACATCAGAAAAATTCTTGACATCTTCCTTGAATATTCTGACTTATAACACAGCCACACAAAATTCTTTGCTTATCTGAAGCTCAGAAATAAAGGAATGCAATGGGTACAGAGGCTGCAGTGCCAGCTTTTTAGTCCTATATCTGCCAAGTAAGGCTGAAGCAGATTGGCATCTTAATTCGTTCCTAATGTGTTTTTAGTAGGTACATCAAGACTGAACTCTTTTAAGAGAGGCTTAATGGATGATGTGATGTTTTCATGTGCTTAGAGTCCAAAGTTTAGGATGGCTTTTGTAATAGTGCTAAGCTTATAAATACCAGGTAGATTGCATAGATACTCTGTGATTGCAAACAGCAAAAATGTTCCACAACTGAAGGTGCAAAGAAGAATAACAAATCTCTCAGTTTCAGGAATTTTGTGTGTTGGGAATGGCGCTTGGCTTGCGCATGGTGTTCCATATTCCTGTCCTTTGAAGTTGTAGGGGGTGGTATTTTTTTCCCATGCGTGTTACTTATTTTCCTTTGCTCATCCTCTGTCCTCCATGAATTTGCTCTTGTGTTGTGAGGATAACACAACTTGAAGTCCTGTGCCCTGCATGCAGGCTGCAAAGGTGGTCTCTGAACACTTCTGGGCACATTTTGGGTTCCAGATAACACTGAGCTAGTAAAACTCTGTGATTCAGTGTGCAAAGCTGCTTCTTGTAGGCATAGAAGGTAAGGGTGAATTATTTTACCCTTTATGTTCAAACATTTCCAAGAAGGGAGCAAAACTGAAAATAACACCAAAGTGAGATGTTACTGTTACATGCACTTTTGAGTGGTTTCCCCTTCTTCAGTCCTTATTCTCCCATAGAATAGCAGTGTTTTTCCATATTGGAAATGATTTCTGAAGATTATTCTATGTGGGATCTTTATTTATATTTATCTAAGTTAGAGGAGTTTAAAAAAATCGTATTTGTGTACACTGTTTTTAAAGTAGGAAATATAAGCTAAATCTGGATTAATTTCCATAAAGTAAAACTGGATTAATTTTTCAGATTGAGATTTGTGGACTTGAAGGGGGGTTATACAGTTTGTACAAACCACAGTATCTTGCTCAGTATCTTGCTTTCTTCAAGTAGAAAGTAGGAATCCTCACTTTTAACCTGTTCTACAGAATTTGTATTAGCATGTTAATTCATTTTTAGCTCCAGGGTATTTTATTTTCAGCATTTGTATGATGCATGCAACTGTGGAAGGAGTAGAAGAATTGATTAAGCTTTGGGTTTGGAATGCCATGCTCAAACACAGGTCTGCTGAGACCTTCATTTTTCGAGTTTGATAAAACTAATAAAATTTAAAAGGAAAAGTATTGTGTGTTTGTTCCTGACAGATCTGAACCGGGCAGCATTGGAACAATATGAAAGTTTTTGCTGTAGAGCTTAAAATAGGGTTTCATTCGGCTTTCCTGCTGAAGTTCCCCTCTTTCAAAAGCTACTCTGTATTCTTCTGATGCAACATCCCCGAGCTGGCTATGTGTGGTTTGTATAAACTTGAGGGATGAAAGTATCCCTGACTATTGTTGCATGGGCATCTTTAATTTTGTGTCATCTGTTTAGTGACACTTGGTAAAGTCAGTGCACCACAAATAGTGGAATAAGACAGAAGAAAAGCATGGATGGGCATGCTCGTAACTGTATCTATAGTGCCAGGTGTTTTCAAGGAGAGTAACTCTGAGATTTATAACTAGATGGTTTTTCTGTAATGTGTTTCTGATTTGTCAAAGATACCAAATGTCCCTTTCTGAAGTAAGCCACTCTTTCATTCTGCTTTTATCAGCTGCATCTCTTTCTGTGGAGCATTTCTGTAGCAGTAGAAGTGGTCATGAGAGGGAGATGATTTAGGGGAGAGATATAAAATACTGTGTCAGGACTTAATTTCATTCTGTCTCTCCCCAAATATGTTTCTAGTAAACATGGAGCCTTGAGGTCTGACAGTTTTTTTTTTTTTTAATTTTGTTTTTGAACCTTTGGATGACCAAGCCCAGACATTATTGGGATGCTTTTTGAACTTTGGTTTGCTAGAGCCAGAGTCACTGACAGCAGTCTGATACACACTGCAGTCAGTAGGAGGTTTGGTAGTTAGGTAGGTTTTGGACAGCTCATTATCTTTGAAATATCTCTGAAGTTAACTTGTTTTATTACTTCAGACTGAAGCCAAGTAAGCCCGCTGCTGTTGCTGTGCTCTCCAAAACCGTCTTTCCATTTCAAATAATATCTCAAAGCTCCCTGGAAGGACCTGCTGTCTACAGAGTGAGAGCTTCAGTAGCTTTCAGTTTTCCCTTCTCTGACAGAGGTTTGTGGTCACCTTTGTGTGGAGGGCAGCAGTGCCATAAGCTGCCAGTGTTCCAGTGTGTGATCCCTCACAACAGCTCTTACGCTGCCTTTATTTTTGCAGTGTGAACTCAGTGGTTCTCCTGATTCATGTACGAAGTGAGGGGAAGTACAAGGAGGGTAAATGGGTGGGAGTAAAGCCCACAGTTTGGTCTGACGTGTGCTCTGCTTGCTTAGCTATAGGCGAAGAAAGCCATGCTTGTATTCATTTTGTGTTGCCATTTTTAATTACTCCATAAACAAAACAATATTATTTAATTACTCCATAAAAAAGCCACTATTATTGACATGGTGCAGAAATAACAGTGATTTAAAGCTCTCAGACAGTGTGATATTCAGTAATTTTATAGAAAATAACAAATGCTTAGTGATAATTAAATTTTAATATATTTCATGCTTAGCTGCTGAAATATTTTGGTATAAAAATACCTTTTCAAATAACTGCTCAAATTTCTATAAAAAGCTACCACAAAATAGAAATTCAAGAGTCAGAGTAGGAGGTATCTGAAGCAGTTGTTGCTCTAATATAAGTTAATTGGATTGTGAGTCCCAGAATGAGCTGCTATTTCTTGAACTCTCAGAATTAACTGTAATTTCCATCATGTAACTAATATAGAATCATGTTTTTAAAATGTGCCTTGGTTCATGGTTATAAAATCAAAGCCATCCATTATGAAAATCATTCTGAATGAAATATTGATTCATCCATTGTTGGTTAATTTTGTACCTGAAAAAAGTCCTTGAGAACTGATGGTTTCGTAGATAAAATGTCACTTCTCAAAATGCTGCAAACTGAGTTTTTGTGTATGTTGTCTTTCATTCCAATATTGTTTTTTCTTGCCAAATTGCCTGTTTGGGCTTGTGAGATCCATGCAATGTGCCTGTGGAGTCAGAGCACTGGTGTGTCTCTCTCTGTTGTTCTTAATGCTGCCATGTTTGCTGCTGCTTGTGGTTTTCACTGCTTATTTTATAACAGAATTTGAGAGGAGGATGGAAACCTCATCCCATATAATGGTAACAAAATAAATTCAAGTAAACTACTCTGGTCGTAAGTTTACACGTTGCTGAGTCAGAGAGGTCCAGTTCCTTCCTTTGATATTGTTTGAGCAGTGAGAACAAAGAGAAGTAAAGAGTTGCCTTGAGCTGTGGTAAATCTGTGGTAGTAGCAGTCAGAAAAGCTGACATTGTCTACCTTAAATTCTACAATTTGTCAAGGAGTGAAGGGCTCAGGGGGTGAGGAGCATCAGCAGAGTGCAGTGTGGCTGCCAGGTTGTGCCTTCTGCTTGCTTGTAGAGTGTTTTGGGATATACCTGCTTTAGAGATGTCACTCAGATGTCTGTGGGATCCTGGCTGTCTCAGGGGTGACAGCACTCCTCGACGCCAGAGTTCAGTGTTCAGCTTTGTCCTGAAGTGGAAAAAACTGCCATTAAAGTATTTCTAAAATAACTGGCAATGTTTCAGGTTTTACTATTGTGACTGTTCGTAGTTCCTCCCCCCCCCCGCCCCCAAACAACAACCCCCAGATTTTCTTTTGAAATTATCTAAGATGAAAATGCCAACAGGTCATGATTCAGATTTAACCCAATTTTTTATAAGGTTTTCAAAAAAATGAAAAATAAAAATTGGGGTAACCAATAATCTTACATTTAACGTTAAAACAACTTTTGCATTTTTTTCCTCAGCAGTTCCTCAGGTGTATGGAAAATGCTGCTAAATTGCTTTAGTTCTGAACACAATTCCAAAGTTGCATAATCTCTCATTTTTATTTTTTTCTAAGGACAGTATAAGAAAAATGACCAGATTCCTGAGAATTAGTCACATCTTTGTGGCTGAATACCAGGTACTATTTGAGCCAGATTCTGAGAATGCTAACATTGTCATCCTTTATTCATTACTGGATCCTGCTGCATCTCTAAATTCAGTAGTTAGCAACTTTATTACCCTGCATACATGTATATATGTAAACTGCATTTTTAGAGAGGAAGCCCTTCTCCTTGATGGAGGAGTGGTTTGGAAACAGGATAAATTAAAGGCCCTTTTACAGTTGGCTGCTTTGCAGAGAATGAAATCTGAAACAACCCTAAAGAGAAACTGTGTAGATTCCTGGGAGAAGTTAAAATGTAACATATTTGACCGAGCCCCAAGCAACAGATTGGACAGGGTCAGAGAATCAGGAATGGAAACAGTCCAGCTCTCTTAAGAACTCTGGAATATTACAGACATCATGAACATCTATTGGATTCCCCAAAAAAGCCTTACTTAAAGGGGGGTTCCAGATGGTAAACAAGGTCATATCCGTTCATTAATCATTTTCATCTCAATTACTAGCAAGAAAACTACACTGCAGTAAAAAAAACAGGGAAGGGGGTAAAACAAAAACATTCAAAACCAAACAATGACCGCCCTCCCTTTCTTACCCCTCCCAACCCTCCCACTCCCCACCCTCCCAAACCCACACAAAAACTTCCTTCCCCAATACAAAGGTAACTTTCCTGGCTCTTCTGTCCCTGAGGTCTCTGGAGTAAAGGGACTAGTGCTGTCACTGTGCTCAAGCAAATCTTGGAAACTGTTTCTATTCTTTTTTTAGAAAAATCTAAGTATGTAGTTCCCATTTCAGATCACCTGTTGAGTTTTTCTCAGATAAGAGTGCTCTGAGAGTTTTGAAACAAGCCTGGATACAACTAAGTTTTGATTATAGGGCTGTCCAAGGCAGAGGTTTCTGCAGGCTGTGTGGGATAACGCATATGAAAATTGTAGGCCAACCATGGAGGAATGAGGAACAAGAGTATCCAAAACTTAGATGCATTCCTGAGGAAGCCTATCCTGCCTGCCTCCACCCTTCTTACAGCTGACAGATTTTTCATGACACTTCCCCCAGGTGTGAAATTATTCCTCCTTCTTATGTAGGCTGCACATGGGAGGATTATGGGAGGTCGACATTTTAAAAACTGGCTGGAATTGAGTAAAAAAAAGTGTACTGAAGGCCAGATAGACCTGCTGCAAGACCTTTCTCTGCCCTCTCTGTGTGGAATTGGAATTGCCTCATGCTGTAAACCCCCAGTGGAAATTTTTTTGTAAACGAAGTGCTAAGGTTCCATACTTTGTGGGAAGAGATAGGTGCACCATGGCAGATGTATGTGCAGGGCTATCAATAGGCTACACTAGTGGTTTATTGCTCCTAGTCAGTTTAGCAGCTCAGGTTATCAATATGGCAGCATGCTTAGAACCTGCAAACTCCAGTGTACATGTTGGAAAAAAACATGGGGCCCTAGTTGCACAAATGTGTTAAAGAGAGCCTGAATTTTTTAGAATTTGTACTCTAAATGAGACTAATATTAGAAGGTGAAATAGGCACATGGATGGTGAATAAAGTTTGTTGCCCAGGGTGACCCAGCAAGTCAATAGCAGAGCTCACAGTAGGATTTCTGAGAGCATTCACGTATTAGAGAAATTTCTTTGAGGGGAGAGATTCTGAGCTCACTGGTTTGCTTTAAATAAAAAGAACAATGGGAGGTTACTTAATTTGGGTATGTAAAGTACCATTTAAAAAATAAGGAGCTTTTTAATCTCAAAAGGGTAAAACAGGAACTGAGGGCTATCCAGGCAGATTAAAATGGGCAGCATAGCACATATTTTTTTTTCACGTTAAACTGATAAACGAATGAAACCACTTAGCGATGGATGTAGGAAAGGACAATACTTCATCCCTAGACATTTCCAGAAAAGACTGAAAGCCTTTCTTGGACTTGCTTGGTTCGATACAAGAGTAAGTAGGCAGCATGCTGTGCCTTCCATTAGCAGAAGTAGATGGTTCTTATGCATTTGGAACTAAATTTTAAGACCTAAATGAACAAGAATTATTCAGCTACCTTGAGGCAAGTTCCAGAAGTTCTTGCTATGTGGCTGTATGAAATCTAACCTGAGCTCTTGCAAAGAAATTATTCAAACCTGAGTAGTGAATGCTCTTATAGTCATAACTGGCAAAAAAAAAGAAACCCGACCCCCCTTCACCCCCCCCCCCCCCACCCCCCAC